>CALNVZ010000218.1:4727179-4759630 GCA_940671915.1 Paracentrotus lividus
GCACAATGGTAGTGTATTTCATATGCTAATTCGTGATCATTCGAGCGTCATGCATAAATTACTAAATTATGGAGTAACATTTCTTCGTGCTCTGAGCTCTGCACTGGACTCTGGTATGTCTGGGCATACTGGGGATCACTTTTTACACCTAATGCGTGGTCAACTCAAAATGAACTTTTTTAATGGGAAGTGCAGTAGGCCTAGAGTAGCAGTTTTCTCCCAATGGAAAGTCAATGTTGTTTTTAAAGCTTAAGCCGCAGAGGCCCCAGTCGAGCTCAAGCCTCAAGGTCAAGGTCAAGCTTGGAGGCATTCTCTAAAAAAGGGTCTTAAAATTGTACGAAACTTTAGAAGGCATGTGGTTTGAAATGCGTTCATTTTTCAAAATGTTTATATGAAATCATAATACACTAGATCTTCTAGATCTACATGTACATGTATCTTTAAGACACAATAAATCAAGCAATCGGCTTGGAACTTTCAAGGGATTCCTGACCGACCTGCATTGTCTTGAATCATGTTGGAAAAATGAGCTAAATCAATGAATTACAAGTTTGAATCATTCAAATGTACATGTAACTGGATCCGTTTAATTCCTTTGACATGACTTTAATATATACCATTGTATTTTTGTATCCCAACATTCTAGAAAGTTACCAATCCAGCTCAACAACATGAAAGTCATCAAGAAAGAGATGATTGAGGAGCCCGAGTCTTCAAGTTACCAGATTTATTACATCAAGGAAAAAGCTTATGAAGATGACTGCAGCAGAGAGGAGGACACCAAAAGGACATATCCACAGCAATCATCATCAGGGTTACAGACAATTCACATAAAGAAAGAAGAATTGGGAGGTGGTTGCGGGGAGGAGGGTACCAAAAGGACAGAGCTGCAACAATCATCATCATGTTTACAGACATTTTACATAAAGGAAGAAGACTTGGGAGATGGTTGTCAGGAAGAGGGCCCCAAAGGGATAAACCTGCAACAATCAGAAGGTGTGGAGACATGTTACATAAAGCAGGAATCCTCAGGAGACGAATGCTGGGAAGAGGTTGGCGAAGAGATGGATTCCCAATCATCATCAAACGGTTTGCAAGCTGAAGGAGAAGAAGACTCTGAAGATGATGGCTGGGAGGAAGATGAAGCTACAGAAATGGAGGCTCTATCATCTGAAGGAAGAGACTACAATACTCATGGAACGGAAGGAAACTTGGAAGAGCGTTGTCCAGAAGATGAGGATTTAATTACTAGACAACTGCTCGGGAATGAAGGTAACTCGAAACAAATATTTAGGAAGAAAGTACATGTATACAGTTGTATTAAACAATTTTGATGTTTTTTATTTAATCGATGGTGATGATGAATATTAAATCAAATAACATTCTGTTCTGTATGAATCCTTTGGTAAAAGCTGAACAATTGTGTAGCAGTTCCCCAGACTATTCTTCTGTTTTACAAATGTAATTTATCAATGGTACAAACTGCCCATTCATGAAGTTTGATGTTCTGTATGAGTACTTTATATTTTTATGATGGAAAACTTAAAACTAAACGATGAAAACTGAAAACTCAACTTTTTCTCCTGAGTGGATTATCATGTTTACTTTGAGATTTTTCTTCTCTGTAGAATATTTAGTTACAAACTGAGCATCCTTGAAGTTTATGTGTGACAGTATGAGTAATCATGTATTCTCTGAAAATTCCCCTATGTCTAAATTTTCTGTTTGAAAACTGTACACTCATAAGGGTTATTCTCCTGGGTGGATTCTCATATATCTTGAAATATCCCTTGTTTGAGAATCTTGTTACAAACTCAGTATACCTGAGATTTATTTGTGGTATGGGTAGTCGTGTGTTGTTTGAGAATTCCCTTACGTCCAAATCTTGTATTGCAATCTGAACACTCATATAAGATTTCTCTCCTGTTTGGATTCTCATATCTATTGAGAGATATTCTTTGTCTAAGAATATTTTGTTACACACTGATTATTCATGTATCATCTATCCAGGGTGTATTCTTACATTCATGTGTTTTTTGAGATCTCCCTTGCTTCCAAATCTCTTATGGCCAGCTGAAGACTCATAAATAATTTTCTCATGTGTGGATTGTCATGTATCATGAGGAGCCCTATTTGAATCTTTTGTTACAAATTGAGCATTCATGAGGATCTATTTTGTAAGAAAGGATTCACAATAAATGGATATCATTGAAATGCATTTGAAGGACCACAGCGGGAATCCCTACTACGTTCTGCATGTCTGAATGATAATAAACACATGTCCAAAATTTGTCATTTACTAGTACTATGCACCTTTTTAAAATCATAATTTCTAGGACCAATTGTTATGATACATGCTAGTCTTACACTATACATAATATATCATGTAACCTACATGTGCAAAGATAATGCGTCCTTCTGTCTGGATAGTCTCTCCAATTCTTGTGCCCATAAGGTTTTTCTCCTGTGTGGGTTCTCATATTGAGATTTCTCTTATCTTTGAATCTTTAGTAACTGAGCATATATCCTATATTTTCTAATATCAAAAAACATTTGTGAACATACAGAGAGAAACAACAAATTCTAGGAACTGACAATTACCTGCCGGCGATTTCTCAAGGCATTATTTCATCTAGTATCCAGGGTTAGGCTGGAGGTTGCAATAGGTTTTAACTTAGTTGCAATTAGTTTAGTTTAAGAAATTTACTGTAGAGAAGTTGTCTTCTGGGCAAATGTCACACACCCATCACATACACATTCATTTTTTTCATGATAACAAGTTAGATGTGGCATGAAAGGAAGCACAGGTGACAAATCTGACCAATGTTAATAAAAAAAACTTTTTTCATATCTAGAGCCGGACATACATTCAAGACACATCTTCTAAACTTCTTTACATTTTTTGAAGAACTGAATATCTTGGTTGGTCATATTTCCCCTACAGAGAATCCAGTGTAGTGGGAAATTTCGAATGTCAAAAATTTCATTTTCGTGGTAATTTAGGAAGAATGTTATTTATGGAAGAAAGATCCAGTGCAAAGGATTGCTCTTCTAATGCTCGGACTGGTAACAGTATGAGAAAAACAGAACATGTTTGGACTTGGAATTTGTATGGTTTTGTCCGATGTACATGTAGATGCATTTTTTGTGCAGTACATGTTACTCTCAATATAATGAAGCCAATTTATTTTCATTTTGTTGATTCGAAAACCTCACAGCACACAATAATTCTTAAGTGAATTGGTATCAACCTTTCCAAATCACTTCAAGGCATTTGCCTCCACAATTCTCATGACCACCAAAATACTTTCGCTTCAAAAATTAAGTTATTAATTTTGTCTTTTTCAGATGATAATTCAAGCCAGGGAAGGATGAGACCCATTATACTCACTTCATGTGATACAAGGCAAAATGATGATGAAATACCAGTGACTCACAAATTCAAAAAGAAGGCTAAATTCACAAGACAAATGGATATTAACTTAGGAAAAAATCGCTATGAATGTTCAGTTTGCAAGAAAATATTCACAGGGAAGGAACATCTTGCGAAACATGTGAGAATCCACACTGGAGAACAGCCAATGGAGTGTTTAGTTTGCCACAAAGGATTCACAGATAAAGGAGCTCTCACCAAACACATTAGAATCCACACAGGAGAGCAGCATTATGAGTGTACAGTTTGTAGTAAAAGATTTAAAGAGAAGGGACATCTTGTGGGACATATGAGAATCCACACTGGTGAACGGCCATATGAGTGCTCAATTTGTAATAAAAGGTTTAAAGAGAATGGAGCTCTTACAACACATGTGAGAATCCACACTGGCGAACAGCCCTACGAGTGCTCGGTTTGTAAAAAAAGATTTAGACATAATGGAACTCTCACCAAACACATGAGAATCCACACTGGAGAACAGCCCTACGAGTGCTCGGTTTGTAAAAAAAGATTTAGACATAATGGAAATCTTACCAAACACATGAGAATCCACACAGGAGAGAAGCGTTATGAGTGTTCAGTTTCTAGTAAAACATTTAAAGCGAAGGGAAGTCTTGTGAGTCATATGAGAATCCACACTGGAGAAAAGCCATATGAGTGTTTAGTTTGCCACAAAGGATTCACTGATAAAGGAGTTCTCACCAATCACATTAGAATCCACACAGGAGAGCAGCATTATGAGTGTTCAGTTTGCAGTAAAAGATTTAAAGAGAAGGGACATCTTGTGAGACATATGAGAATCCACACTGGCGAACAACCATTTCAGTGTTCAATTTGGAACAAAGGATTTATACAGAGGGGAACTCTCACCTCACACATGAGAATCCACACTGGAGAACAGCCCTACGAGTGCTCGGTTTGTAAAAAAAGATTTAGACATAATGGAAATCTTACCAAACACATGAGAAATCCACACAGGACGAGAAAGCATTATCGAGTGTTTCAGTTTGTAGTAAAAGATTAAAGCGAAAGGGAAGTCTTGTGAGTCATACATGTATGAATCCACACTGGAGAAAAGCCATATGAGTGTTTCGTTTGCCCACAAAAGGATTCACTGATAAAGGAGTCTCACCAATCACATTAGAATCCACACAGGAGAGCAGCATTATGAGTGTTCAGTTTGCAGTAAAAGATTTTAAAGAGAAGGATATCTTGTGAGACATATGAGAATCCACACTGGTGACGGCCATAATGAGTGCTCAGTTGTAATAAAAGGTTTTAAAAGAGAATGGAGCTCTTACCACAACATGTGAGAATCCACACTGGGAGAAAGCCATTTCAGTGTTCAATTTGCAACAAAGGATTTAAACAGAGGGAGCTCTTACCACACATGTGAGAACCCACACTGGAGAAAAACCATATGAATGTTCAATTTGCAACAAAGATTTAAACGGAGGGAACTCTCACCTCACACATGAGAATCCACTCTGAAGACAGCATTATGAACATTTTGCATTAACAAAAGATTCAAAGAAAGCCTAAAGCTTACAAGACACATGAGAAAACACACCAGAGAAGAACCATAAGAATGTTAAAATTTGTGCTGGGCAAGTCCAAGCTATTTTGCGTGAAAAAACAGGACATCAAGTAATACATGTAAAACAAAAAACAGGCCTGTTTCCAAATCTTACAATGAATCCTTAATCCTTGGTATATTGCCGGTAGTTTCTAACTTTGTACATATTAAGACTTGGAAGTAATTGAAATAACTTGTTTCATAATCATTTTATGTGATTTATTGTCGGTAACACACAAGCTACTAAAACATATTTATTTTACTTTTTACTTTATTCAGTTTGCAAAATGCTCTGAATTTCATTTCATAAGCAGATCTAAACTTTCATACATTGTACATCACATAGCAATTGATGCCTTCTAAACATTTGATAAACTATATATACATTGTGTTATCATAAACTAATTTTTCAAGTTACTACAACTTAGAGTTTCCTCGCAAGGTCATATTAAAATTTTTTTTTACAAGAGTACACAACCACGCTTGTGCAATGTTTATGAGCTCTTTGCAAGTGTTACATTTCATTTGTCCAATCTGCAATCATAAAAAAGGTTGTAATTTATGCAAATGTTTTCATTGATTTTTCGTCCTGGAACACTACATTGTAAGCACCGTTATGCTTAGTTTAAGAAGTGTCAGTGTCTTAGCTTTCATTTGTTTGCATTATCAAATCATTTCAACAATGTTAAAAAAAATATCACCTTGAGAACAAATAGAGTGAACATGCCCTTGTACAAAAAGTTCAATGAAGTCTTACAATAAAACACGGAATCCAAAGTGGAGAATGGCCATATGAGTGCTCAGTTTGGAATTTCAAAGGATTTAAACAGAATGAAAATCTGAAAGTGCACATGAGAGCCACACAGGAGAACAGCCCTATGATTGTTCAGTTTGTAACAGAAGATTCACAGAAAAGGGAGATCAGACAAAACACATGAGAATACACACAGGAGAAAGGAATATGCATATCCAGTTTGTTGATAAACGATTCAGCATTAAAGGGATGCAGTAACATTCCGTGTCAAAATCACCCAAAAATAGTTGAAATTAAATCGCACCATCTCCGAATTCGTTCATTTTTGGTATATAGGTAATTTGAGGTGGCCCATGCAGAAATACCAATTTTAGCTGATTTGACCGAAAATGGGTGTGGCCGCCAATATTTAAAGGGAATCTAGTGTAGTGGGAAGGTGAACCATGGGTTCAAGAAAATAATTGTGAGCTTTCAAGTATTATTTCGAGGTATTTAGAAGAATTATATTGTAGGAAGATCCACTGAAAAGGATTGCTCTTCAGATGCCCTCATGATGATAATATGACCAAAAAAGCTGAAAGTGTGCGGGTCCCGCACATGTGAGCACATGGCCATGTAGTCCCATACATTACATGCATTTTTGAGTGCAGTGCATGTTACTCTTAGAAGAATTTGGTAAATTTCTCATCATTTTCTACATTCCAAACCTCGCATCATTAAATAATTTTTAGGTGCATCGTTATCAACCTTTCCAATCACTTTGAGAGAGTTTCTTTCATGATTCAATCTCATGACTATAACACTAGATTAGCTTTAAATGACCATTCTGCAACTGATGGGCCAAATTTGACACAAAATGGTTTCATTGGAAAGAGAATTAAATGAACTACCTGAAAAATGTTTTATTTTTTATTGGGGCAATATAACGTGTGATGACCTTTTGACCTTTGTTTTAAACTTGAATTTGACCTTGCGGATCACGTGACCTTGAGCCAATTTTTTATATTGAACCCCCAACATTATGTCTACTAATATTAAAAATTGGATATTATTATTTTTTGTTGTTTTCTAGCCCTTTGAAGGACTACAGAAATTCTTATTACAGTCCCACAAATGTCTTCCTGTGTTGTAATAATATACAGCAATTATGCATGCATAATGATACAATACAAGTCTCTTGATGCTTTCTTGATTATTTATCACAGAAACTTATTCTTAGTGGGGAAAATAGCCCATAATTACTTTAATTAGGCCCAATGCTCAAGAAGGATTTATTGTAAGCCTGCAAACCAGTGCCAGTTATTATAAATAAATGTATATTCTCTGAAGATCTGACGAGCTAAAAGTGGGTAATTTGTTAATCATCTGAGATGGAAGGTAGTGATATTTCTGTTAATTTACTTCAATTATGAAGGCATAGACATTGGTTTTGCAGGCTTGCAATAATGCTTGATCATTGTTATCAACTTGATATTACTTGTTCCCCCACTTTAATCAAGTTTTAGTACTCCATAATCAAGTAAGCAGCTATAGACTTGTAATGTATCATTATGCATGTATAATTGCTGTATATTGACACAACACAGAAAGATATGTTGGGACTGTAATAAGAATTTCTGTAGTCCTTCAAAGGGGGCTAGAAAACAAACAAAAAATAGTACATCTCCAATTTTTTAATATTATGTAGACATAATGTTGGGGGTTCAAATATTAAAAAATTGGCTCAAGGTCACGTGATCCGCAAGGTCAAATTCAAGTTTAAAACAAAGTCAAAAGTGTCATCACACGTTATATTGCCCAAATATTAAAAATAAAACATTTTTCAGGTAGTTCATTTAATTCTCTTTCCAATGAAACCATTTTTGTCAAATTTGCCCATCAGTTGCAGAGTTATGGTCATATAAATATTGGCGGCCGCACCCATTTTCGGTCAAATCAACGAAAATGGGCGTGTCCTAGCAAGAAAACCGTAAGGTCGATTGCGCTAAAAATGGGTATTTCTGCATGGGCCACCTCAAATTATCTATATACCAAAAATGAACAAATTCGGAGATGGTGCGATTTACTGTATAAGTGGTTATTTTCGCGGTGACTTTATTTTTCGTGAATTTCGCGAGTTAGTCTTCGCGAAAATTTCCACTTCAGTACAAGGCTATTTATAGCAATGAAATCATTACCAAAATCGCGAAATTTTGCTCTCGCGAATTTCCAAAACTAGTCCAAAATCGCGAAAATATCTGGACGCAAAAATGTTGGCTTATACAGTAACCCATTGGGTGAATTGACATGGAATGACCCTGCAGTAACATTGAATGATATTCAAATAGCAATTTATTGGATTTAGCTCATTTTGCCATCATGATTATGAACACATACATGTACATAACATGTGTAGCTCAGTCTGGAATTCCTTAAAAATTACTGTCTACTTGCTTGCTCTGCTTTCTAGATACACGTATCTACGATTTTATACTCAAATTTTCTAACCCGCCCCTAGACGCTTTACAAACGCTTTTCACCTCATTTCCTGTTGTCATGTCCCTGTGCCTTCCGGGCGGCTAAACGTGCAATGGAGCGTTATAAATTAATCTTGCGCAGCCGTATTCTGAGCCGTGTTTGAAATTTACTGTTTTAAGATAGTAAATGACTTGCATTTGATCTGAAACTTTCAGTACTTTGTCTTTACGGTCAGAGCGGTAGAATTCTATTCATTTCGATGTCCTTTGCATTTGTTTTTGGAAGTTATTAAATCCCTTTAAGGGAAGTCTCATAAAACACATGAGCATCCACACAGGAGAAAAGCCATATGAGTGTTTGGTTTATCACAGAACATTCACAAGGAAGGAAATCTCACATTACACTTGAGAACCCACACTGGAGAAAAGCCATATGAATGTTCAGTTTGTCACAAAACATTCACAAAGAAGGAAATCTCACAAGACACTCGAGAACCCACACTGTAGAAAAGCAAATCCTCTGTATGTCACAAAAGATGCTGTCAGAAGGGACATATCACAATACACATGAGAACTCACACTGGAGAAAAGCCCTATAAATGCTTCTTCAGTAACAAAGTTTGCCACATGAGAGAAATCTTACAAAACATATGAGAACTCACATAAAGCAAAAGGAGCTACATGTAGCTTATGTGTTTAGTAATTAAAAGAACGATATCTCTCAAAGTTTAAAATCGTCACACCAACACAAAGACCCCACTCAGGAAAAAACACTTTGGAATGACTACTTTGCTCAATGCAGGGGCCGCCAGAGCGATTTTGAAAGTGGAGGGGCTGAGCCAAGGGGGGGGGCTGACAGGCTAAAAATCACAAATGTATAAGGTCATTTTTGCATTATTGTACACGTTGGCTTGAAAAAAGTGGGGGGGGGGGCTGCAGCCCCCCAGCCCCCCCCCCCCCCCCCCCCGGCTCCGCGGCCCCTGCCAATGTATGGCCGGAAGGAAGTTTCAACAAAAAAAAAAAAACCAAGTATTTACAAACAATTGCATTTAGGATAAAGACCATACCATATAGCTTAATGATTTGTTATAAAAGGTTTTCCATGAAAATGCTTTACCCAACACATAGGGCTAAAAGAAAAATTTGACCAGTGGTGTGGCATATGGTAGGTCAGTAGGGGATGTCGTCAGGTGGTTTCTAGTACCCGGTACATTCTTTATTTTGCACATTAAAATCTGGTTAATGACTTGGTCTTGAGATTATTAAGTGGAAGACATGTTTTACTTTGTGAGAAAGTGTGTGCCATGGAAGTGGCATATTGTTGAAATAATTTATATAGTTGTAAACCCCTCACAAAAAGTTCCGCAAATCGATTTTGGGTCATGATAACTTTTCAGGTATGCGTTAGTTATTCCTGTCATTCATACCATTGGAAAGATAAATTTCCCCTTCTTATCGATATCATATTTGTAATGATTGTGTCATGCTTCAATGCACAGGATATTAGAATATGGAGAAAAGTAAAAAGTCAAATGTTGCAAAATTTATTGATCAAATTAATTAAAGTTCTGCAACTCTACTTTAGGCCCTTATAAATTTTAGGGTACTTTCTAATTTATATTGAATTTTATACCATTGTCCAGTTAATTGATTCTTCTTTTTCAATGATATCGTAATTGTAACAATGATGTTGTTCTTGCAAGCACAGAACACTTGAATATTAGGGCAAGTCAGAAGTCAAATGTTGCTAATTGAATGCATTTGTGACTATTATTGAGCAATAGCAATACATTTCACAACTTTTAACTTTTTAGTTTGCATAATATACATGAATTATGTGCATACAAACATGATTTAACCATTGCAAATAGGGTATCAATAAAAAGAGGAATAAATGAACTTTTCAATGGTATAAAAATTGAAAGTGATAAAGACCAACAAAAAACGGTACCAAGGTTCAAACTTGTGTTGGGCGATGCCACACTAGAACTTGAAAAAATGTCAAAATTAAAATATTCTTTCAACTAATCATAAGTAGTGTAATATTTTACTCTGATACCTAAACTTCATGGAAATTTTTAAAAAAATTCCAAAGTGAAGTCGGAAATGGATTTTTTTTGGGAAAACAGTGGAATTTTTAATTTGCATAAATCTGACTGATTAACAGGTCGAAAACAAAAACTGCTTCAAACCACTATAGAAAGAGCCAAAGAATATTAAAAAGTAGTACAAGTCAGTGGATTAAATTATCATGGATGGCTCCAAATAATTTTTAAAACATTTTTATGATGCTTAATGGGGTGAGTAATGATTATTCCGAACCTGTTTTTGGCAATGTCCCGTACGACACATGGAAATGCAAAAGTTTTGACCACACTTTTGATTTTGATGTTGCAATCTTGCTATTTCAGTTTCTCTATCTTTGACCCATGGGTAATCAATTGATCCTATTAGGATATAAAATCCGCCCTTCATTTCTCAATAAATGGCATTTTAAAGTTGTCCCGTACGACACACGATATATATTGCATTTCATTGGGGTGTTCTGATTACTACAAAGTCCACAAACTCCATAAGTAGGTATATTTGAATTGAAACACATTGAAGTGACATTAATTGAAATTGAATAGGCCTTTGTTTATCTCTAGTGAACATGAAATATGTGATTCCCACCATTTTAACTGACTTCAAATACATGTATTCCATTGTGAAGGCCTTCAGCTGTACTGGTGATTTTCACTGGTCAAAGCTTTTAGACACAGGGTGCTAATTGATGTTTACCCTTTTTTTTCATACCACCCCTTTTCTGTTATTGGTATAATTATGGAAAAGTCCACCCTTTTTATTATAGGGGGGGGGGGGGTTATAGGCAAATTGTTACACTTCTATTTTGCTCATTTCTGAAGAAATGAAAATAAATAACCTACTAAAACCATATATTGGTACAGAGGTTATATATCAAGGAATCATATGGACGACAAGAAAAATCACCAAAATGCCTAATTAGCATAATTTATGCAAATCAGCCCTCTTTTGCAAAACAAAACATCTCAAGAGTCGATTGTCTGTTACTCGTAACACCTTGCATACTTATTGGTGAAATATGTCTCTGGGGAATGCATGGATTAGAATTTAAATCAAGTTTTAGTTTTGTGGTACTAATGTCATTAATATATAATTAGCTAAAAAGCAATAAAATACAAAAGAAAAAAATTAATAAAAGAAAATAAGAATTTTTTCGAAATTCAAATCCATACATTCCCCAGACATATGTTTGGAGAACATCTGTGCAAAAAAAAAATGGAGTAATTTGTGTGTAAGGTATTCAGTAGATTTTGTTTTGGGAAAAAAGGGCTAATTTGCATAAATTGCAGAAAACAAGTGACAAGTAATGATAATACCAATAACTATAATGTCATTGGTATCATCATCACTTGTCACTTGCCATTCCCACTTTTCAAGTTTAGATATGCATCCCCTTCACTTCATTTCCCCTTCCTTTTATTCCTTTTCATATTTTGCGCCCTTAAAGTGCCTCCGGGGGCACCTGCCCCCCCCTCCCCGATACGCCACTGATTGTCCTGCATGCCTTGTTGCGGATACAAAAGAGAAATTTGGGAGTAATGCTTTGTGTTTGATTGACATAAAGTCCAATATTATACAGGCTGGCCAGTATGACACATCAATAGTGTCCCGTACGACACACTATATTATTCATGATATATTGACAGAACTATTCAAGAATAGTGCTTTCTAACATGATAACTGCCCTTTAGTTTCATAGGATTATCATTATTATCAGACAAATTAATTGATTTAAGAAGTAATCAAGACAAAAATTAAGAAAGTATAGCCCTCATTCAGAGATGTCCCGTACGACACATTTTGCATGTCCCGTACGCCACAATGTTCTTGAAAACTATAATTTGCTTTATTTATTCGTTAATGCTCATTTTGCAAAAAAAATATTATATTTCTGTTCTTTGGTAACTAAAGATCAAATTTAGTTCAGTTTTGATTTAAATTTCCTGTGCAACTCACAGACGTTTGAACACAAACTTAAGGCTTCCAAAAAAGTCACCTTTTCTGAGTCCCGTACGACACATTACTATTTTCAATCTCTAGTTTACAGGATTTGTATTCAAGTCAAATCAAGTCTTGGTTCTTTTACCATTCTGGTAGTACTTGAGAATGACCATCAATTACTGGAATATTTTTTGTTTTTTATTGTCAAAAAGCTGTCAAATGTTCTCTAAATGTCCCGTACGACACGTATGGAATCGCCCTGTTACAGAACTTTAAACTGAACATTATCTTTCGCTTTGCTTTGCATTCAAGAGGTATTCAGGGTTTCTGTGGACCCAAGCATGACATCACCATGAGAAGTTAGGTATCAATAAAAAGAGGAATAAATTAACTGGACAATGGTATAAAATTCAATAAATATTCAAAAGTATCCCCAAAGTTATCATGGCCTACATGTACATGTAAATTCATGTTGCGGAACTTCAATTGGATCAATAAAAATGCATTTTACAACATTTGACTTTTTACTTTTCCCAATATTCTGATATTCTGTGCATTGAAGCATGCCGCAATAATTACAAATAGGATATAAATAAAAAGGGGAATAAATTATCTTTCCAACGGTATGAATATCAGGAATAACTAAAAAGTACCTGAAAAGTAATCACGGACCAAAGTCGATTTGCGGAACTTTTTGGGAGGTGTTTACATGTATATTGGAGATTAAGCTGTTTCTTCATTTTCAAATAATGATTAAATTTGGCACATATTGGTGACATGTATATGTCTATTTTTAACCAATCCTGAGGTGTAAACTCATGGAGAGTGTATTAATTAGCCCATACATTGACTTACTGACTGACTTAAGTGCAAAGAATGATGTGTTATAGGGTTGCAGTAGCAATGTGAACAACAAATTCTGCTGAATATCTTGTTGAAAGTAGTCTCATTATATTCCGCATGCATAAAAACATGTTTGTTAGAAATTGTTGTTGTTGTTGTTTTTAAATTTTACGGCGCTTTCATTCATTATGTGAATATTTACGCCTTATCATTTGTGTTTTTTTCTTCTTCTTCTCTCTTTCTTTTAAAGAAAATAATATAATTAGGGTTTTCCTGTTGAAAAGATTTTTATTTTTATTTATTTTTTTTATATATACAAAGCCTTGCTTGAGGATACTTAAGAAAATCAAAACATCTGACGTACATATGTCTCTAATGAAATACCGACCTCATTCTTGTCAAGCAAAAATAATTATAATGAATAGAATAAATACAGTGTAAAAAGAACTGAAAACAAAGACCAGATGGAACGAAGAGAAGAAATAAAGGGTCATAAACTCCTACCTGCACCCTTTGACATTCCCATTTGTTATATTTAAGATGTACGCTTAACCCTAAAAGGGCCGGGGGTGCTAATCAGAATTTTTGAGGGGTTTATGTTTAAGGAATTATGCGGCGGTCACAACTCGCCGTACCTTCGACGTGCAACTCCCTACGACGGATTTTGTAGACAAATCTAGAGCGGAGGTAACTCGCAGACAATGCATGTACGACATACAGGAGGTTTTTACAATACCCTTACTACAGAAACGCAGGAATCGCAGAAGTTGACCCAGGACCTGTGCGTGCATTGCACATGCGGCATTAATTGCCTTACTGTCTTTGAGTTGAACCTTTTCTGAGAGATGGATGCTTCTTATTTAAACATAGGACATGGCAGGCCCCTTTTACGCAACTGAAAGTGTGAGCATAAGCCAAAGGTACATCCTCTTTATCTCATTTACTTTATTTGAAAATTGAAAATATTGTGGTATTATATTTATTTTTGCTGTCATAGTTAAATTGTCCCTGCAGATCTTTAAAAATGACATAATTTTTGTTTTTCAGATGATCATTCCAGCCAGGGAAGCATGAGTTCAGCAATATCCACTTCTTGTGATACAAGGCAAAGGGAAGATGAAATGTCGGTGACTCAGATATTCAAAAAGAAAGGAAAACTAACAAGACAGATTGAAATTCATTCAGGAGAAAAGCGCCATGAATGTTTAGTTTGCGAGAAAACATTCACAGGGAAAGAAAATCTTGTGAGACATATGAGAATCCATACTGGAGAACGCCCCTATGAATGTTCAATTTGCCATAAAAGATTTAAAGAGAATGGAGGGCTTACAAGACACATGAGAATTCACACTGGAGAACGTCCATATGAATGTTCAGTTTGTAACAAACGATTTAAACAAAAGGGAGCTATGAGGTTACACATGAGGATCCACACTGGAGAACGGCCCCATGAATGTTCAGTTTGCAGCAAAGCATTTAAACAGAGGGTAACTCTCACCAAACACTTGAGAATCCACACAGGAGAACAGCCTTATGAGTGTTCAGTTTGTAATAAAAGATTTGAAGTGAGTGGAAATCTCATGAGACACATGACAATCCACACGGGAGAAAAGCCATATGAGTGTTCAGTTTGTAACAAAACATTCACAAGGAACGAAAATCTTGCAATACACTTGAGAACCCACGCTGGAGAAAAGCCATATGAGTGTTCAGTTTGTAACAAAACATTCACAGGGAACAAAAATCTTGCAGTACACGCAAGAACCCACACTGGAGAAAAGCCATATGAATGCTCTGTATGTAACCGAAGATTCCGTCGGAAGGAATATCTCACAAAACATGTGAGAACCCACATAAGCTAAAAAGGAGCAAGCGTCATGAGTGTTTGGTATGTAATGAGGGATCCTCTCAGAAGTTAGAAATAGTCACACCCACACATAAAACCACGCAGGAAAAAGCACTTTGAATGGCTAAGTTGTTCAGTGTAAGAAAGTTTTTATAATACAACCAAGCATTTACAAACAATTGCATTTAGAATAAAGATCATATAAAGTTACATGATTTGTTTCAAAATGTTTTCCATAAAGATGCTTTGCAACAAAGGATTGATACAGAGGGGAACTCTTATCAAACACATGAGAATCCACACTGGAGAACAGCCCTATGAATGTTCAATATGCAACAAAGGATTTATACAGAGGGGAACTCTTATCAAACACATGAGAATCCACACAGTAGAACAACATTATGAGTGTTCAGTAAAATATTTAATGAGAAGGAAAATCTTGCAAGACGTATGGGAACACACACACTGGAGAAAAGCCACTTCGGTGTGTAATTATAAACTAATTTTTCAAGTTACTACAACTTAGAGTTTCCTCGCAAGGTCATATTTAAAAAAAATTGTTACAAGACTACATGTACACAACCACGCTTGTGCAATGTTTATTAGCTCTTTGCAAGTGTAACCTTTCATTTGTACAATTGCCAATCATTAAAAAAGGTTGTAATTTATGCAAATGTTTTCATTTGGTTGAATTATCAAATCATTTCAACAATGTTAAAAAAATATATCACCTAGAGAACAAATAGAGTGAACATGCCCTTGTACATAAAGATTCAAAGAAGTCTTACAATAAAACACAGAATCCAAACTGGAGAATGGCCATATGAGTGCTCAGTTTGGAATTTCAAAGGATTTAAACAGAATGAAAATCTGAAAGTGCACATGAGAGCCACACAGGAGATCAGCCCTATGAATGTTCAGTTTGTAACAGAAGATTCACAGAAAAGTAAGATCAGAAAAAAACACATGGGAATACACACGGGAGAAAAGCCCTAGATGAGTGTTAAATTTGTGACAAACAATTATGCAATGCAATGCGCGGCTGTATTCTCAGTCGCGTTTCAAATTTCACTGTTTTAAGATAGTAAACGACTTGCATTTGATCTGAAACTTGCAGTAGTTTGTTTATATACATGTAAACCCCTCACAAAGAGTTCCGCAAATCGATTTTGGGTAATGATAACTTTTCAGGTATGCGTTAGTTATTCCTGTCATTCATACCATTGGAAAGATAAAATTCCCCTTCTTATCGATATCATATTTGTAATGATTGTGTCATGCTTCAATGCACAGGATATTAGAATATGGAGAAAAGTAAAAAGTCAAATGTTGCAAAATTTATTAAGTGCAAAGAATGATGTGTTATAGGGTTACAGCAATGTGAACAACAAATTCTGCTGAATCTTGTCTCATTATATTCCGCATGCATAAAAACATGTTTGTTAGAAATTGTTTGACATTACGCTTAACCCTAAAGGGCCTGTCCCACAGGCGGTGATCGTTATGGTGACAACCTGATAATTTCATAATTATACGGAGTTCGTCTTTAAAAAGGCTATTATAAACATACATACAACTCTATATAAGCTAGGCTACAACAACAACTTGCTACCACACTCACAACAGCAAGATTGCCAGTTGTCGCAACAAAAATCGCCTCCATTAGGACAGCCCCTTTAAAGGGCCGGGGGTGCTAATTAGAATGTTTGAGGTTAAATCTTCCCTGCAGATCTTTACGAATTACATAATTTTTGTTTTTCAGATGATCATTCCAGCCAGGGCAGCATGAGTTCAGCAATATCCACTTCTTGTGATACAAGGCAAAGGGAAGATGAAATGTCAGTGACTCAGATATTCAAAAAGAAAGGAAAACTAACAAGACAGATGGAAATTCATTCAGGAGAAAAGCGCTATGAATGTTTAGTTTGCGAGAAAACATTCCCAGTGAAGGAAAGTCTTGTGAGACATATGAGAATCCATACTGGAGAACGCCCCTATGAATGTTCAATTTGCCATAAAAGATTTAAAGAGAATGGAGGGCTTACAAGACACATGAGAATTCACACTGGAGAACGTCCATATGAATGTTCAGTTTGTAACAAAGGATTTAATCAAAAGGGATCTATGAAGTTACACATGAGGATCCACACTGGAGAACGGCCCTATGGATGTTCAATTTGTCATAAAAGATTTAAAGAGAATGGAGTGCTTACAAGACACATGAGAATTCACACTGGAGAACGGCCATATGAATGTTCAGTTTGTAACAAAGGATTTAAACAAAGGAGAGTTATGAGATTACACATGAGGATCCACACTGGAGAACGGCCCTATGGATGTTCAATTTGTCATAAAAGATTTAAAGAGAATGGAGTGCTTACAAGACACATGAGAACCCACACTGGAGAAAAGCCATATGAATGCTCTGTATGTAATAAAAGATTCCGTCGGAAGGAATATCTCACAAAACATATGAGAACCCACATAAGCTAAAGGAGCAAGCGTCATGAGTGTTTGGTATGTAATGAGGGATCCTCTCAGAAGTTAGAAATAGTCACACCCACATATAAAACCACACAGGAAAAAGCACTTTGAATGGCTAAGTTGTTCAGTGTAAGAAAGTTTTTATAATACAACCAAGCATTTACAAACAATTGCATTTAGAATAAAGACCATATAAAGTTACTTGATTTATTTCAAAATGAAGATGCTTTACTCAACACATAGTCCTGAAATAAAATACAAGGATGTCATCAGGTTGTTGGTTTTGCATATCAAACTGCTTTCTTTATTTTGCTCAATGAAATCCAGTAATGCATTGGTCTCAGGGTGATTATGTGGAAGACAGATATAGGCCTATTTATTTATATATAAATTTGAAAAAAAAATATACTCTTAAAGGACTCCTCCGGGCTGAAGTTTGCATTATTTAGCAAAATAAAGTAAAATCTAAAAAGCACAACACTGGAAATTTCATCAAAATCAGATCAGAAATAGCAAAGTTATGAATTTTCTTAGGTTTTGATTTTTTTTAAAGTTTAGTTTTTGCCATCTTCAAATTGGCAAACTGATGATGTCTCGGTCCCCCTACTTTCTTTGTATTTTATTGTATGAAATACCAATTATCAAGATTTTCTGCCCCAAGGACATAAAAACAGGGATTAATCCTTGTGGAATGTTCAAGGTCACTAGTGCTTTTACCTATTTCAGTATGAGGGATAGATTTTCTGTATACGCAATATATGAAAAAATGAGAAAAATAGGATTTCATATAATAAAATACACAACAAGTAGGGGGACTGTGACACCATCATTTTGCTCATTTGAATATTCAAATATTCAAATGAGACCCACAAAAAATGCCAAGAACTGTTTTACGAAAAAAATTCAATACCTAAAAAATGCATAACTTTGTTATTTTTCATCCGATTTTGATGAAATTTTCTGTGTTGTGCTTGTTAAATTTTACTTTACTTTACAAAACTTTTAAATTTCAGCCCGGACTCCTCCTTTAATAATGAAATTTTTTTGTATAATTGTTGTCAACAAATTATTTTTTTTGTTTTTGTTTTGTTATAATATTATATATAACACCCAATTACTAGATTTACGACACATACTAGTCTGGTGCCAGAGTATGCATTTTTGAGTGTTTTAAATTTATCTTTTAAGAATCAATTTGTTAACAGTTAGTTTTTCTATCTTCTATTTCCAGAATAATTTTGAGTCTTTTGATAATTCATTTTGGCATCTAATTCAATTTGCAGATAATATATCTAGAAATAATCCATTGTGTTAATTATGACTTAAGAGGTTTGCACAAAATTATTCTAATAGCCTCCGGAATGAAAGAAATTCAAAACTGTACTTTTAAAGGTACACTGTACATGTATGGGGTACACCAAAATTTTCCTTCCCTGTTTCAAAGTTTAGTATTTGTTATTTGGTTCCATGACTTCTACATGTAATGCTCACACCCAATGCCAGTGTTACATGTATGTGCTAATTTGAAAATATGCCACTTTAAACTGGCCCAATTCAAAACGCATGGCCATACATATGTATATCAGACCTGCCAACAAAAAAGCGTATTCCGTACTTTTTCTATCCTCTTTCGCTTCTTAAGGGGGTACTAAGATCTATAGATGTCTATGAATGCACAGCACCATCATGCCATACTGCATCGCACCTGTCTTCATAGAAAACATTCAATTGTCCAATGAATTGTCTATGTCCCTCATTTACCAGAACGAATGCCTTTGGTGCAGGGATGACACACTTGTCAAAATGTTTGGCATATTTACCTTGTTTTCTATTGAAAATAATTGAATAATAAAAGGTTTTCAGGTCGACAGGTGGATGGAGATTGACATATTTACGATCTGAATAATTATTGACATCTAATGAGTTTGGTACCCCTTATCCAAATGAAAAAGATAAAAATACGCTTTTAGGTTGGCAGTACTGGTATATGTTTTACTCTATCAAAAAGTGTGTGCCATGGCAGTGGCATATTGTTGAAATATCGTCGGCCTCATGCCAAAAGGGCCTTACCGTTTTTAGTATGTGTACATTATGAATGGGCCTTAATTAATTCTGCCCTTCTGGCATGAGGCCGACGATATGTCAAGATTAATCTGCTTCTTCATTTTCAAATAATGATTACATTTGTCACATTTATGCCAAATTTGTGGGAGGTATACATGTATGTCTAGTTTTAAGCAATCCTGAATTTTAAACTATTTGAGAGTGTATTAATTTGCCTGACTAACTGACTGACCTACATGTAGGTGCATATTTAAGGGTACTCCTATTCCATCCTGTTCTACCTTTGTCTAGATCTTCAACCTCTTGTAGTCAGAGTCCTAGGTCACTTTTTACAAGATTTCTCCATCTAAATGGGGACGTCCTGATTTATTGGTCTCCTACTTGTGAAGTCACATTATACATATAGCGCATGCTCTGGAGTTGAATATACCGTAATATGTGCATCCATATATTTAGAATTTCTCAAGTGAATGATAGGTCACTGATGCCATAGGCCGAGGTGACATGTAATTCATGTGAGAAATTCTTAATATTTGATTACAATAAGCATGTATACTCTGCGTTATATAAGATAGAAAACTGATTGTGAGAATTGATTATCTTATTTACATAAAGAATTTAAAAGAATTGGCCCTTTTTCTGCTTTCTTTTTATTTATTTTTTATTTAAATTAGAAATTTCACATAACAAAAAATTACAAATAAAAAAAAAAAAATGGACCCTAATTTGTTTGTTTTTTTGTTTTTTTCAATGTGAAATTTCTAATAATAAAAAAAGAAAGAAAAGAAATCGGCCCCCAAAATTTTTGGGCTCCCCATTTTTTTTTAATGTGAAATTATATTATCTTGCAGGCTAACCCCCGAATATTTAGTTCAATATTGTGATTTGTTATTGGGTGTGAGTTGTTTGTAATGAATGATGGATGAGAATATAGGCTTATTATGGCCTAGTATTCCATGTTGAATGTTCTGGGCTAAAACCATTTGTTAACTTAAACAAGCCCTTTGTATTATTGTGTTGTATTTTATGTTCATTTCATCCTGTATTTTCCCCTCAGAGTGCATAGATACATAGTAATTTTTTAAATATTTTGTGCCTTGTATATTAGGACTGTCTATACTGTCATTGTTATGTGCTTCTTCTAGATATTGATAGTTGTATCAATAATCGGAATATTACACATACATGTATAGGCTATGAATCAATATTCTATGGGTAGTGCTCTTGTTGTATTTGTACTCACATTGTATTATATAAGACGAGGAGTTTTTATAAATTCTGTAAATAAACTCGCTATGAGCATTTTACAGCTTATATTGGTGTCTGTATGGAAAAGCAAGATATGGCAAGAAAAAAAAAAGTAATGAAGAGAGAAAGCGAGAGAGAGAGAGAAAGAGAGGAGAGTAAGAGAGAGACAGAGAGACAGAGAGAGAGAGAGAGAGAGAGAGAGAGGGAGAGGGAGACAACAGCTAGAAGGTGAGAGATACAGATGAAATTATTTGTATATTTCCACATGGTCTTCTATCAGTTCATCTAATTACATTTGAACAAATTGGCTGTTTACCATTTTGTTTTCTCTTATTTCTCTTATTTTCTCGTATGTCCACTTGGTGTAACACCCTGCACTAAGTCATTTTCTGTAACAAACTGGGAAACGACCAATTATTCACTTGTTAATAGAGACTTTTTGGTTATTACATCAGCTGGCAATTAGACCAAGTGGTCATTTAATCATTAGACCATATTAGAATTGGACCAAGTAGATCAAGGGGAAACTAGACAGTCGACCTAAAGGATTATAATAGCACATATTGTATTAGACATAAGGGAAATGGACCAACCACTGTTAGACCACATTTTTATTGTGTGTTTTGCATTGATCCATTTGATGGGTATGAGAGAAAAACAAAGAATTTACATTAAGAAGGGAGAACAACAATATAGAGAGGGGAAAAATAATACACGAAATAAATACCAGT
This sequence comes from Paracentrotus lividus, assembly GCA_940671915.1. Classification (NCBI taxonomy): domain Eukaryota; kingdom Metazoa; phylum Echinodermata; class Echinoidea; order Camarodonta; family Echinidae; genus Paracentrotus; species Paracentrotus lividus. The sequence goes on from CALNVZ010000218.1 coordinate 4,748,641, forward strand.
AGGTTTACAACGTCCTTTTTCAAAAATTTATTCACGATTTCAAGTGGAGCATTTTGGGTCAGCAATTTGTCGTCTGCAAGTTAATACATGTAGTTCCGCATTTCTGCAGGTTACACAGGCCTAATTACTTCGAAGACACCAGAAATGTGAGTGCGAGCCAACCCAAAGACAAAATAGCTAATTTCAAACGCCAGATTGACGAAAATGTATTAATTTGTTTGGTTTTTTGACACCGATTCCCAGGAAAGCAAGACTTGGACACTCTTTGCCCAAATGGGAAAAAATCTAGGCAGTTGTTTTGGAACTATATGACGCGGGTGAATGTAGAAGCCAATTTACTGCCTCGAACTTCCTATCCAACAGTGTCCGCGAGAGGGCGCTATATTTTCTTGAATTATGAAAAATCGAGCTGGCTATGCCTATGTTTTGAGACTAACAGTGAGAAGATGAGTAAATTGTCTTTAAATTACTACTAGACATTACATGTAGTTAGCCCAATTTTCACCCTTTTTTCTACTATAAAACGTTTCGAAATCTAAAATTAACACACGAGTCAATGGGGAAATATTTACCGCTGTGAAACCTAAAGGAAAATACAGCCCCTAATAGACCTGAATGTTGAAGGAAACAGCTTTATAACCTTTTTTGAACGATTAAACTGTTTATGTGAGACTTATACACCTTTCAATTGATAATTCATTAAGAAAAATAAGTTTATAGCAAAGTTGTACGTTTGTTAATCATAATGGTTTTTTCCCCCGTTTTTCATTCTCAACCCACCCCCCGACGCCTGGCCCTTAGTTTGTGATGAAGCTCAATATAAATGGCCTCTTGTTCTTCATCTCGTCTACCCCCCCCCTCTCCGCCCCGTCCCCTTCCTTGACAGTTTTTTAGCGTCCAGATGAGCGGCCCTGGACACTCCCGAAAAACAAATTCTAGATGTTACATAAACAAATCGGGCTAAAAATAAAGATAGGGATGGTTAAGTCTGTCCTCGGTCCTCGCACCGAACCCCCCCCCCCACCAAAAGCAAAACTTCTCTCTACTGTCCTTTCGTTCTTTTCAGTTTTGTTTTGTTTTGTTTTGTTTTGTTTGTTTTTTTTTTTTTTAACCGTCTCTTACCTCCGCGCGCTTCTCTCTCTCTCTCTTTCTTACACACACACTCTAGTTAATAAAATTGTTCATTTAATTTTTTTGTCATCAATCCGTTTATTTATTTATAATATCGCCTTGCGTCTTCTAGTTGGCGCGTAGATCATGAACAGAAACAAAAACTCGTCTTAGAGCCGCGATGAAGCGGTTTGGTGGGGGGGAGGGGGGAGGGGCTGAAGGCCTTCATTTTTTCAGCAAACTTGAAAAATAAGCAGGAAAACAACCATCTAGTTGTGATATCTATATGTGTCCATGTTCACCCCCTCAGTCTCGCTTTCCGTTTGGTTCGGCCCCCTGAAAGTTCGGCTTACCCCCCCCCCCCCCCGCATAGAGGAAATTTGCCTTTAATTTAGAGCGTATATCGCGGGTGGGGGGTAACATTCAAATCCTCTTATTTTGTTTTATCCGTTTATCTTAATTACAACCCCCCAAAATGCATATTTCTTCTAAGTACTAAATACTCTTTATTTTGAAAATAAAATTAATAAAAATTAATTGAATTTGGGAAAAATTGCCCTTAATAGACTCTCACAATAGACGGCGCTGTTTATCCTTTAGTTCTCGATTGGCCCACCCAACGACTGCACTCGTAGGCTACTATTTTTCGGAGCAATTTTCGGTTGAGTATGGAATCTGGGGGGCGTTTCACGAAACCATGGACAAGTTAGTCATATCTTTATCCACCAACCACGTAGTTAGCTCCAATCTTACTAAGTCGGTTACACAAAGCTCTTCCAAGCTCGACAATTTGTAATATCGATATTATCGGAGATGATGTCATCGAGCAATAGCCTTAATCACGGTTTCGTTGATATTTAGACATTGTGGTTTAGCAAAATTTTCAATATTATCGAAATTGAAGTAATAAAATCGGTCAATAACAGTATGAAAGCTCATTAAATTATGTATAATTTATAAAATATGAATTAAAACGCACAATGTTTCTTACTGCATATATTTACAAGGTGTCAATCATGAAATTAATAAGACCACGTCAGAACATGAGATGGGTACCCCCGGATACGCTAATTTTATAGTTTCGTAAATCAGACTATAAAAAAAGTACGCTAGCTGAAAATGGAGCGAGATTGAGGTTTTTTCCTAAATTTTCTGTTTGCTCACAAAAAGAAATTAATAGTGCATATTGTAATTTAAAAAGAAATCTATTCAAAATTATTAACTTTGGGACTATTAATAGATCGATTTTAACTACCAGCGTAGTCTCTGCGGGTCTCTTTATTTAGCTTTATGGTAAGCTAAATAATGCTTTTGCAATTTATTCAATATTATTTCTTGATTGGATATATTGCGAGATATTATTCTTTATTGGATATTAAATTCACTTAATTGTTAACAACCATTTATTTTATAGATATTAGACCAAAATCCTGAGGTTGCCACATTTTGTATGAACAAAAATGAGAAAATCGAGATTGTCGCAGCAAATGCAATTCGCCCAAACCGATCGCTTGCCATAAATTACGTTTGATTGACGTATCAGCGCTCTCCAAAAGATATGACAGGTCCGGAGCTGTCATAAGTCTTTAGTCAGCTTGTTGTCCACGATCTTGTCAGAGAGGGCGCTTCGTGGAATTGTGGACATGACAAGTTGTTCACTATCTCCGATTTTATAGTCAAGAAGTTAGACTTATGACGGTTTCGTGAAACGCCCCCATGACGGTTTCGTGAAACGCCCCCCTGGTGTCACATATTGACCCTAGTACGATATGCATCGATGAGCTGAACCAAAAACACATCTTATCCAATAAATCGCAAATAATCGACCCGAAAATCCAGGAGGGAACTCTAATTCAAGCCAGGTAAGCAAACCGTTGCCCCACTCGCAAGAATTCGGGTGGCTTTTCTAGATCTAACGTTAACTTAAAGGAGGAGTCCGGGCTGAAATGAAAAAGTTTTGTAAAATTAAGTAAAATTCATCAAGCACAACACAGAAAATTTCATCAAAATCGGATGAAAAATAACAAAGTTATGCATTTTTTTAGGTCTTGATTTTTTTTGTAAAACAGTTCTTGGCAACTGTCCCATTGTCTCATTTGAATATTTGAATATGATGATGTCACAGTCCCCCTAACTTGTTACTTCTTGTGTATTTTATTATATGAAATCCTATTTATCTCATTTTTTCATATATTGCGTATACAGAAAATCTGTCCCTCATACTGAAATATGTAAAAGCACTTGTGACCTTGAACATTCCACAAGGATTAATCCCTGTTTTTATGTCCTTGGGGCAGAAAATCTTGATAATTGGTATTTCATACAATAAAATACAAAGAAAGTAGGGGGACTGAGACATCATCAGTTTGCCAATTTGAAGAACTGTTTCCTAAAAAATTCAAAACCTAAGAAAATTCATAACTTTGCTATTTCTTATCCGATTTTGATGAAATTTTCAGTGTTGTGCTTTTTCGATTTTACTTTATTTTTCTTACAATGCAAACTCCAGCCCGGATGAGTCCTTTAACGTTAGATCTCATGCTCTGCTCTGCCTCTGGCATGCTGGGGGTCACTTCTTCAAAATTGACCTTTTTACTGGGAAGTGCTGTACATGTAGGCCTGCAGTAGCAGTTTTCTCCCAATGGAAAGTCAATGCACGTGCACAAGGATTTAATTGTTAAAGGGGAAGTTCACCCTGGAATTCTGTTGGTCTTAAAAAATAAAAAAAAATATTAGTGAAAGTTTGAAGAAAATCGACCAAAAAATAGCGAAGTTATGAATATTTGAAGTTTTGATTCTGTGACGTCACATGCGAGCAGATCTCCTATGTGTTATGTAGTGAAAATTCCATAGAATGTCATTTTTTTCAGAAGAAATTAATTATGTCATTTGTGCGGTCGATATAGCATCAAACATTCATATACATGACTAGGGCCTATGTCAAATTGACCCATTCCTTTACCAAGAACCATGACAAAAAGACAAATTTGTGGAATTTACATACACAACCAATGGGAGAGCTGCTCGCATGTGACGTCACAGAATCAAAACTTTAAATATTAATAACTTCGCCATTTTTTGGTCGATTTTCTTCAAACTTTCACTAATATTTTTTTATTATTTTCCTTCATTTTTTAAGACCAATAAAATTCCAGGGTGAACTTCCCCTTTAAGTGTTTTCGAGCTCGAGCCCAGGCCCAGTCAAGCTCAAGCCAACAGGCACACGGAAAAAAAGTCTACCAAGTACCATTCCGCTTTTACAGAAATAGAGAACAATGCATTTTGATTGTTGGGCGCTCTGATTAGCTACTGGTAGCTATCGCGAGGAGCTCCGCCTCCCGGTTGCGATGACTGAAGTGCGTTGACCGTAACTGAACAACGCGATTCGGCTGTTCCCGATAAAGACTGCTTTGTCGTGCACGCTGTCGATCATAAACAAAGTGGACCCATTTCGCAAGAAAAACTGCAAGATTCGACTTCAAAAACGGTTAAGCGTAGTCCCACTCTTTCAATATTTTCTAGAATAAAGAAGAGAAATATAAAAAGGAACTTCAATGAATCCACTGCCGGACTACGCCCAACATTTCAAAACATATAAAGAAATGAGGACTTACCAAAAAATTGTCGAAAAATTTACGGCCTATGGCCTTGATCAGATTTCAAATGTACTTCATATAGGAGTAGGGTAAGGTCAACGATCATTCAGCCCCAAAGAATTGACAAGCCAAAAAAAAAAAAAATTTGATTTTTACGGGGTGCACTAGCATCTTCAGCCCCCCCCCCCCCTGGATCCACGCCTGATCTTTTTTTTTGCTACAATTTCTGACGATTTTCTTGATGCAACATGGAATTAATCTATAACAGCAATTACGAAAATCGCTGCCAAATGATGACCCTCTCTTCCGTTGCCTTCAGAACCTTCAGAACAGAACGGGTCTTGAGTCTACGCACTCATTTTGAAGTTACACTTTTAATTATGTGTTTTCTTCCAAATTTTCATGATATATTATGAAATGGTTACCATGATTTAATAATTTTTACCTTTTTAGCCCCTCGCTTCTATTTATATCCGTGAAAGGAGGAATTTTGAACTTTGAAATGAAACACTAGTTTGCTATTTTGACTCCATTTGCGCATATTATGCAGTGCATAGCTTTAAGACCTGCATACATGTAGCTTTAGGACCCCCTACACATATGTTCCAAAATATTAAAAAGGGTCTAAAAACACAATCATGTCAATAAATCAAGCTTTCAGTGGATTCCTGACTGACCTGTATGTTTACAATCATGGTGGCAAAATGAGCTAAATTAATGAATTACAAGTTTGAATCATTCAAATGTAACTGGATCCCTTTAATTCCTTTGACATGACTTTAACCATTGTCTTTTTGTATCCCAACATTCTAGAAAGTTACCAATCGAGCTCAACAACATGAAAGTCATCAAGAAAGAGGTGATTGAGGAGCCGGGGTCTTCAAGTTACCAGACTTATTACATCAAGGAAGAAGCTTATGAAGATGACTGCAGCAGAGAGGAGGACACCAAAAGAACATATCCACAGCAGTCAACATCAGATTTACAGACAATTCACATAAAGGAAGAAGACTTGGGAGACAATTATGGGGAGGAGGGTATCAAAAGAACTGGGCTGCAACAAACGTCAGATGGTTTCCAGACAATTCACATAAAGGAAGAAGACTTTGGAGATGGTTGTGAGGATGAGGGTGCCGAAAGAACAGACCCACTGCAATCATCATCAGGTTTACAGACATTTTATATAAAGGAAGAAGATGTGGGAGATGATTGCCAGGAAGAGGGCCCCAAAGGGACAAACCTGCAACAATCAGAAGGTGCAGAGACATATTACATAAAGCAGGAATCCCCAAGAGATGAATGCGGGGAAGAGGTTGGCAAAGAGATGGATTCCCAATCGTCATCAGACGGTTTGCAAGCTGAAGGAGAAGAAGACTCTGAAGATGATGGCTGGGAAGAAGATGAAGATACAGAAATGGAGGCTCGATCATCAGAAGGAAGAGACTACGAGACTCATGGAACGGAAGGGAACTTGGAAGACCGCTGTCCAGAGGATGATGATTTAACCACTAAACAGCTGCTCAGGAATGAAGGTATAATTTCTCAAAACAAATAATTAGGAAGAAAGTTTTACAACTACAGTTGTAACAATTTTGATGTTTTTATTAATGGTGATGATGTATATCAAATCAAATCAAACATGCATTTCTCTGAATTCTCCTATTCTGAGAATTCTGTTCTGCCTGAATCATTTGGTAAAAGCTGAACATTCATGTAGCAGTTCCCCAGACTATTCATCTGTTTTTATTTATCATTACAAAATGACCATTCATGAAGTTTGATGTACTGTAAGTATGAGTGCTCATGTGTTGTCCAAATCTCTTACATGGCAAACTGAAAACTCAGAAATTTTCTCCTTTTAGAGGATTATCATATGTGTACTTTGAGATTTTCTCTCTCTTTTAGTTACAAACTGAGCATCCTTGAAGTTTACGTGTGACAGTATGAGTAATCATGTGTTTTTTTTTTAAAGTCCCCTATGTATACATTTCCTGTTGCAAACTGTACACCCTAAGGGTCTTTGCCTGTATGAATTCTCATGTATTGTGAGAATCCCTTATCTGAGAATCTTGTTACAAACCGAGTATGTATACCTGAGGTTTATTTGTGGTATGGGTGCTCGTGTGTTGTTTGAGAATTCCTTACGTCCAAATCTTGTATTGCAAACTGAACACTTAAGATTTTCTCCTGTTTGGATTCTCATATAGATGTATTGTGACATATCACTTGTCTATTTTGTTACAAACTAATTCATGTAGCATGAATGTACATATATTCTTCTGGGTGTACATATATTCTTCTGCGTTTCTTTAGACGTTTCCCTTGCTTCCAAATGTATCTTGAGAATCCCTTGTCTTTGAATCTTTTGTAACAAACTGAGCATTCACGATGATCTATTTAAATAAGAAAGGAATTCACAACAAATGGATATATGGGCAATTCCATAATTACAGACGTACATTTCGGACTCTTTAAAAAGCTGAAGTCAAAAGGAGCCTGAGCTTTCGATCCTAGCAGAATCTTCGTCAGAGACAAAATGACACAGAAAAGTAGGGAACAAACTTTAAAAAGCTCTCACAAACAGAGTTCAGTTCCTTCATGAGCTTTAATAAATTTAACTACTAACATCCATCAGGGGTAAAGAAATCACAAACTTTTGTTTAATATGATTGATATTTTGACCTTGAAATTATAGAAAAACAGTGCCATTATGGACGTACTCAGAAGAATGAGATTTTCTGACATCTACATGTAAATTTAAATTGAAAAACTTTGTGAATTATGGGCTAATTTCCATTAAATTGATTCCTTATTACTTTCATTAGATGTGAAATGACACAAAACCATAGAAATGACGAATCAGATCCTTTTCTAATTAGTCATTAATAACATTTCTTTGTTACGGACGCACAGTTACAAACGTACAAAATTTCCAGTGTTATTGCAATGGTGCATGTGATACAAACGTACATGTAGTGTTTTAGATCATTTGTATAAAGTAAATCTTGGAATAATTTCAACAAGAGAAGAACCCTTTGAGAGAGAGATATATCTTATGAATGTTCCGGATGTAACAAAAGATACTCTTCACATTAAATCTACACAACAGAGATTAGGCATGTTTATGAATGTTTAGGTTTTTGGCTACTTCCCCTACAGAGAATTTAGTGTAGTGGAAAATTTCAAATTTCAAATTATTTTCTTGGTAATTTAGGAAGAACGTTATTTATGGAAGAAAGATCCAGTGCAAAGGATTGGTCATCTAATGCTCCCCTGGTAATAATATGAGAAAAATATTTAATGTTTGGACTTGAAGTTTGTATGTTTTTGTCCCATGTAGATGCATTTTTTGTGCAGTACATATTACTCTCAATAGAATTAAGTCAATTTATTTTCATTTTGTTGATTCCAAAACCTCACAGCACACAATAATTCTTAGGTGAATTGGTATCAACCTTACCAAATCACTTCAAGACATTTGCCTCCACAATTCTCATGACCACCAAAATACTTTCGCTTCAAAAATGAAGTTATTAATTTTGTCTTTTTCAGATGATCATTCAAGCCAGGGAAGGATGAGACCCATTATACTCACTTCATGTGAATCAAGGCAAAAGGATGATGACATATCAGTGACTCAGAAATTCAAAAAGAAGGGTAAATTCACAAGAAAAAAGGATATTAACTTAGGAAAGAATCGCTATGAATGTGCAGTTTGCAAGAAAATATTCACAGGGAAGGAACATCTTGCGAGACATATGAGAATCCACACTGGAGAACAGCCAATGGAGTGTTTAGTTTGCCACAAAGGATTCACAGATAAAGGAGCTCTCACCAAACACATTAGAATCCACACAGGAGAGCAGCATTATGAGTGTTCAGTTTGTAGTAAAAGATTTAAAGAGAAGGGAAATCTTGTGACACACATGAGAATCCACACTGGAGAAAAGCCATATGAGTGCTCAATTTGTAAAAAAAGATTTAGACATAATGGAAGTCTTACCAAACACATTAGAATCCACACAGGAGAACAGCCCTACGAGTGCTCGGTTTGTAAAAAAAGATTTAGACATAATGGAAATCTTACCAATCACATTAGAATCCACACAGGAGAGCAGCAATACGAGTGTTCAGTTTGTAGTAAAAGATTTAAAGAGAAGGGAAATCTGGTGAGACATATGAGAATCCACACTGGAGAAAAGCCATATGAGTGTGTTTTGGTAAGATCTCCATTCTGTTTAAATCTTGTTGACAAACTGAACATTCATAGGGCGCGTCCTCCAGTGTGAATTCTTATATGTTTTTAAAGATCCCATTTCTCTTAAATCTTTTATGACAAATAGAGCAATCATAAGGGCGTTCTCCAGGTATGGATTCTTCATATGTCTCACAAGAAAGTCTCTTCTCTGTGAATGTTTTCTTGCAAACTGAACAACCATGGCGCTTCTGAGTCATTGAATATTTCATCATCCCTTTGCCTTGTTAAATCACATGAAGTGGGGTATTGATGATCTCAATGTTGCCCTGGCTTGAATGCTCATCTGAAAAACAAAAAATTACCTCATTTTTAAAAATCTGCAGGGAAAATCTCACCATGACGGATAATACCAAAGTAAATGACATATAAGTGGATGTACCCTTGAACTTATGTCCACACTTTCAGTTGTTGAAAAGAGGGCCTGCCATGTCCTTTGTTTAATTAAAAGGATTCATCTCTAGGAAGGTTCAAGTTAAAGATAGTGAGCAGTTTCCTTAAACAGGAACAAAGTCTGCAATAATTGAAAATCGACATTTCACACAGCGCTATTCTATGCCTAATATGAAGGTGTGGAGGAACATGTATAGTGAGAGAATACATGTAGCTGATTTTGTGACCATTAAATGCTTACCATCTTAAATATAACACATGAAAGTGATACAGGCTATCACGCAAAGAGCTTGCATTGCATAATTGTTTGTGACAAATTAAACACTCATCTAGGGCTTTTCTCCCGTGTGTATTCCCATGTGTTTTTTCTGATCTTTCTTTTCTGTGAATCTCATGTTACAGACTGAAATGTACTGTGAACATTACACAGGCTCTTCTCCTGTGTGGCTCTCATGTGCACTTTGAGACTTCCATTCTGTTTAAATCCTTTCTAATTTGCAAACTTAGCACTCATACATGAACTGATTCTCCAGTTTCGGATTCTATGTTTAATTGTAAGACTTCCTTGAATTTTTTTTGTACAAGGGCAGGTTCAAGCTATTTGTTCTCAAGATGATGATTTTTTTTTTTTATTGTTGAAATGATTTGATAATGCAACCAAATGAGAGCTAAAAAAACACAGGCACTTCTTAAAATAAGCATAAAGGTGCATAGTATACACAAGGACAAAAAATGAAAACATAAATTTTTGCATAAATTACAACTTCTGTAAGACATGGACATTTAAAAATTTGATGATTTCTATTGTTTTTCAATATGACCACATTTGTTGGAAGGACCTAGTTCTTTAGGATCCTTTTTTTAAAGCAACCTTTTTTTATTATTGGCCAATTGTACATATGAATTTGGCATAAACCCTCTCCACAGTTCTATTCTATGTGAGGGCATGTCCTTAACATAATATTCAAGTCCACTATCATAATGTATCTAGTTAACAAACTTAATCAATTACTTTTGGTAATGCACAGGACATTGAGGTAACACTCCTAAAAAGAGCTCTTAACCCTAAACTTACCTGGGGGGGGGGCCTTTTTTTCGCATAAATCCGGAGTGCGAAATATTTTGATCGCGCGCTCGCGGACCTTTTACTTTCAAGTCTTGCCGCATCTTTTTAAACTATTTTCGCAAAAATCGGGCGTTACCATTACGACGGTTCCACTAATTTTCAAAAATTTCTGTTAGACGGAAAATGGCTCAAAAACTTGATTTTCATGTACAAACTCAATACAAAAATGTGTTTTCAGCTGGAATTCATAATTTACTAATTAGTGATTATTTTTTATTTATTGACACGAGCAATTTAATTTGATGCTATTTATGACTAAATAATGTCACGGACGATTTGTGTCGAAAAAAACATTAAAAATAAAAGGTAAAAAAACAAAGAAAATACATGTACATAAAAAATTTAAAAAACAATAAAATACATAAGAATTTTGCAGGTACCAGATTTTTTCAATCTATATTTCTTAGGGATGCTATAAAGAATATTTTCACCAAAATGGTTCTAGGAGTTTTATTTAGTGAAATAAGAGCAAAAGTATGATTTCATGAATAAAATTAAGCATAATATTCG
>CALNVZ010000218.1:4761103-4802750 GCA_940671915.1 Paracentrotus lividus
ACATGAGAATCCACACAGGAGAACAGCCCTATAAATGTTTAGTTTGTACTAAAAGATTTAAACATAATGGAAGTCTTACCAAACACATGAGAATCCACACTGGAGAACGCCCCTATGAATGTTCAGTTTGTAGTAAAAGATTTAAACAAAATGGTAATCTCACCGAACACATGAGAATCCACACTGCAGAGCAGCCCTATAAATGTTTAGTTTGTAACAAAAGATTTAAATATAATGGAAGTCTTACCAGACACAGGAGAACCCACACTGAAGAAAAACTACATGAATGTTCAATTTGCAACAAAGGATTTAAACAGAGGAGAAGTCTCAGCTCACACATGAGAATCCACACTGGAGATCAGCCATACGAGTGTTTGGTTTGCCACAAAGGATTCACAGATAAAGAAGCTCACACCCAACACATGATAATCCACTCAGGAGAGCATCCTTATGAGTGTTCAGTTTGTCATGCAAGATTTAAACAAAATGGAGATCTTATCACACACACGAGAATCCACACAGGAGAACAGCCCTATGAATGTTCAGTTTGTAGTAAAAGATTTAAACAGATTGGAAATCTTACCATACACATGAGAATCCACACTGGAGAGCAGCCCTATGAATGTGTAGTTTGTAACAAAAGATTTAAACATAATGGAAGTCTTACTAGACACAAGAGAATTCACACAGGAGAACGTCCATATGACTGTTCAGATTGCAACAAAAGGTTTAAATGTCATGAAAGTCTTACAAACCACTTGAAAACCCACACTGGAGAAAAACCATAGGAATGTTCAATTTGCAACAAAGGATTTAAACGGAGGAGAACTCTCACGTCACACATGAGAATCCACTCTGGAGAACAGCCATTATGAACATTTTTGCATGCAACAAAAGATTTCAAGAAAGCCCAAAACTCACAAGACACATGGCAAAAACACACCAGAGAAGAACCATAAGAATGTTTTGTTTGTGGGCATGTCAAAGCTATTCTGCGTGGTAAAAAAACAGGACAGCAGAGCAGTTAAGGAAACCTTTATGTATTTACCCTAAAAATTTATGGAAATAATTTTACCCCAGAGTAGTGAGATATTAAAGAGGATACATGAGTAACAGGAACTGTAAAGAAATTCTGCTGAATATTGCTGAAAGCACTCGTCTAGTATTCTCGGTGCGTGAAAAAAAAATATATGAGAATATGAAATATATCAAAGAGGTACTTTTTAACGGTCAAACTCAGAGATACGCTCACTATATCTCTGCACCCTCATGCTCGGCCTTAGAATACACCGAACAATGTTGAAGTTCAATTTTTCCAGATAGGGGCAGGTAATTGCCTCACTCTCTGTCACTTAGTTTCAACCTATTTCTAGAGATGAATGCTCCTATTTTAACAAAGTGCATGGCAGGCCCCTTTTTCTCAACTTGCAGTGTGGGCACAAGTTAAAAGCACATCCTATGTATCTCAGTACGTTTTTTGAATAATACAAATTTTGTAGTGTTATCTTTTTGAAGCCCCTTAGATCTTTAAAAATGAGATAATTTTTGTTTTTCAGATGATCATTCAAGCCAGGACAGCAGGAGATCATCAATACCCACATCATGTGATACAAGGCAAAAGGACAACGAAATATCAGTGACTCAGAAATTCAAAAAGAAGGGTAAATTCACAAGACAAATGGAAATTCACTCAGGAGAAAAGCGCTATGAATGTTCAGTTTGCAAGAAAACATTCACAGGGAAGGAACATCTTGTGAGACATATAAGAATCCACACTGGAGAACAGACTTATGAGTGTTCAGTTTGTAAAAAAGGATTTAAACGGAATTATAGTCTCACCTCACACATGAGAACCCACACTGGAGAACAGCCTTATGAATGTCCAGTTTGTAACAAAAGATTTAAACATAATGCAAGTCGTGCCAAACACATGAGAGTTCACACTGGTGAACGGCCATATGAGTGCTCAATTTGTAATAAAAAATTTAAAGAGAATGGAGCTCTTACTACACATGTGAGAACCCACACTGGTGAGCAGCCGTTTCAGTGTTCAATTTGCAACAAAGGATTTGTACAAAAGGGAACTCTGACGTTACACATGAGAATCCACACTGGAGAACGGCCCTATGGATGTTCAGTTTGCAACAAAGGATTTAAACAGAGGGTAACTCTCACCAAACACATGAGAATGCACACAGGAGAACAGCGTTATGAGTGTTCAGTTTGTAGTAAACGATTTAAAGAGAAGGAAAATCTTGCAAGACATATGAGAATCCACAATGGAGAACGGCCGTATGAGTGCTCAGTTTGTAATAAAAGATTTAAACGTAATGGAGCACTTATCACACATGGGAGAATCCACACTGGAGAACAGCCATTTCAATGTTCAGTTTGCAACAAAGGATTTATACAAAAGGGAGCTCTGACGTTACACATGAGAATCCACACTGGAGAACGGCCCTATGAATGTTCAGTTTGCAACAAAGGATTTAAACAGAGGGTAACTCTCGCCAAACACATGAGAATCCACATAGGACAATAGCCTTATGATCGAGTTCGTTTGTAGTAAAACATTCAAAGAGAAAGGAGCTCTTACCACGCACGAGTATCCATCTCAGCTTATTAATGGCGACGTCCTGATTGGTCTCCTCCTTGTGAAGTCACATCGGTAGACCTAGACTGGTAAATGGTTTTTGTGGGATACGGCATACATGTGGCTGAACCACCTCAGAGGCATCCTCAATGTTTTGTGTTTGGGATATTTCTATGTAGATTCCTTCTGGTACCCTCATACCTTATTCAGTCTAAGATGTGCACCCCTGCAATCGTGTGGAAACATCTTATTCCAAAGGCCATAAGTCCGATCTTCTTTCATCTCTGTAGAGTGTAAAAGGGAGGAGTAGGAATATCCTGTATTTATCAATGACTGTATACTAATGGATAGTACACCTGATTTTAGGACAAAGTAAAATTAGAAAGAACAAATTGAATGTCTATAGCCTATAGTCAAGTTGTGCTAATAATACGAGACATTCTTGTAAGACAACACAAATGGATGGCAAAAATAGTCTTAGGTATCCACACACGTACACCAACTGAGTACGTTTTGAATCAATTGAATTGGACTACTCTTGAAAATAGATGGAGGCTTTTGAGATGCAAGATGGTTTTCCGGGCCCTCAGATGAGAGGCACCAGGATATATAGCAGGAATTTTCAATAAATGTAACACTGTACATTGTACGTACGTACAGGAACAGAGCAGCCATTTCAGAGGGAGTGTTTATACCAAAAGCCAAAACAAATGCAGGAAAATGAGGTTTTTTGCATAATGGCTCAATAGCATGGAATAATCTTCCAGATGAATTAAGAAATGCTCAATCAAAACAAACTTTCTCCGCAAATTTCTGGAAGACTTACTAAAAACAATCATATATGCACCTTCAGTAATATTTTGTTCTTATAATATGAAATAGCATCAAGATAATTGTTGAAATTAAACATGCAGGATAAGTATTTGAATATATTGATTGTACATGTATTATCGATGATTGAATAACTGACTTAATAATGTTCATATGTTTACATGTTTCTTGCTTACTATGTACTTTTTGTTCCTGTTTTGTTATGTATCATTCCTTTTAATGTTTGTTTATCTATGTATTATTATTATTATTGTATGCAGGGCCTCCAAGAATTACAGTGTGCTGACCACTGAAGGAGCCACTCTGCTAAATGAATACTAAATAAATAAATAAATAAATAAATAAATAAACATAATCTACTTGTATATACCATCATATAAATAGTGCATGCCCTATCATACTAGATTATGTGCACGATAAATACTAAATTATCGCAAGTGCATGTTTTTTTTCACCGAGGCCATGGTGCGCGAGGGATGATTTAGTATTTGGAGTTCACATAGTCAGTACTGTTGCATTAATAGATCATGCACTCAGAGGCGGCGGAACGAATTTGAAAGTGGGGGGTCACAATGGAAAAGGGGCATTTTTTTCTAAAAAAGGGGCACTTGAGACCAGAGGCTTGAAAAAAAAGTATTCAGATAAGTATTGGTTTGCAGAAAATTTGCCTTTAAATTTGTGCTTTTAAACATTTCAATGGCTTTGTATTTTATAAATGATAAACGAAAGGTACGCGAGCCGAAAATTTTGAGATAATTGTGTATTATAGACCACATCTAGCATCCGTGAGCGCGAAGCGCGACCTGAAAATTTGAGTTTTATTGTGCACTGTATAATCTATTTAGTATCTGCGAGCGCGAAGCGCGAGCCGATAAATTTGATTTAATTGTGCATCATATGCCCTATTAAATATCCGCAATTGCGAAGCTCGAGTTGAAAATTATGAGCTTAAAAATGAAGTTTATCGTGCATTATAGACTCTAATTAGTATCCGCGAGCGCGAAGCGCGAGCCGAAAAATTTTGGTTTTAAGAGATATATGGAGTAACGAGGAAGTTCCACACTTTTTTGTATTAAAGTGCCCCTTTTTAGTCATAAAAGTGCCCCTTTTTACTATAAAAATGGCATTTTATTAGCTAAGAAAAGGGGCACTTTTTAGTCAGGAAAAGGGGCACTTTTAGGGTGGATGAAAAAGTGGGGGGTCACAGTGCCCCCCTGCCCCCCTGGATCCGCCGCCTCTGCATGCACTATTGGACCATTCTTGGTACGTGTGACCAAAATTATGAAAAATCTTGACTTTAATTGGCTATAATTCTAAAAGTTATGAAGATATACTGATTAAATGTGTATATTACACTAACATATTTTGTTGGCTATCATTTGGAAATATTTCTTGATGTTTACAATATGCATGTCCAAGGTCAAAGGTCAAAAGAAGTGGGTCACGTGTGTGAAAGTTCAATTTCTTTTTGAAATTCCTGTGAGTTTTAAAATGTTCGTATTGCTGTGAGATGCATTTTGGATCTATCAACCTCAAAATACCACTGGATAGGAATCATCTCTGAAATTTCTTTTTTAAATCTATTATTTTATATTGTGATGTCTGGTCACGTGTGTGACATTTTAGTGGATCACTTACATGTAAGTGACATACAGCAAACTACAGGAAAATGAAAATAAATATACATGCAGTCTGTGTAAAAAAATGGTACAGTTGGAAAAAATGATTTAGGTGTGAAGTATTTTCAGATAATGTGTGTATGTGGTACCAAAATAAAGCCAAAAGATTTTCCTTGCTGATGCGCTTTGTTCTGTATAATTTGCTTTCATAAAACAAAAGTTATGCTAAATTTTGTGCGACGAGGAACAAATCGAAATTGAGCACTTCGTGGCCATTATGCGAAACCTATACAGAAAGGCATGGGACGGCGTGCGAAAAATTAATTTTTCTTGATTGTAGAAAACTGGTCATATTTCAAGGATTACTGAGCACCCATATGCAAAGTTTCATAAAATAATTCACAGTCAAATGGACTAAAACTGACATTTAAAATATGTCAAATTTCACTTTTGTTAAACCTATGTACATAAAGTCAATGGAGGAGGAAGTCAATACATGACAAATGTGAAATTCGGCCAATTTCATTGATGATTATTGTTAATTCTACTGTGAGTTATGTCACGAAACTGGGCACACAGTTCAACTGATCTCTAACTAACATGATCTTGATTCAAATTACCTATTCGAAAAGTCACTGAACCATGACGAAGCCCCAAACTTTCTTCTCATTTGCATGATTTTCTCGTATCTTGTGCCCACTGAGGCATGAAACATCAGGATTTTTGTGAAAATAAAATCAAAAGTACTCCCCAAAAAGAATTGTTGTATTCAATAAAAGTAAGAATTTGAATTTTAGTCCGTACGTGAGAAAAGGGCTTTTCCAGTCTCATGAGCTCACTGAAGCATGAATTTGTAAATAAATGCCATAGGATCATTGACATGTGCCCAAAGAATATAAATACAACCCAAAAATGGTATTGAGATGCTTTCTAGTGCATAAAATTACTGCAATGCATTTTCATAATTCTAAAATGGCCTATGTTTTGGTTGTTTGATAGGCTCATTCAACCGTGAATGAATGGATTTTGGTTGAATACACTTCCACAACAGGAATTCCATCATATTTGATCGATTGTACCATGGCAAAGGAGTAAAAATCGCAGATTAGGAAATTTTTGCTGTATGCTCAACTCAACCGTAAAATTTGACACAGATTTCGTTTCCGTATATTGGGGAAGCATGTTTTGCATACATTCTGACGTGTAAAATGTTTAAAATCTGAAAATGGGTCCGTTATCATTGAATCAAAGTTGCCATTTTAGGCTTGCGAACTTCAAAAGATGACATTTTTGCATTCAACCAATGCTCACTGAAGCATGACCTAATGATTTTTCTTAAAATTCGCTCCCATTGTGGCTAATTAAATTTCCTACATGGACATATAATTACATTTTTAGAATTTCGCCTTGTTAAAAAATTATTGATTTCTGAAATAGGGGGAACTTTCTTTTTGTGTTGTGTTTAGTTTAATTCCATTTCGTCTATGACCAGTTTGTCAAATTATCTTTATGTGTAAATGTCACTTTTGGGTTTAGCCAATGTGGTATTAGATAATCAGATAATTAGGCCAGCTGATTTTAGACCAAGTGGATATAAACCTTCTTTGATGGCATGTACAATGTATGCAGGCAATAAGTGTAAAAACTCGCTGCAATTACTAGAAAGAATTCTCTCCTGCACTAAACCACTTGTAAACAGTATATTGTTTATTTTTCCCTCAAATATATAGTTTACGCTCACAATAATGAGAGAATAAACTGGACAGAGAGCGTCCTCTACATCAAGAACTACGCAATATTATACCTTTAAATGCAGGGCATAATTGAAATGCACTCGGTTATTATTTTTATAAACTAGGTTTCGTGTGTATACTTTTTGTTGACTTAGCTGAATCCAATAAAGTTATTATACATGTTCTTTAAATCACGACTTTTAATCCAATGTTTTGAACCAGGCTATTAGTTAAAGAATAAATATTTTTATGTTGCAGAAAAAGTTTTAAATCGTGTGAGACTTTGATGGTTGATATAAACCTTGTGATTTTGTGATCTCTTTAGGTTAAACTGTTTTTTTTTTCTAGTTTTGTTTTGTTTGTTTTTTTGTTTTTTTTAATGAGGAAATGAAATTCAGAAGAGAGGGATTGAGAAAGACTGTGTGTGTGTGAGAGAGAGAGAGAGAGAGAAAGAAAGAGAGAGAGAGAGAGAGAAAGAGAGAGAGAGAGAGAGAGAAGAAGAAGAAGAAGAAGAGGAAGAAAGAGAGAGGAGGAGAAAAGAGATTGAGCGGGAAGAATAATAAGAAGACATAGTAAATTGGGGTTTGCTGAGTAGTATAATAAACACAAAACAAAAAGAAAGTTCCCCCTATTTCAGATATCAAAATAATTTTTGGACCAGGAGAAATAAAAAAAAAAAAAAAAATCTAATTATGTGTCCATGTAGGGAATTTAAT
Source organism: Paracentrotus lividus (assembly GCA_940671915.1). NCBI lineage: Eukaryota > Metazoa > Echinodermata > Echinoidea > Camarodonta > Echinidae > Paracentrotus > Paracentrotus lividus. The sequence goes on from CALNVZ010000218.1 coordinate 4,768,596, forward strand.
TAGCCACAATGGGAGCGAATTTCAGGAAAAATCATCTAGTCATGCTTCAGTGAGCAATGGTTGAATGCAAAAATGTTATTTTTTTAAATTCGCAAGCCTAAAATGGCAACTTTGATTCAATGATAACGTACCCATTTTCAGATTTTAAACATTTTACACGTCAGAATGTATGCAAAACGTGCTTCCCCAATATACGGAAACAAAATTTGCGTCAAATTTCACGGTTGAGTGAGCATGCTGCAAACATTGCCTAAACTGCGATTTTTACTTCTTTGCCATGGTCATGATGGTATAATCGATCGAATATGATGGAATTCCTGATTTGGAAGTGTATGCAACCCATATCCATTCAATCACGGTTGAATTTAATTCAGTGCGTTTATCTTCAGCATCTTTGAAGCAGCACTTCAACTGGAAGAAGAATGAACCCATCAATCAACCAGAAAATAGGCCATTTTAGAATTACGAAGAGTCATTGTAGTCATTTTATGCACTAGAAAGCATCTCAATAACATTTTTAAGGTTTTATTTATGTTCTTGTAAATGATCCTATGCCATTTATTTACAAATTCATGCTTCAGTGAGCAAGTGAGACTGGAAAGGCCCTTTTCTCACATATGGACTAAAATTCAAATTCTTACTTTTATTGAATTATGGAATTCTTATTGGGGAGTAATTTTGATTTTATTTTCACAAAAACCCCGATGTTTCATGCCTCAGTGGGCACAAGATACAAGAAAATAATGCAATTTCACATTTGTCAGATATTGATTTCCTCCTCCATTGAATTTATGTACAGCGGTTAAACAAAAGTTTTAACAAAAGTGAAATTTGGCATATATTAATTGTCAGTTTTTGTCCATTTCACTGTGAATTTTTTTATGAAACTTTGCACATAGCTTCAACTGGTCTCTAACTAACATGATCTTTACTAAAATAACGTATTCGAAAAGTCACTGAGCCATGACGAAGCCCCAAACTTTCTTCTTATTTTCGTGATTTTCTTGTATATCGTGCCAACTGAGGCGTGAAACATCGGGATTTTTATGAAAATAAATTAAAAGTACTCCCCGACAAGAATTGTTGTATTCAATCAAAGTAGAATTTGAATTTTAGTCCGTACGTGAGAAAAGGGTTTTGTCCAGTCTCATGTGCTCACTGAAGCATGAATTTGTAAATAAATGCCATAGGATCATTGATACGTGCCCAAATAATATAAATAAAACAAAAAAAATGTTATTGAGATGCTTTCTGGTGCATAAAATTACTACAATGACTCTTTGTAATTCTAAAATGGCCTATTTTTTGGTTGATTGATGGGTTTATTCAACCGTAAATGAATGGATATTGACTACATACACTTTCACAATAGGAATTCCATCATATTTGATCGAATATACCATGGCAAAGAAGTAAAAATGGCAATTTGGGCAATTTTTGCTGCATGCTCACTCAACCGTGAAATTTGAAGCAAATTTCTTTCCCGTATATTGGGAAGCACGTTTTGCATAGATTCTGACGTTTAAAATGTTTAAAATCTGAAAATGGTTCCGTTGTTATTAATCAAAGTTGCCATTTTAGGCTTGTGAACTTCAAAAAATTACATTTTTGCATTCAACCATTGCTCACTGAAGCATGACTTGATGATTTTTTTCTAAAATTCATTCCCATTGTATTTAATTAAATTCCCTACATGGACATATAATTTGATTTTTTTTAATTCCTCCTGGTTAAAATATTATTGATATCAGAAATAGGGGGAACTTTCTTTTTGTGTTGTGTTTAGATTCAGGTCAATTTCCATTTGGTCTAAAACCCCATTTGACTAATGCCCGTTTGGTCTCATCCCGCATGGTCTACTTAGATCTTAATTTACCATTTGTCCAATTCCCACTTAGTCAATTCCTGCGTCACATTCTAAATACATTTTCATTTGGGAAGGAGACGAAACGCAATTAGGGGAATTTTCAATTAGACCGAGTTGGTCATTGGAGTAAATGGGAATTAGACCAGGAATGTATTAGACTAATTGGAAATGGAGATAGTCCACTTGGCACATGTATTAGACAACCGGAAAATTAGACCAAATGGACTGTTCAGAGGGAGAACATTTGGAGAATGTAAAGGAAAGAGATATCAGGACCGACCCTAACCCGAAATTTCACAATTTTTATCACTTCAAGTAAATTTCTTGTTTCATTCATTTAAATACTGAATTTCCAGCAAGACTACATACATGTAAAAAAAAAGTGGCGTGAATATTCAAAATTGAATGACATGTGCCGTTAAAACCAATCAAACAACAACAACAAAAGTGTAAAGATTACTACATGTAATTACAAACTCAAATATTGCAATATGAGAAAAAGGCCTCAATGTTGGAAATTAATGTTCAATTTCTACATTAATGTTTTTTTAATTTCAGTGCATTTCAGCCTTCCAGTTGCCATGTTCGATTCAATAAAATCCTTTCATTTCAATTCAAACGAATCCCTAAAGTAAGCCCACTTAAGTCTCGTAAGCGCGTATCCTAAGGCCGTGGTAGGCGAAATTGATGGGGCGCCAAAAAAAGGAGGAGGAAAAACAGAAGGGGAAGAACAAAAGAAGAAGAGACAAGGAGAAAACTACAGAGAGAGAGAAAGAAAGGAAAAATGGAAGGGTGTAAAAAGGAGAAATATGTAAAGGAAAAGACAGGTCCTTGAATTGAATGGGCCCCCGCTGGTACATAGAACGTGTAGTACTCGGGCGCTGATCTAAGATTTCCTTGGGGGGGGGGAGGGGCTCGGGTCGCATTGGAATTTCACATTCTTGTAGACATAACCATACATCACATTATTATTGATTTTTTTTATTTTTTACTTTTAATTTTCATTTATGTATTTATTTATTTATTTTTTTCCTTTTAAATTCATTTATTTATTTATTTTATTATATATACACTGCCCTCCAAAAGTTTGGGTCCACCTGAGGTCAGCTCTGTTTTAGATCATTTTGAGGCATTTTATGTCCAGTAGTTCAGTCCAAATGATGTTTAAGAACAACAAATACATTATGCAACCAATATACTTTACGATTACCACGCCAAGTCTCCTTGGAACTTAGAAATTACTCAAAAATATGCAAAAAGTGCAAAAACGTGATTTTGCACTAATTTATTCAAATATTGAAAAACGAAGATATCTCGGCTAATAATGGTCCGATCAATGTAAAATTTTGTATGGATGTTGAGGCATATGTAAAATATAACCCTGTACTGTTTGTTTCTATTTTGAGACAACACTTTTTTAATTATGCAAATTTATGCAAATTAAAGGCCTATTTTTAGAAATTTATCAATATTTTGTTTTAAAAATTGCTATGAGGCTAAATTTCTTGTTGAAAGTTGCCGAGTATAATAGTCAGCAACATTTTGATTAAAAAGTTGGACTTTCTCAAGAATTCCTTTGTATTCTTTTGTTTTATCACTTTCTATTGTCTTCGATTATTTTTATTTTTATGTATTTCTTTATGTTATGGGGTCTTTTCTGTTTCTGAAATAAAAGCAAAATATTATCTTACATTCTATTAGGTCTGACATGCAATAATGCAATGTTGTATCACCTAACAACACAATGGGCAGTGTTCTTAGAACAATAGTTGCACTACGCTTTAAAGGAAAAAGCCACCAAAAGGCATATTTGGGGTTGGCAGCGGTTGCGCAGCAGTCATGGATGTTTTAAAGTTGGTTAAATTGGCCGAGACCCCTCCCCCAGTCAGAACAGTCATAATTCAGTCTTTATATAAAAAGTTGTTAAGCAGGTACCATTGTTTTGACGTGTAATTAGGAAAGTTTTAAAATATCGAAAAATTCAATTATTTCCAATTTGTGTACTGAATGCACTATTCACCTGAATTATTCTACAACAATCTTAATTGCACCTAAAATGCTTTAAGCATCATCTTGTATCTTGAAATCAATCGAGGTACATTTCAGAAACATAAAAGAGCCAAAAACATTGCGAAATACATAAAAATAAAAACCATCGAAAACAATAGAAAGTAATAAAACAAAAGAATACAAATGAATTCATGAGAAAGTCCAACTTTTCAATCATAATTTTATTGAGTATTATACTCAGCAACTTTCAACAAAAATTTGGGCTTCATTGCGATTATTAAAACGAAATATTGATAAATTTCTAAAAATAGGCCTTAAATTTGCATAAATTTGCATAATTAATAAAGTGTTGTTTCAAAATAGAAACAAACAGTACAGGGTTATATTTTGCCTCAACATCCATACAAAATTTTACATTGATCGGACCATCATTAGCCGAGATATCTTCTTTTTTCAATATTTGAATAAATTAGTGCAAAATCACGTTTTTGCCCTTTTTGCATATTTTTGAGTAATTTCTAAATTCCAAGGAGACTTGGCGTGGTAATCGTGAAGTATATTGGTTGCATAATGTATTTGTTGTACTTAGACATCATTTAGACTGAAATACTGGACATAAAATGCCTCAAAATGATCCAAAACAGATCTGACATCAGGTGTACCCAAACTTTTGGAGGGCAGTGTATATATATATTATTATATATAAGTGCGATGAAACTCAACTTTTTGGACATGACGACGTTTTGTCCAGATTATATATGTGTTTGAATAAAAAGTCTAGGACAAGCTTGGACGTTGCTGGACTTTGAATCTTTAATCAAGCTTTCGGCTTATTTGCCTTCATCAGGATTTCTGAAGAGAAAATCATAACAAACAAGAACAAAAACCATAATAAATAAAAGTAAATCATACAAACAAAATCAGCACCAACATCTTATCTTATATAATGTATACAAAAAAGTGAAGAAATAAATAATATGTACAAGTATTTGTTTTACCTTATTAGCCGTGGAGAGTTGTTACGTGTTTGTGTTTATTATGTTGTTCTGAGTATTGAAATATAGAGGGCGTGTAATCAAGTGTTGATTTCGGATTAAAGATTCAAAGTCCAGCAACGTCCAAGCTTGTCCTAGACTTTTTATTCATAACACACACACACACACACACACACATATATATATATATATATATATATATATTATATTTTTTTTTTTGGGGGGGGAGGAGGAGGCAATGGCCTAAAATTGTCGCGTTCAAGCCCTGGAATTGCTCCCGGTATTTTTTCGTATTTCAGTACGCACTAACTTCTAAAATGCAACATTGCGAGAAACTTGGAACTGGCTTGTTTTTTTTTCTTTTCTTTTCTGTTTTGATAAAACAAAATAAATCGATCCGGAAACCTCAATGACACCCGACATATTCTGAAAATAAGTTTTACCACAACAACAGGCTTCATTTAGACCACAAGTCTACATTTTCTCACGACCCGCAATGAGGTAAAAGTCATATAGGTACATACATTTTTTGTGGAAAACATTAATGCGAGGTGAATGTTCTGGATCAAAATGTAATATTCTATGGTTTATATTGATCGTTATCATGATCACGTAACTATATACAATGCGCCAATGAATCGATAAGTGTGTCGATCAAGGAGATGTACCCTAATCTCTCCCCCCCCCCAAAAAAAAATATATATATAAATAAATAAATAAAAAATAAATAAAAAAAATAAATAAAAAGATAATAAAATAAAATAATAATAATAATAATAAAGTAAATAATATAATAATAATAATAATAAAAAAAAATAAAATAATAATAATAATGATAATGATAATGATAATAATAATAATAATAATAAAAATACAAACTCCAGCCTTGTATAGCACCACATCGAGTCCTCAACTAGTCAAATCTGCCCTGGTTCCTCACCCATAATGCAAATTTCTTAGCAGTGTAGTCTTGAAATATAGACCCAATTAAGTTATAACACACTAATTGACCACTCAATACATTCATACCGCAATAATTATGTTACCATGAAGTAAAACAAGTACTTATCACCTCAAAATATTTTAGTTTCCCTTTACAAATAAAATCAAAGGCTAATCTATACACTCCATTCTTAAAAGTTATCTCAAAAGGTATATTTTAAGACTAGCTATTTATAACGCACAGTCAATGGGAGGTTTGCTCAGTTTGCTCTCGTTTTAAGTGAAAGTACACATTTCAGTTCAAATCCATTAAAAAAACCTCTGAATTCCCACTTTTCTGATTTGTCCTCCTGCAAGAGTGAACATTTTTACTTGTTTTTGTATTCATTTATTATTATTATTTTTTTTTAGAAAGAGATGGAGGGCACTCCCGTTCACTGCTTTATTCCTCATGGTCTATTTTAATTTAATTTTAATTTAATTCCATCGTATTTCAAGTGTAATGATTTCAAGATTTCAAATTTGATGTAATCTTATTGAACTGATTGAATCTGTGATTGTTATGCAAAATCCTTGATCCACTCTTTGTTGATTCATTGATTAAAGCATCTCCCTAAGGCCGAAAGATATACCAGCAGAGACCTTCATAGTTATTTCATTGTAGTTATCATAGGTATCTCACTTACCAAAAAACGGGTTAAGGACTAGTTTGAGACGGGTTTGATACGGTTTTAGAGCTAGTCGCGCAGAAGTCTCTTGAGTTTCCGCGACGTCTCATAAGTGGCGAGAAAATCGAACATGCTCATATCTATGAGCGTTTTTCCCGTCGCAGAGACGTCTCCGCAAAGAGAGATACCACCTTATTATGGTATATCTCACTTGCCTTGATAAGGATTAGTCGCGGAGACATCTCAGAGACATCTCCTGATTCTCCGCAACGTATCACGAGTCTCCGCGACGTCTTATGAGTTGCGAAAAAAATAAAACATGCTTATAAATCTTTGATTATTATTTTTTTCTCCGAGACGTCTCTGCGACAGAAAAAGATATAGAAATCGTCTCTGATTGTCCGAGTCGCAGAGACGTCTCCGGGAAGTGAGATACCACCTGAGTGACGTGCTCGGGTGTACATTAAAACATGTCATTACGACACGTTTCTGAATCGAATTATAGATGGAAAAATGATTCAGATTGAATAACAAGAAATCGGTGGGTAAAATATTGCTTCAGAATTTCTTTTTGTTATTCCCCCCCCCCCCCCCTTTTTTTTTTTTTTTTTTTTTTTACTTCAAGAAGTGGTCATGTCTTAGTGTCAAAATACGCGTAGGCACACTTTTTGTGGTCTCATGTTTTTCTTTCTCGATTATTCTGTGTATTTGTTTAAATCGACCATAAGATCCTGTCGCCTGTTTGGTCTACCGGATGAAAAATGACAGCACATGAACATGTTATCAAAATATTAAGGGAAGATCTGACATTCGGCATGTTCGGAGCCTGTTTCTCGAAACCGTCGTAGGCCTATAAAGTCTAAGTTGTTGGACAACCCATATGGATTCGTTTTGAAGAATTAACACGCGTTTTAATGGGATATCCACGAACTTATGACGATTTCGAGAAACTGGCCCCTACACTCTAACATATGAAGGGTCTTTTTGACCCCATTCTAGGTTCATAGTACTCCATTCTGAGTCACATATTCTGATATTCTATGCATTGAAGCATCAAACAATAGGATACCAGTAAAACGGAGAATAAATTATCTTTTCAATGGTATGAATGAATATCAGGAATAACTAAACCGTACCTAAAAAGTTACAATGGACCAAAGTCGATTTGCGGAACTTTTTGGTGCCTGTGTGAGGGTTTCATGGTTTCATTAAAGAAAACCAAAACCCAAGGAGAGAATAAATCTGATAAAAAATATTAAGTAGAGAGGATCAATTTATATCTTCCAAAAGTTTGTTTTAAATCAAAATCGGTAATGAAATAGAAAAGAGTCTTTGAAGGCATCTTGTAATTTCTATGGGATCTTCAAATCCGCATAATTGCTTCAAATCTGGCTGATATTTTGGTTCAACTTTTCATTTGATTTATATTTGTACATAGATTTTCATATTCAGCCCGTTATTTCTCATATTCCCAGCATATAAATTTATTTGAAACAATCTAACATATCTAATGCCATCATTTATGATATAGATCTTTAATATGCGTTTGAAGACATGATATTCTAGGGATAGTCTCTCATGTTCTCGTCGTTTGAGGTATAAAATATTTATATTTATGCCAGCCTTTATTTGATGTATCATGAGAACATTTTACTTCAGGGAAAATATGCAAAACAACTACTAGTAAATATAAAATTTTGCTCTAAAGAAGATAACATTGATTAAGTTTTTCCTACACTATAGTAGTTACATATTGCAATGTAATGAATCTATCTTTGAATTCCTATGTTCAAATCAATGTGAGGTTTATTAACTTATTAAAAGAAACTTGTTATGTTTCGATCCATTTTTTCGTTACGACCATAATAAGGGAGTAACTTTTCCGTTTAGGATTCAGTTTAACTTTAAAACCCAAGCTAGATGATAATATTTCCTCATAAGTTGTCTCCCTAACAATATGACATACACCTATTAGTGTACGTAGTATATCTCTCGTTTTGTTTTGATACACTCATGGGGTGTTGCACAAAGACTTACGATTGATAAAAAGTTACGATCGATTTTTTTCTCGATAGCCTCATCACGGACATGATGCTCCAAAGTTGATGATCTTAATCATAACCCTAGCCCTAACCCTATTCTTAATCATATCCAAATCCTAATCCATGACTGTACCTGGTTTCCAAATGAGGCTACAGAGAAAAAGATCAATCGTAACTTTTCATCAATCGTAAGTCTTTGTGTTACAGGGCATCAGTATGCCCAACCACGTTTGTTCATGGCTCGGATATCCGGAGGTAGAAGGTGTTACCGGTTTAGCTTGATCATGGTTTAGATAGGTGTCCGGGAATCTGGTGATATCATGCAATTATTTGCCATTATTGTTAAAAACTACCGAACAGAAAGCATCGATTGTTTGAATAGCTGCGTTGATATTATCCAGTCTGTTGTGTCCTGAAAAACAAGAAAGTAGTCATTTTGTCTGACTGTCTGCTTTGGCGTTTCTTGAACTGTACGAAAGATTTTGGAACACCGAAATATTGGAACTCGTTAACATCTTGATTTAGGAGAACACTATCTTTCTTTTTATTGTTATTTGGAGACATACTAGACCTTTTTCGTTATTGAGAGAATACTGTTGGAAACGATTAATTGAAACTTGGAAAAATTCTTAAAGGATAAAACTGATATCTTGTTGAAATCCCGATACATTTTAGTTGTTTGTAAACAGTCATCACGCTTCGGAACTATTGCCAAAGATGAATCTAAGAGACTTGGGATTGCCAGATGCAATTCTGGTACTTTTAATCATTTACAATGCCGGATTAGCGTCTTGTCAATTGCCTACGATTGATGAAGGTCCAAGAGACCAAACTGTCAACACTGGAGATGATGTTACGCTGACGTGCAGAGTAAGTGGCAAAACGAACCAATATGTAGTTGCTTGGTATCGAAATGGACAAAGAATCACTCGAGGTAATAACGAAAGTATTGACCCTAATCACGCTAACCCTGCTCGGTACGCTTTGCTTGGTGATTGGGGCCAAGGCGACTATTCGCTCACAATTCAAGCGGTTAGATCGACTGATGCAAAAACATACAGATGTGGTATTGTCTTACGTTCCACACTGCGGGAAGAAGTATCATCACAAGAAGCAACTATTACTGTTGAGTACGCACCTGACCCTACAACATTCATTTGCACACCAATTGATGTTTCGAATTTGCAGATTGGCTATACACGTGTAATCCGTTGCCAGACAGATAAGGGGTACCCTCCTTCATCTTTAGCATTGACCTATGATTCCAAACAGGTAAATGCAACAAACGAGGACACAGAATCTCAGAAAGGGTTGTCTTATGTCAAAACGTTTGGTATGGAAGACAACGGTAAGATATTCAAATGTAAACTGACCCAAGACCTTCTTGACCAGCCCAAAATCTGTCCAGTGGGTCCATTGGTTGTGAAGTACCGTCCTATGTACATCGCCATTACAACAGACTCCGCTGCTGTGTTGCCGCCCAGAAATTCAGAGGTCGTCATGGTCAATGTCAATGCCCAAGGAATTGTCTTCACCTGCTCAGCAACAGCTAACCCTGAGGCTGAATATACATGGACTGTAACCGAAGAACAGGGGTGCTCAAAGGGCCAACACCACACTGCCACAAACAACGTCTTCGTTATAACAAAGGCTACCATGACATACAACGGCGCGATTATTACGTGTACCGCGAACAATACCATCGGGAAAGCATCAGCGTCCATTACCATCGCTGTTGTTAATGATGATCCAAACGCCCTCTGTTACTCCACGCCGAAGCCGGTGGAGGAAGTCACCGCAGCACCGCCTACGAAGGCACCGGTAACAGACCCGGTGACACTGACGACTATGCACATCATAATTATCATCATCGCAATCGCTTTCCTTCTCGTCATCATCATCCTCGGTTACATCGCGTTCAGTCGACGTCGTGATCAGCCCATCCAGCTGACAATGATGTCTGGTGCCGGTGACGATACTCGCTCGATCGCCGAAAGCATCATCTTCCAATCCCGTCACAACACCCCAAATCCGGAGCACCGAGGGAACTCCCTTGGACGGATGCAGAGCAACTTCAGCACCATGTCTTACGACACCCAGAGCATTGATTCCGCCACAGCCCTGATGCATCTGAAATCCCTGGAGTCTCCCGAGTATAAGGCCAACCCCAAGCTGACAGGTTCACCTACTCGCAAACCTTACAACAAGGGCGCCAAGGAGATGCCTTTGGATGACATGGACAAATCTCCTTTCCATCGCGTTCAAATGACGGATAACGTGTACGAAGGCTCGCCGAAGCGAGGCAGTCCCCCGTCCCCACCCAACGAGAAATGTGGCCTTACTCGACAACCAAGCGAACACAAGTACGAAGAGTGTCCACCTATGAAGAAGTACACTACTCATGCGAGCCAAACTGATCTTGCTTTCAATGATGATATAATCGAGGAGGAAAGGCAAGAAATAACCGACTCAAGTGACACCGATGACGATTTCGATTATAACCCCAAAAAACAGAATTTCAGCTTAAACAATTGCAATATAAGATTTGCTAAGCATACTGAGGTCTGACAAAACTTAGTTAAGAAATGTATTTCAAATGATAATATTTTCATCAATTCTATTTTATTGCCCAGAATTACGGTTTTTCTTACGATTTCGATTACAACCCCAAGAAGCAGAATTTCGGCATAAGCAATTGCAATATAAGATCTGCTAAGCATACTGAGGTCTGACAAAATTTAGTTAAGATATAATTATCACTAATTTCAAAGCCCTTTTTAATAATGAAGTATATTTTATTACCCAGAATTTCCATGATTACAGTTTGATTACGTACATGCAAAGGTTGTAGCAAATCATTATTCTAATTAGGGCTACATAAGACCTATTTTTAGTGGTGACTTCTTTTTAATACCAAAGAGAATTTGTTTGTAAAATCAATTTTTGGCTTGATAATATTATAAGAAAAACACATTGCTATTTAGAACAATTTAGACGTTTCATTTTTCTTTTATATTTTGTGCAATTTAGTGGTTTATCAATGTGACTTGTCCATTTTTACTGTACCGTTGCAATGCTACTGAATATAATCAGAAAATTCATATATAACGTTACTTCGTTACGTCAAGTCAATGGTTTTGAAGGTTGAACATTTGTTGTCAAAGTACTTCATACATTTGTTTGTATGTTCATAATATGAATCTAATCATTCTAAAGTTTTCAGGTATAACAACCTTTTTATGCCACCTTTCGCTTCATGTTTGCAAATTAGAATCCGTTCCTATTTAAGTCAATATTTCTTTTGTTTTCTTGTTTCTCTTTATTCCCGGTATACATAAAGTCTTTACCATACACCAAGTGGTTTCTGGATCACTTTATGTAAATTTATTTTATTCTTCTTTTCACTTTCCCCTATTTTTGTCTTAAGACCCGTCCATTTCCTTTCTTAAATAACGAACATACTTCCACTAATACTACACTGTAAAAAAAAAAAATACAGACAAAATACAGCAAAGTGATGTCAGCAGAGTCGCCATACTAAAATGTAATTTAAAATACAGTTTTGCTGTAAATTTCTCCCTTAAGAATAATGTTGAGAAGGAAAAATATCATTAGAGTTTTATAGCATACGTATTTGGTTAAAACAGAACAAAATGTGTTACTCCTGGGTGGTGTTGCATAAAACTTTTTTTCTAACCCGAGTTTTCTCGGGTTAAAAATATCAGCTTATGTAGACCTATTTCTTAGGTTATTCAACCTGAGTTTTAAAACTCCCTAAAAATTTATTGCATTAATACTTTTGAAAACTCTGGTAAGTTTTTATGCGAAGGAAAAAACAGTAAAAAAATCCAGAAAAATATTGTAACCAGAGTTTTCGGACTTTAACCGGAGTTTTCAGATTTTAACCGGAAAAAACTCCGGTTAGAAATCTTATGCAACGGGGTCCAGATGTATATTTTGTATTTCTCACGTAATTATTTGCAGGAGAAACTTACAACAAAACTGTTTTTTGAATTACATTTTTTATGGCGACTCTGCTGACAGCAGATTTCCTGTAAAAATACATATATTTTTTACAGTGTACACTGTAAAAAAAATAATACAGCAAAGTGATGTCAGCAGAATCGCCATACGAAAATGTAATTTGAAATAACAGTTTTGCTGTAAATTTCTCCTCTAATAATTAATGAAAGAGAAGAAAAAATATCGTTAGAGTTCTTTAGCTGACATATTTGGTTAAAACGGAACAAATGTGTTACTCCTGATGTATATTTTGTATTTCTCACGTAATTATTTGCAGGTGAAATTTACAACAAAACTGTTTTTTAAATTACATTTTTTATGGCGACTCTGCTGAGAGCAGATTTGCTGTAAAATTACAAATATTTTTTACAGTGTACACTGTAAACAAATAATACAGAAAAGTGATGTCAGCAGAGTCGCCATACAAAAATGTATTTTAAAATAACAGGTTTGCTGTAAATTTCTCCTCTAATAATTAATCAAAGAGAAGGGGAAAAAATCATTAGAGTTCTGTAGCTTACACATTTGGTCAAAACGGAACAAATGTGTTACTCCTGATGTATATTTTGTATAACTCACTTAATTATTTGCAGGAGAAATTTACAACAAAACTGTTTTTTAAATTACATTCTTTATGGCGACTCTGCTGACAGCAGATTTGCTGTAAAAATACAAATATTTTTTACAGTGTAGTCTTCTTCTTTTTCTACTTCTACCATTTCCATTCTTAAATAACGAACGTACTTCCACCATGTCCACTTTCACTAATAACAGTCTTCTTCTTTTTATACTTCTGCAAATAGATTACTATTTGTGCTGCTGCTATATTTCCTCCCTTTGTTCATTCCAACTTCTATTATACTCTTGCAAATCTTTTATTGCTTATAACTGAATGCAATTTCGTTTCATATGCATGGATATTTGCATTTCATATACCGTTATTTCTCGCTGATGTATATAATGGCAAATGATTTTGGAAAGAATACCTGGAAAGTTAATTACTTTTTAACGTACACTATACAATTAATAGCAGTTACAAAATACATGGTAAGAAGAATACCTCTAATATTAAAACAATTGACTTGCGCAATAACAGCTGCCTAACATTTTGTACATTTTAATCATCGATATCATAATATTTATTGTAAGTGGAAAGTTAGGGTTTGGCAAAATGATAGTTTAGTGGGATCTAGTTAAAGGCAAGACGAAGTGATACCAGCACCGCCGTTAGTTCAAATCACTTGTGATAAAGCTTGTGAAATGTTTTTTATAAGTAATGCCTTCGGTGATTGTATTTGAGAAGCAATCTGGACAAAATCGGTGCTTTTGGTGACATTTTCTGTTATCATGTTTGTGGGAAGCTGCACAAAATCATTTTAGCCAACATTTTAGATTTGGCATTTTTATGTATAAAAAGAGGTTTGTAAGATATTCATTCCTGTAAGGAATTATGTTGTACATTAATTTAAGATTGTGATATAAATATAAACGGAGATAGTTTATCTGTACATTTAATGAATATAGTTTACATATTGTAAAGCTATAAAGGATATAGTTAGTTGTATAAGTCTTGTAAAGTTGTAAATGAATATTGAGATAAAAACTTTATTTGTTCATTCTACTGCTTGTATTGTTTGATAACTCCATTGTTTAAATGAACCTTATCATTGTTGAAATAATTCATTGTTAGATTTTATCCTCTGCAGGATAATGATTAAAAGTCACGGGAGGTCCATAAGAAAAGGAAGAGATAAAATATCAATACCAGTAAAGTGGTGATATACTCATTCACAACATTATTTGTCATGTTTGTTTCCATGTCAAACAAAATGATGAGTCAATGAAATTTGGCCGGCTAATCACAGGACTTCATCGCCGGGGAACGTTTGGGATTTTTCCCCCGTTGTTAATGTATTCTTATTTTAAGGTTCAATTTGGATTTGGATCATATTATGGATGGTATGTTCTGAAGACATTCTTAAGACCCAATAACCGGTCTCGTGTAACTAAATGAAAAAAAAAAAATTATTGAAAAGTATTTAACCATCAATGCATGGATAACTACATTAAAACGAAGCTATATTAAGCAATGACAACAGCGAGCTACACTCTAGAAAATGAAAGTTCCAGATTATCATATTCAGAGTTCATTGGGGGCAAAGTGTATTTTCGGTTTAGTTGGGACCGTACCTAAGTCATGTACGGCTACAATGGATCCAGTATGGGGTCATTTTGACCCGTTCATTTTTAGAAATGAAGGGGGAAAATAGGCCAGCATGTGGACAGAGAAATTTTGACAGGAACTGAGGGGTATTGGAAGGGGTGATGCCGCGAAGTGATGGAGAGAGACCTGAATGAGAAAACGATGAACAGTGGTAATTTTAAGAAACTTAGAGGAGAATGGATGGGGGATGCATATAGTCCAAACTTAAAGAGTCAAAATAATTCCACTCTGTGTCAATTTGGGGGAATACATAATTTCGGTTCAATTGGGGCCTTATTGACCCGGAATGTTGTAAGGCCCGAATGGACCAAAAAGGGATGTTATTTTTTACCATTAACATGATTAATTAAACATATATATATATATATATATATATATATATATATATATATCATATGATGTATATGTGAAGAGAATTATAGAGATAGAGAGAGAGAGAGAGAAAGAGAGAAAGAGAACAAGAAGGAGAGAAAGAGAGAGAGAAAGGGGAAGGGAGAGATATTTTACAAACACAAAAGTTTATGGGCAAGTCCAAGCTATTTTGCAACTTTGTTCCATGCGTTATTGACGAATAATTTACCATAACTTAATCATGAAATGATACATCTCAATTATTTTTGCATAACCCTTCCCAAAAACTTGAAAAATAATTGAGATGTCTCATTTCATACTTAAGTTATGGTAAATTATTTGTCAGTAGCGCGTGGGACAGAGTTGCAAAATAGCTTGGATTTGCCCATATAGTGAGATAACGTGGGATTTGCTGATGACACCGGAAGGATATGACCTTGTGTACCGGATGTTAACAAGCGGATGATGAACACATATCAGTAGTACAGCACTGAGTTCTATCTCATTTATCGACTACCAATAACGACCAAAGGTAATTGTGGTGCAGTGGCAAAATAAGAGAGTCTGATTTGAATGGGGCAATCAATTTAAGTAGCATTGGAAGTAGGTGTTTTAGACAGATTTGCCTTTACTGAAATAATAATATTACGTTATTATCCTCAACAACAAAATAGTATTCAATACTACTATTCTTAAAGAATGGCCAACCCCAAACCAAATTATTATTGAAAGCGCGTCCTCTCCCAGCATGTGGAGCATGCAAGACCGAAATCACTGTGAGATTTCAATTTGTCATGTTATGCAAGGAGAATATCAACATTATCAAAGTACAATACCTAGGGAAGCGTTTATTATCCCGAGACAAATGGTAACGATTTCCAGCTCATGCCATGGAATCGACTAAAAATTTATGATTACTTTCATGGGAATGTCAGTATTTGTTTGGCCTGGTACCATCCTCGCCAGTGAAATTACATGGTGTATTGATAAGCTCATTTATAATAGCCGAAAGTAGCGAACTTCTCTAGAAAAAAATTGTGTCTTTAATGGGGTATCATGCGATCCTGCGTTACAGCTAGACGGCGAGACCGGCCGTGCAATGACGCTGTGCGTCTTTAAAAGCCGAACGCTAAAATTTGGGGTCATTGAAAATCTTGAAGCATGGTAGTTGTTATCTTTATGACAGGCACGGATCCAAGAAAATCAAATTGAATGTATTTCGGGGGCCCAATTGTCCGGGGACAAAAGCGACTCTATTATGTGTACGCATGGGCCCGATAAAATCATTATCTGGAATCTGGCTGCGTCCGCCACTGTTATGATGTGCATTTAAAGTTGGAAAACAGGGAACAGCATTACTGTTTGATCACTAAATTCGTGATTAAATATGCTCTTTTGAAAATTATAAACATTGGGATGGGGCAAACTTAGAGAGTATCCTGGTTTCGTCACATCTTCAAAACCGACAACTTTTTTTTTTTATTGGTGTGGCACTTTGGAGTCGGTCTGGGCGCGGATGTGACCTAGCTGTAAGTTTTATAATAGTATCGCCACTACAATGGGATATCGATATGTATCAGAAATGGATTGAAAATAAAACAGAATTGGAACATGATATTAGACAATGCCAAAAGAAACAACATAACAATTTTCTTGTTGACTCTTTCAACTTGCCATAAAATCTCATCACAATTGATATGCACCTGTGTCGGGTCAATTGTTTCAACGGGTTCGGGTCACAATGTCATTGTTCCATCATTAACCCTCTCACCACCACGACCCAATTAAACCCCATGCCCTTGGCGGTAGCTGGGTTAAAGGTGCCAGCGCTAGTTTACATACTGATAATGATTTCAGGAAGGAAGCCGCTCCAAGGTGCAGCCATGACGAGTCGGAAACCAGGACTGAGCTAGTCTGGGATAATGTCTATTCTTGACCCGTAAATGACATCCATTACCTTCGGTTGAAGACTGTATCGAGGGGGTATAGCTGCTCGAGAAGAAATCATTTCCGATTTTGTCTACTTGCTTTGCCAATGTTCTTTAGGAGGAACATTAACAGTTATCATCTTCTTCATCACCATCACCATCATCATCTCCATCATCATCATCATCATCATCATCATCATCATCATCTTCGTTATCACCTCCATCATCATCATTTTCGTCATCATCATCGTCACAATCATCATCACCATCATCGTCGTCGTAAACATGGTCAGAAGAATCTTATTTCCAAAGAAGTATTATCCATCGATCCTGTCCTTTCCAACTTTGTGTTGTATTCAAACATTCTCTCCCATTATCTATTTTGAAAATTAGTACTTTAGTACTTTGTACCTTATCATATCTCTTTTTACGCCCTCGTTTTCGAGATGATTATTAATTCAAAGTAAAAAAAAAAAAGAAGATTTTTTTTTTTTTACTAGACCCCACACTAAAAAATGTCGTACAACGTAACTTTCCCATTCTGTTATCTCTATTCCACTGTAAACTAAAACCGTGTAAATTCGTGATTTATTAATCATGTTTATCAACTATTCTACAAGACATATAAACTGGTTCCCCGCCTCAACGAACCCTAATATGTATTTTTGTCCATATCAATTCTAGTTGTAAACTTAAGGGAAAGAGGGCGCTATCACTCTACGCAAAGCGAACGCGGCCATAGACATTTTGTATTTTGCACAGTTTTTTCACTTTGTTTTCTTGATTATGGCGAGCAACAAATTTTTCAAATAAATGTTCACTCTGATTAAGTAAGCTAAGATTCTGAATTTTTTAATATCAGGAATAACAAATTGGAAAGAAAAGAAAAAGTTCTGTCACTTGAGTCAATTCGAAAGCCAGGTCAGATCAAATTCCTGTACAATATGGCCAATTTTGCTCTCAAAATAGCTCATACGCTACATAATCATCTTCTTGGATAACGCATAATTATATTACAGCTTACTGTTCAAGCAGTTTTGAAAAGCTTGAATTCTCAGCTTTCCAAAGATGGTACATTCATTTCGATTGGTTAAGAAAAAGGTTCTGTCACTTTTTACATTATCACAAACGAATCTTTACTTGATGGGTCAATATTTCCGCATATCACATGCATATCGCATGTGGACGGCGTCTTCGCAAGAGGTGACAAGATCACTATTTATATCAATAATCGTTTGGAACATTAATCTATGTGAAATAAAGATTCTGATTACAACTTCAGCACAATCGTGTTATAGGCTTGCCAAAATGTCTTTTTCCCCAATCTGGTCTGAAGCATCTACCTACGAAAACTATGATAAAAGTTCAATTATTTCTTTCATGTCCATGAGTAATTTACTCCAACAGATCGACGGACAAATACCATTTCACCACAGGGAAGTTTTCTTAGGCGATTTTTTTGTACGCTAAGTAATAATTGCATGCAGTTGTCGACTGTTCGTTTCCCGTCGTCAGCGCGGGTTTAGTTGACATTTATGTGGAGCCGTATAATATTCTGCGCCGCTCAGCTGTATTTCCACTAAACTCATGAATGCATTGTTGCGTTTCCCCTCCCCAAATAATGGACGCGTCTTTATGTTAAGATTTTATGCCATACGTTAGATTTACATTTCACGTGGAGTAGAATTGATATGGCAATATTAATGTCGACAACCACTTCTCCCCCTAATTAAACTAGGGATCTGCGCCTGAGCCTGTGTTTTAAGTGTTCAGTACCTTTATAATAGGGGTATAGATTGACGACCGAAAGTTGTTTAACGGGTAATCGGAAATGCTCTGGATATTTTAAGGGTCATTAGCTGATAGACAATCATCAGGGACGACAGACCATGGGCATTTGAACGATAATGCAGATATTAGCGTAAAGTAATCACGTTTACAACAAACACATAAACAAAAGGTCAATTTAAAGTTACAAACAAAGAGTATCTGAACTTCATTGGCATGTACGACTTGTACTTTTATTTCGTTAATATATTTCAACAATATTTCTAAATATTTCTATACTGGATAGGATCATCAGTACGTACACATCCCTTTGAATGCTTATAAAGAAATAGTGTATTAACATATTATTCGATAGGAGCTGATAGGGATTTCATACTTTGGTTATTAATGCATTTGAAAATGAATCGTGAAAACTGTAATGCCAAGAACTACAGACATGATGTTGCTGCTAAAACAAATTTGGATCTCAGTAATAGAATGTTAGAATTGTGATTTGTTACCAGAAAATACTTTATCTCAACTATTTAAATTTATACAAGATAGCCGATGTCATTTTTCCTATAATTTTTCTATATAGATTCAACCATTAAAAAAATAATGGGAAATTAATTATGTCACGTCATTGTATATCAACCATGTAGGATTGGTATAAACCATCTCCCTGGTATAAAGCATTATAAATATTAAATACTCGACTGTCAAAACGGAGTTCCGGAGTTTATTTACAACCATAATCATATCACAAAACAATATTCTAGTTAAGTGCTCTCACTGGGCTTATGTAAAACCCCTTAGAAATGTTAGAAGCTCAAATATAAACCAATGCTTATAAATACGCCAAACAAGGTAAACCATCGTTGTAAATCTGATGAGAGACATAAAAACAAGGAAATTTATAAGATCAGATTCAACTTAGGTGACGTTATAAATATTGTTGATACAACACCCGCCGTATGAAAAATTAATTGCAATAAAGGAGGTAACTAAGTAATAAACAGGATTCCAACCATGTGCTGTCAACTCATAGGCCCGACTTTATTAGCGTAAGACTTCAAAATAGCTACAGTTAAGCTGATCCGGCCAATTAACCCAAAGACTTACGATTGATTAAAAGTTACGATTGCTTTTTCTCATTAGCCTCATCATGGACAGGATGCTCCAATGTTGATGATCTTTAATCCTAACCATAGCCCTAACCCTACTCTTAATCATATCGAAATCCTAATCCATGACTGTACCTGGTTTCCAAATGAGGGCACCGAGAAAAAATCAATCGTAACTTTTAATCAATCGCAAGTCTTTGTGTTACACTCCCTGAACTAGCTCAAGATGATAAAGTAATGTGGATGCGATGAGCGGGCTATTTCGAGGGCTATACAGTCTCGAGATTGGAGCCCTATCAAACTTTATAGGCTACATATAATTCATCGCATGCGTTTCGATGTGGATATAGCAAGAATAGGGTCATCTTGGTCCTGAGTGTGTGAAAAATCACCTTTCTGCGTCCGACGCACGAAGTTTCTGCGAAATACAACGCGGACCAAACGCAGAGATGTGCACGACCAATATCACCAACACACAAGCGGAGGTGACCATTGCGTGAGGTCGTTACGGTGTAGCAACGGAATAGATCTGATCGAGGGTAGCGAATGGGCAGCAGAGGTGTATCCAGGAGGTCCCGGGGGTGTCGAGTAATATTATTGATGTATAAAAGTTGGCAAGCAGACCAAATGGGAAGAAGAGAGAGAAAAAGAGAAAAGGAATGACAGGAACACGGAAATTTAATGCGACCCTCTTCTTTGTTTTCATAATAAAAATAATCATTGTAATTGAGGAAATTTTTTCCTCTGAGGTGTGATTGTTGAGGAGTTGGGAAAATCCCAATCAGATTCGTGACGTAGTTGTAAACGAGCGAGGCGTCAAAACAATGCCATATAAGAACTCGACTGTATGCCAGCTTTTTTCCCTACGTTCCGTCGACGCCAAAACATTGCACTGCGCCAAGATTTCGACGCCCCTCATGAAAATGTTTTTTTCCCCCCGTGCTCTCTCTCTCTCTCCCTGAGCCATGCTGGAAAAAAAATGAATACAAACATTAGTACAAAAATAAATAAAATACTGTATAATAAAAAAAAAAGTTTAATTAATAAAAAAAAAGAAAAAGAAAGAAAATGACAACCATTCGCGAAGAAGGCATATAAAGAAAAGAGAAGGAGAAATGGTAAAGGTGCAGGAATTATATATGAGAGAGAGAGAGAGAGAGAGAGAGAGAGAGAGCGAGAGCGAGATAAGACAACAATGTCATTTGCAAGGTGTGAACTATTTTGAACTATGATTTATGTATCTTACAGATATCGAGGTGTCGTTTTAGTTTTAGTCAAATCTGTTTTATAACTCGATCAACTAAGGTCAACACCCCTTGATATGAACAAATTAATCAATCTTCCTCTTGCCTGTCTTTTGTTTTTAAGACAAACTTTTTTCATGTAAAACCGTGACAAAATCTGATGATTTCAATTCAATAAAACGCCTGCCCTTCTCATCAACCACGGTAAAATTATTATATGAATACAATGCTTCTACAAATCCAGCGTGCCTATATCATTTTCGACGAGGGTCGATCCGATGATTTATGATTTTTTTTCTTCATTTATTTATTTATTTAATTTATTTTCCACAATAACCGTAACAAAATTTGTTTGCATAACAAAAACATTAAAATACACGTTTCAATCATATCTTAATTCCAGTATAAACAAAACAGGTGAATATACAATATAGAAACAAAAATCAATTAACTTATTTGTTGTTATTGTGGGGGAACCTAAAAAGCATTGCTTGTAAGCTAGGCTCCCAAACTTAAATCAATTGTATCAATATGATATGAAAAACTATAAAAAAATATTACCTGATTTCGATACACAATACAGTGCGTATCAATAAAAACGGGACAGTTTTGAAAAGTCTTTCAAAATTTTGTTTCAAATCATGATGTCTGTATTTTTATGTTAATAGATGCTCTGAGGTCTTATCTTTCAAATGTAATTTTAAAAAATAAGTTTTGTTCATGCTTGAGCACACACAGAACATTTTTGTCGGGGGCTCAAAAAAAAGGCTTGCGCACAAAATGGAAAAAAGGAGAAATATGCTCATCAGACTTTCTGCTAATCAGCAGTCTTCTTCTAAACTTTTTCTTTTTCTTTGCAATTATTTTCGAATTATGATTTGGAATTCATTTACAAAGCTTTTTATTAACTTTAATTCTTTTGTTTTCCTTTTCATTGTTATCTTTTTTGCGATAAATATTCCTTCAAACTTTAATAGGCCTATCTTCTCTTTTTTTTGGTCAACCCAAGAAAGGGGATGCAGTTGGTTGTTTAATTGATTGATTGATTGATTGATTGTTTTGTTCGTGCTTTAACAAACACGGAAAGTTTTTGTCTGAGGTTAAAAAAAAAAAAATAATAAAAATTATTTATTTTCAATCAGGTACTCCATTCTAATTGATTATTACTTTACACTGATAAATGATTATGTTAGTCTAATGAGGTGATTTCCTATGATTCTTCCAACGATTTAATCAACCATATGAATAATCAATAAAAAAAGTAATCGATCAATCAATCAATCATCTAAAGAAACAATGAATTAATTAATCAATCAAACGATCAATTATTCAAAACGGTCAATCTATCAATCCTTCATTCAATCAAGCGATCAATTAATAAATCAATCCATCAATCAAACAATCAATCAATCAATCAAACAAACAAACCAACAAACAAAGCAATCAATCGATCAAATAATCTACCAACCAACCAAGTCCCCTTTCTTGGGTTGATAACATTTTTTATTTATTTATTTTTTTTAGTTTGAAGGAATATTCAATGCTAAAAGATAACATGTTAACAAGTGAAAAAACAAAACAAAACAAAAAGCAATTCAAGTAAATAAATAGCTTTGTAAATGTATTTTGAAAGCATAATTCGAAAATATTGGCAAAGATAATGAAAAGGTTAAAAGTAAGTCTGCTGATTAGCAAGAAGTCTGATGATCGTATTTCTCATTTTCTTCCATTTTGTGCGCAAGCCTTTTTTTGAGCCCCCGACAAAAACGTTCTGTGTGTGCTCAAGCATGAATGAAATTTATTATTTTAAATTGCATTTGAAAGATAAGACTTCAGAGCATCTATTAACATCAAAATATAGATATCATAATTTGAAACAAAATTTTGACAGACTTTTCAAAACTGTCCCGTTTTTATTGATATACCCTGTACAATACCACACGGAACGGGAATGAGCTGAGGGAAACTTTCACAATTTAAATGAATGTATACCGTTGAGTTTTGAGACCTATGATACCAAAACTATAGATTATTTTGCCTCGGTCAACCCCAATTTTGTCATGATAACGGTCAGCCGAGGGATCAGGGTTAGAGGTCCTTTATTCTTTAACTGCTTTGATTTCAAGAACAATTTGCAGAAATTAAAAAAGGTACTTATTTGTGATAGTATGTAGGTCCTCTTCTGTTCTCAATTGAGACGATCCCTATTTTATGTTGCAAGTACAGTGCAACTTGATAGCAGCAGTCAGTAGCGGACGGAGACCGGAGTCACACAATGAATTTACCGGGCCCATGCGTAAACATAATAGAGCCGCTTTTGTCCTCAGACAATTGGGCCCCCGAAATGCGTACAAATCGATTTTCTTGGATCCGCGCCTGGCAGTACAGCTGCTCCGCTAATTAAAAACTATAAACACCCCTTTAAACTATTTGTTTAAAAATGCTGAACTGTCCGCCAAATTTGCACAATTTTTTCAGGAAACATCGGGGAATGACAGGTATTTCCGAGTCAGACACTAAAATAATTAATGGCTGATTGTTTCAAACCACAATAGATCTATTTCCTCTCTGCAATTGGCATATTGGCCAAAAATGAGCTTTTTATGGTTGTAATTTTGCTGCACTGTGATATGTGATGCGTCACGTCGAAATGAGAGACTAGTCGCGATTTTTGAAATCCATTTTATTTGATATTATTGATCCCTGATTCATTACCTTGAATTTGATATATAACCGACTGTAAAGAGTAAATAGAAGTGGAGATATTAGCCTCTGAACGCGAGGAGAATTGTGCTCTTGGAAATCAAAATCAAGAGAAAAACGTCTGCGAAGTTTGACTTCCGTTTGACTCCGCGCCAGAAAAATAAGAACATTTTGTCACCGTTGGACTCACCGAAATGCCCTAGTAACCACTTGTTACAAAGGTGAAGCGATTGACCAATGAGGAGGCTGCATTCAGGTATACAGAGAACAATACTCGTCCGTCACGCATGATCGAGGCAAACGATGATGTTGTCTAAATAACATTCAATCTTCTCAACAAAAAAAAGAAGCTGAATTTAGTTAGTTGTTTTATATCTTCGTCAAATAAATAAAAACGTCATGCTCTTTCTAATTGTTTAAGAAGAAAGTCTGCTCTTTTAAGAAAAGTGTTTACCAATCCTGGCGCTAAATTAGTTAGAAACAAAACTATTTAAAAACCTTTTTGGGGGTTTTATTCCGATGTTTGCGTGCGTTCTTTGAATGTCAATCGCGTATACTGTACTCATAATAAAGCGAGTCATTTTGATCTGAACTCTGTTGGAAATTTTGAACATAATAATGGTCTATAGACTAAATTATTCTTGTACAGGGCTTATGCATTTTGTTTATATTCTTTGAATAAGTATATGATAGAGATAAGCCTCCAAAAATGTTTTAATAAATATTTGCACCTCACGAATGTATTTAGAATTTCTCTGATCACGTTTTATGGAGTGGCTAGGTTAGCTTAAGACAATGAAAATAAAAACGTAAATGATTTGCTCGATCTCGTCTTTTATTGATCAAACTTGTTACCAGTGATAAGAAGATATTAATAATTTTTAAGAAATGAATTATTTTAAGAGTAAATCGTATTTTGTTTCGTCGTGTTAGTAAAACGCTACTTTCTTAAACACGTTACTTTTGTAAAATAAACTGCAGAAGACTTAACCTATATTTGTATCAGAAGTATTATCACGTCACCTCTTTTGTATGCTCTATGTTTCCCTGATGGACCAAATTTGTTTATAGGGAGGTTTTAAATTTCCCATCAGGACAACAGATATCGCGGCCCCTAAAAAAAAATGCTGAAATTAACATTCATTTGGATCCAGATAGCTAAGTCAAGCAATAAGGTAGCTTTTCCCCACATAACCCCCACACCCCTCTCCCCACCCGATTTGACGATTCGTTTTGCCGTGCTCCGCTATTCCGGATGAAACAGCTTTATTCACAGCAGGTTGTGGCATCGCACGCAAAATTTCTGAGTGCCAGCTAAAGAGAGTTTAGTTCGCTATTCGCTCACAAAAACGAAACAAAAAGCCACTTGAAATCACACATCACATTACGTGAACGTCCAATAAACAAAGCCATGCGTTGCTAAGGGCGGAGCTAAACGGAGAGGGGAAATGAGCGTGGACGTTCGCTTGTATGTCCGGGAAAAAAAAAAATTATGACCGAAAAAAACACTCGCCGAAAAACTGCTTTTTTACCACTTTCCCGTTATCATTTTTCACTCATTTTTTTAAACAGAGCAAAGATGAAGCATGGTAGAACCAGAAAATTACAAAAAAAAAAAATTTCCTCAAAATTTTGAGTTTTTTATTAGTTTGTCGATTTACTCGGATCTTTGATCTGCGACTTCTCTCTCATTTCGACAAGACGTATCACATATATGTTAGGCCAACGTCAAAAAAAAAAAAAAAAAAAAAAAGTCTCTATCCTCCATTTGAAAATTTTTTTATCAATGTTTTTTCGTAGAATTATACAATTGCATGTTGTTATTATTATTATATTGTGATTATTTTGCGTTGTTCATTGTACCATTAAAAAAATGAAGTTACTTAAATTCATAAGAAGATGGATATACACTGTCTGTCATAAAGGTGGAATATTTTTTTGCCGCTATAGCGACATGATTTTGCTCTGACTTTAATTTCTTGAATATGTTTGTCTCTGCTTTTACTTTTTGGGACCCTGGCTATATCTTGGACATTCTCCAAACCCTTCAGGTGGACCTTTTTACCAAAAAAGTTTTGTCAACCCCCGTGATGCCCATTTTGGTCATTTTTTCTCATTTTGGGGCCCCCTTTTGTTTTCCCGGCCGATCAAGCCCCCCTCAGTCCTACCCCCAGGAAACGCGACTGAGGTGTACTGTTTTATATTGTTCTTTAAGTTAAATCTATATTTCTGGGGACAGGCTACGGTCTCTTGTCTAGGGGAGGGGTTGATGTAAAAAACGAGATTGGTGAAAATTCGGAATATTCTATTCCATCTTTATGCTGAAAACAAAAGAAAAGAAAAACCACCTTTAACTCTTAAATATCATCATCTTCCCCATAAATTTTGTTTAGCGTTGATGACAAGGCTGTAAATAATCATTATTGATAACATTTTATTTTTATTTATGTTTGGTTGAGATTTTACAATACAATTTAGGGAAGATAGAAATTTCCATGGTGTAAAAATGAATAAAATGGATGTTGAACCCCAATCAAAATAAATTTTGACCCCTCCCCTAGACAAAAGAGTCGAGCCTGTAACCATAAATCTACATTTAATTTAAAGAACAATAGCAAATCTCTATCTCAGACGTGTTTCCTTGGGGTTGGACTGAGGGGGCCTTGGTGGGTCGCGTGAACAAAAAAGGGCCCCCAAAATAAGAAAAAATGACGAAAATGGCCATCTCCTGGGGGTGACAAACTTTTTTGAAGAAAAATCCCCGGGAAGGGTTGAGGGAACGTCCAAGATATACTCAGGATCCCAGAAAGTAAAAGCGGTGACAAACACATTCAAGAAATTAATAACGGAGCAACATAATGTCGCTTGAGCCAGAAAAAAATATTCCACCTTTATGACGAACAGTGTATAAATTCCCAGCAAATGCTATTACTTGTTTAATGAATACGGCCCGATAGTTGAAATTTGTCATTCCGAAGTTTCTTATTATTCCGCACACACGTGCCCCGAAATTCATAAATCCGAAAATGAGATTTTGTACGCTTATCTGAAAGCTTATACACATATTTAACTCCCTCTATCTCTTTCTGTGGAATATTTTCGAAGGACATAAGATAACGAATGTAGAGTGCAACTCAACTGGTTCCTTAATCCCGGTTTCCGTAAGTATTTTCAAGACGATTTCTGAAATCCAGACGCCATTTGATTCTTTGGATGCGTCATCATGTGGAGCTCCATGAGAATTTTGAGTATAAAACGCCATCTTAGATCCATCCGTGTCTCCTGACAAAGGTGTCATATCTGGTTGGTGCGAATAGAGAGAGAGAGAGAGAGAGAGAGAGAGAGAGAGAGAGATATTGAGAGACATATTGAGAGAGAGAGAGAGAGAGAGAGAGAGAGAGTGGGGCAACATGACTTGTAAAAAATCACTATAGAAAAGTCAGCATATTAATGCTAAACATTACGAAATTATGCATGTAGTTAGTTTTTTATAAATCAGTATTTTCCTTCATGGTGCAGGAACATTATGTTAAACAGCCTGCGGGCTCATCAATATTTGGTCCTGTTAAAAGGTGTTTTAATAAATAAATAAATAAGTAAATAAATAAAAAGATATATAAATAAATAAACGAATGAATGAATGAATAAATTAATAAATTAATAAATGAATTAATAAATTAATAATCCTCTTCTTCTTCTTCTTCTTCACGAGTATTTTCTCTCAGTTTTGTTTATTTGTTTTTTGATCTTTTAACGAAATAGAATTTGAATTAGAATTTGATTTGAATTAATAATTAATAATTAAAAGATAGAGTCACGAATTAAAAAAATATATATATTAACGGTTACCATGGTGAGTATAGCGTAAAGATTTGACGGCTGGCGGTTGTGTTAAGCAGTGAATAAATTATAGGACATAAAGTTTTAGCAAGTATGGCGTACATTCGATGAGCATCTGCGACCTTAAAAACCCGTGAGCTTATTCTACGAATATTTGGAATATCTTCAAAAGACCTCTTGGTTATTAACATTAAAAAGTACAAAATAATACCTCGATGTTGCATGAAAACTACCAAAAATTTCTGACATTTCTGTTATTCTGTATCTACATAGCAAAACACGAAAGGGAAATGAAAGAAAGCTATAAAAACAGGGCCATTGAATGAACTTTCCTTTCCGTGTCAGCCGACCTCCTGAAAGTGTTTTGACAGACTAGTTTGTATTTTACCCTCCCCTCCACACAGGGGTGTCGACGATGGGGGCTGAAAGCGGGATGACCCCCTGCCCCCCCCCCCCCCCCGCAAAAAATATATTTTAGAAAGTCATAATGGTTGCAGACAGATTTACAATATAGCAAACTTTCATGTGGTTTCTATTCGAAACTAGTAATCCAAATGAATAGTAATCAAAAAGAAAAATATAATGACTGCATAAAATCAGATAAGAGTTGTAGGTGAAAGGTAATTAATCACAAACGAATCGATAAATTAGGTGGTAATGTAAATATTCCTTCCAACATATTTTATCAAAGTACACACATAATTTTTTTTTAATGCAATGAAATTTATCTTTTTAAAAAAATTAGTTGTCAGACAATAAATATTTCATTCGACGATCCCTAGTAAGGCTAGATCTGAAATTGAGCCCCCCCCCCCCCTCTAAAAAAAAAAAAAAAAAAAAAAAAAAAAAAACGATCACATGACTTCACTATCATGTCCGTTATTGCCTCGGACGCAGTTATCATTTGTTTAAGAGATGTAGAAAAGCATTAGATAGTTTTCGTTATTGAAGGAAAAGCAAATCATATTTCCCACCAAACAACAACATCGCCATTCGTTCTCGCAAGTCTGTTGCAATGATTTAGCGATGCGATTGTTTGCGAGGACAATTACAGGAAGAATTCATATAATTTCTCTTAATACCGCAAAACCACTTTCACTGAAAAAAGAGTTAATATGATATGAGAAAACAATACACTTTTCCTCTCATAGTTAATGTTATTGTATACAGAATTTTTGAAATATGACTGTGATACAATATTATGTCAAGCTTGCGTTGTAAAAAATTATGCTCCTTTGTAATAATTGTTCCTTGATTTTCTTACGTAGATTTAACTTTAAAAAGACAACATTTAAATTAAAACTTTAAAATTAAGTCTTACTAATCTGCTAACTTAAAATTTAAGTGTCGGTGAATTCATTTATTTTTTTTTATGGGGGGGGGTACAACATATGTTTAAGAAAATTCAAGTAATTCAAACTTGCTTTGATTAAGTAAGTAAGCAAATTAATTTAAAATACTTATTAATTAAAAATCAAGTTGAATATACCTATATTTTTAAATTAACGCCTTATTAATATAAAACATGAATATTCATTAAGTAAATGAATTTAACTCTCATGTAAATCTGTGCTTGAAATTGTTTTTAATAAAATAATTTTTTAAAGCAAATAAAGAGCAACATTAAACAGCCACTCAACTGATTTTTTCCTTTTTCTTTTAGGTTTTAGAATACACTGGTCGGTACCTTATAAAATACAGGTAAGTGTTA
Organism: Paracentrotus lividus; assembly: GCA_940671915.1. Taxonomy (NCBI): domain Eukaryota; kingdom Metazoa; phylum Echinodermata; class Echinoidea; order Camarodonta; family Echinidae; genus Paracentrotus; species Paracentrotus lividus. Next base: position 4,798,035 of record CALNVZ010000218.1, read on the forward strand.
AAATGAAGTCTGATATTTGGTTTAAACATATAGGTTGAAATGATGGTCTCCTGATCAATAATTATTCATTTGTTTAATTAGTATAGGGTTTTGTGCTTAGAAAGTCCCCTCCCCATTTTTTTTTTTTTTTTATATATATACAGTGATTTTTTTACTCAATTGAATTAAGTTGATGTAACAATTTTACTTGAGTAAAATGGCTGCAAACAAAACAAGTAAGTTTTACTTAAGTTTTTTACTTAAAACTTACAATGTTGCAAATGTTTTTTTTTTTTTTAACTGAGGCAATTTTCCTCCTCAGTTTAATAAAGTAATTTCAACAAATTATGAAATCGAGAGTTCATTAATTTGGTTTTTCTCATGATATGCCCTTTGACACAACATATAGAAATCAATGTAATAAATGCGAACATGGTTGGATACAACTGATTGGTCTTGCCTTATAATTCAAGGTCATTAGAAAAGATATGTCTTTAGCAGTTTCATTTTTTTTCTAGGATTAGCACACGTAGTACATTTTGGTTTTGATAAGAAACTTCTAAAAATGGCACCATCCTTTCACTAAAAGTTATTTCGTCAAAAATTGTCATATCAAGATCATGACATCATGATATTCTATTTTAATTTCACACGCGTATCAAATCAGTAGAAAACCCCAATACCAAATCAGTCTATGGTTTACACTGGGACTTCCGGGTGTTGCCTCGTGTGGATAAAGCACTTCCGGGTGGTTTCTGTAGTAACGGGTGAACGCACTTCCGTCTTTGTCTTATGTGTTCAAGATAATATTATGTCAGAATACCACTTCCGCTAGATTGACACTTTCCCTGAACAGAGTTGGCACCAGGCATGTCACATTTTTCTGTCACATTTCGTCATGGGTCTTAATAAGGTAGATTGGATAATAAACAGAGTTTTAAATAATGTTTTAACAAAAATAGTTATGATAAGGGGATTAATGGTTGTCTCAGGAAGCCGACCTATATCTTGGAATATTGAATTATTTTCATTGTACAAAGTGACTCAATTCAACAAATGGCATGTTTGGATGACAAAGCCTAATGACGGTACTTAGGGACATAGTCTTTAGACTACATAAAGAACCCCGTCGTGATCCAAAAATCCTCCGAGAAGGACCTTCGGACCCTTCATTTTTGAACCAACGGACTTTCGGCCAAATGGATGAAACGTTCGGAACAGTGAACAGTAGGGAGCTTTCGCTGGACTACGGGGACGCTAATCTAGAACGTTAGCAAAAAAAGAGGGCACTATTTTCAAAATGCCTGCAAACTCTCGTTTTCTATCTTCTTCAATAACTTTGAATAAAAGTTTCCAATGGTAACCGCACATGTTCCCTTTGGCTTGTGAGACATTGTAACGTCTATTGTTGCAATAAGAATTCAATCCAAAGGCTACTTTACTGGGGATACCTAGTTCTTTCTTTTTTTCATACCAAGGTTTTATTGTGACAAATGCATCTATGCGTATAACAGCTGACCTAAAACATTGCTGATATGAAAAGAAATAACCTACCGCCCAGCCTTTATGATTAGTCAAATCAAAGTATGCTTCTTTTATGTTTTAGCAAAGGGGGAAATGCCTGTATACATTCCTATCAAAGCGCTCGCTTATTATAACTGACTTACGTTCTCAGCTGAGAACCTAGATACGTTCTACGTTTCGGGAGAACGTACATTTCCCCAAAATAGCGTTGTAGATTTTGACAACGGGGAGCTATCTCTTGTAGCTAGGGGAAACCTTCGTTTGTGCAGACGAAAACTTGTAATTTAAACGCTTGCCAGCCGTTTCTAGCAAATACCAGTTTTACACACTCTTTTTCCTGTACTAACAGTATGCAGGAGTTTGGGGTTGAGCTATTTTGAAAATAAAGTCATCCATAAAGCTAACGTTCTAGATAAGCGTCCCCGTAGTCCAGCGAAAGCTCCCTATTCTTGGACGAAGAAACATTCATGTCAACCTTTAGGATATTTGCGAAAAATCAAAACAGAGGGCTGAAATCTATAAGTCCGCTCATGGCACGGACGGTGAATCCGGCCCTAAAATGTATAGTAGCATGATAGTATTCTTTGATTTTTAAGTTTAGTTCTAATGGCCCGAATTCACAAACGTGGTTTAGTTAGTCCATGGTCTAAATCCGTGGTTTAAACCCCTTATTTAGACCATGGACTAACTAAACCACGTTTGTGAATTCGGGCCTTTGTGTCGACCCCACAAAAAGAATATGATTATGAAAACATCGTGATCTTATTTGGATCAGGGCAGTACAATATCCTTCCATTCAATATTAAAACTTGTGCAACTTTGGAATCTTCAAAAATTCTCAGCTTTGGCCTTTGACCAATAGGCCTATTCATATCAATTTTATTTTATTTCTTCTTTCTAAAGTGTTCTTCCTTGAATATGTTTTTTCTTACATATTTTGCATAATCATGTCTCTATTTTTCTTCGATCTAATGATTATGTATGTACTTTATTTATATTTTATATGTTATTAGGTAACAATAATGTACTTTAATTACTTTAATGTGGAAACTTACGTTGTGTGTTTTATGTGACAAGGCTAGCTGGGAAAGCAGTTGTCAAACTGTAGAGAATATCCCGTTAGAATAAAACTTTAAAAAAGTGAATAATAAATAATAAATAATCATATATTAGTCCTTTTGTAAACATATACACATTGAAGTTAGGCAATTGGCGATGTCTAAAGAAAATTAATAAAAATCTAAAGAAATATAAAAAGATAGAATCTACTTTCTGATGCGATCTGATGCAGCAAATGTTCAAAAAAAAAAAAAAAAAATCTTTCTGATACATTGAATTTATTTATTTATTTATCGGTGTATAATCCACTGATAAGCAGAACAAGCTGAAGGAGGCAGTTTACAATCACAATCAAACATTTAACAAATATGCAAGTATAATCATAACATTTACATGTAACATTTACATTGATCATACAGCAATAAATTATGCTATACATTTAAAAAATTTCATAATACTATTGAACATTACTATAATATATGCACATATATACTATTCTGAGTATGATCCCTATGATACATGATGATCCCTAACAAAACAAACCCCAAACAATGCCAAGCTGTCTACCATGTATTTATCTGACAATCAGTTTGAAGATGATTCCATGACATTTGCTCCGGTGACAATTGCTCAGCTGTAAATCCCATACACTAATAGAATGACTAACTTCAACCCTCGACCTCTACCCTAAACATGAGCCTAAATGTAACATAAACACCTATTGCGAATTGTCACGAATTAATGGAAATTTACTGTATTCAAATTGAGTTTTTATTTTTTCCCCCTATTGGTTAAATAAAATGATGAATATGAATCCTATCCTGATCGAGTTTGCGCTGTTGCCGTTTAACTTTGACCCTGAGTATGTTATTTTTGTTTGCAGTACAGACACGTGATCGTTTTTTATTGCGTTTCATTGGTTCTTTGTACCCCATATTGCTAATGTGCATTATTTCGTCTTAGAGAAAGGGGTAGGGATAGGTTTGTGTCGCGGAAACTTAGTTTGATTATAAATATAATACATCTGGATTACCGAGTCCTGAAACGTAAATCTAGAATTAGATCCTTTCTATATTTTTTTTGTTGCTTGCAGATCAACAACGAAGTAAAAGTACAACAAGATTTCTCTAACAATGTCTCATGAGCAAATATCGTGTCACCTCACATGCATATAAAAGTAAATATTATGTTATCAGGAAAATAATGATGGACTTCAACCCATATGCACGTTTTGTGTGCTTACGATTATTGAGATTAGCTTGAGACCAATCATGGCAAGAGCTTTATTAATTTTACGTTTGCACAAAATGATTGTAAACTTTGTAAAGACGAAAGTAGCTCCATAAATTAAGGCATGTCAATATGATGCCCCTGGATATCCTCCAGTATGCTCTACAAATTCATACTTTGGATGTTTGCACAATGCTGGGGAAGGTGGACCCAGATCGCTGATATTCAGATTTTGGTACATTTTTTTGTATTTTTTTAAAAAATTAATTTATTTATATATATATATATATATATATATATATATATATATATATATATATATATATATATATATATTTTATTTACTTCTTTATTTATTTATTTATTTTTATTTTTATTTTATAATTAAGAAATATTTATTTATTTATTTGTTTGTTTGCTTGTTTCGTTTGTTTGTTTGTTTGTTTGTTTTTGTTTTTTTTTGGGGGGGGGGTCAAATGTATAGCATGATAGTATTCTTTGATTTTTAAGTTTAGTTCCTTTGTGTCGACCCCACAACAAGAATATGATTATGAAAACATCGTGATCTTATTTGGATCAGGGCAGTACAACATCCTTCCATTCAATATTAAAACTTGTGCAACTTTGGAATCTCCAAAAATTCTCAACTTTGGCCTTTGACCAATAGGCCTATTCATATCAATTTTATTTTATTTCTTCTTTCTAAAGTGTTCTTCCTTGGCAATGTTTTTTCTTACATATTTTACATATTCATGTCTCTATTTTTCTTCGATCTAATGATTATGCATGTACTTTATTTATATTTTGAATGTTATTAGTTAACAATAATGTACTTTAATTATGAGAAGAATTACAATTTCATACAAGCGTTGCCTTTTCTCATCTTTTTATTCTCCGTTCGAGATATTTCATGATTTCCAACAT
>CALNVZ010000218.1:4806229-4839517 GCA_940671915.1 Paracentrotus lividus
GCCCGCAAAATGAATATAACTGGTCAATTTAATTTAATCTAATTTTAAAATATCTATTTTTTAAATCTTGATGTTACGCCGTAAACAACGACTAAAAATGAAAAAGTATATAAGAGCTTTGACCTTACCAAATGGAATTTTTCATTGTGTCTTGTTTCTTTCTAAAATTTTCGGTTGCCATCGCTGCCATCTTTCAATGACGTCATTCGATTCATGACCTCCGTCCCATAATTCTGTGCGAAGAATTAATGAACAGGACACACGCACGGAGACGTGAAGTTGGAGCAGACGACATTCCACTTCCGGATGACCTAACCATTTGCAACTGTAAATTAGAAATTACGCATGGTGGATGTTCTGGTTTTCAGCATTTTCATCTTATTTAGTTATTAACTTCAAGTGAATATTTGCAGATGTCACCAATTCTGAGGAAGGACCTTCACCAGTCTGGGATTCAATGTGAGTATGAATTTATCTTGACCCCGAATTTTAGTGACTTTTTTTTTTTTTTCTTCTAAATCAAAAAAAACTTCGCTAGAAACGCGTTAGGACGCTCGTCAGTTCCCGGTCGCTTCGCGACGGGGGCTGGTCGGTTTAGCGGTACCTACTAAGTTGGAGAGGCGAAAGTTGCAGAGCATTCCGGTTCACCATTGAAACGACCCTCGCTGTCATAATTGCTGTCACAATGATTGGATAATACAACCCGGTCCAACGGCATCCGCATATACTTTGTATATCAACTTAGGAGTGAGAATTAAGTCGATGGATATTTCTTCACCACGTTTGCTGCGTGGACCCATATTGTTGATCGGATTTTTCCCCATTCCGTTTTACTGGTTTTGCATGTCTGTAACCTATAATTGGAGTGATCGAGTTAGTGATGCTGATTTACATTGTGTTAACATGAGGAATATACGATAGTTGGAAAAGAAAGGAATCAGTATTTTGAGATGGGCCATGCATGATGAATGACATAGGCCTATTACTTTCAAACTTCCACTTATATTATCTGATGATCCTTGAACAGTGCTGGGTACGTCTCAGATTAATGTTCGACAGGCCTGGAATTGCATCTTGTCACAGACCAGAGCAGTAGTAGAAAGAGAAATTGTGATCTACTGTCAGGACGATATGTTGATAAGAGTATATATCATCCCATGATAATTTAAAACTGTTTATATGTCATTTGGTAAGCTAATGTATAAGCTGCTGAAGCTAAAACCGTATGGAATGAAGAGTATTGACTAGATAATCCACAAATGCGGGAATCTCGAGTATTCTTATTGGCACAGGATTGCTTAAAATTAGCAATAGGCCACCCGGTATATAAAGCCAAATGGGCAAACTCCAGATTTCTGTAGCCCTCCCCATTCGGTTATCGCATTTGTTTGTCTTGCAAGGAGAGGGAGGGCGCCCCCTCTCCATCACCCTTGCTGTCCCCAGCACGTTTCCTCCAAATGTCTGGGTTTTTCGTGGCCCTCCGTATTTAGTGTATCTATACTCTGACAGGTGTTGGGCGCCTTGCATATTTTAAGGGGGTATTATATTATTGATAATGAACCCATGGTTTAGGCGAATATTAAGGAAAGAAGGCCGCCTTTATGTAATTGTCTATTGTTGATATTGACATGAATGCTAATGACAGAGTAATGGGGAGTATTCTATATATACGGAATTGATTTTTATATGGATATTTGGTTTGGCTTGAGTGGACACGATGCTTGTTTTTTATATATATTACTGATTTCAAGCCAGAATATGTGGTATTTGCACGACTATCAAAAGTTGACATATCATAAGGTACAGATATGGAGTTATTGTTATGGTTCCCTATCTGCTTGTGCAAATCAAGATATAAATCACGGAATTGTTGCCCAAATAATGTATTTTTGATTGGGCTCGATTATAGATATGGAAAATTGGTTTGGCTTCGGTTGACATGATGGTATATTTTGGATTTGAAGCCAATATATGTGTATTATCGGTTTGGTTATATTATTGTTGTGCTTGGTTTATGTGGACTTGATGGTGGTTGGGTTTATGCAATTGATTAGTGTGGGCTTGTAACGACTTGGTTGGTTGTTGGGCTTGACATTGGACATGGATGCATCGTTGGGTTTGGATTCGGAACTTGTAATTGAATGATGGAATAGAAGAGGCATCCAAGGGTTCTTAAGTTTGCTTGCAAAGCAACACCTCGAAAAAAATGGCTTTAAACGTTTATGGAAATGGATGAGGAAATAGAAATTGAGATTACATTGAGGTAAAGAAAAATGGAGAGTAATTGGTGATTATGTTGCGAGTAAATTATTATATGAACTGGAAGCTTTAAATTGTCCTTGTCGAATTGAATTATCATTATAAGTGAAGCACAGACACAGAATCAAATATTGATGTGCCTTGGATTTATTAAAACTGAGGGGCATGTTTCGTTGGAGTGCGGATAGTGATGGCAAGGCAAAGCAAGGCAAAAAAAAAAAAAAAAAATGGTGTTATGGGATTTGGGGATTTTTCTTTTTACTCTGCTCAGGTATTATACTCATTTCCCAAATGCCTCCAGGGGAAAAATGGCCAGAGCGCCATGAATTGACGGTGGGGACAGGCTCTTATTGCCAGATTTTGTGTATATGGAACCAAATAGCCCAGGAAACTGGGCATACTGGTGGAGCACCGTCCCCCAGCCTTGGCCCTCTACCATACCTTTTAATGCTAGAGGGCCCTGGACACGTGACTGTGTCCTTGGGTTTGTATTTGGCTTGTAACCACTGAAACACAGCCTGTCGCCCTCTAACGATTATAATCACGTAACTTTGGAAATGTTTATTATATATTTATATTGAGTTGAAATTAGTTCGGTTTGAATGGTAAAAATAATTACATGTATGATACAATTATTGTCCATATATATATTATATATTACCGAACTTGTATTTACGTCTTTGTTGGCAATGATATTAATATTGATTAATTGGTGTCATGTTGGAAATCATGAATATCTCGAACGGAGAATAAAAAGATGAGAAAAGCAACGCTTGTATGAAATTGTAATTCTTCTCATAATACGTTATTATTGTTGACATAACAAGAATAAGACAATTTATGAGAGAGTACAATTAACTAGGTCAGTCGAGTTGTTTACAAATTTGCCGGCTAATTAAAGGTCGCGTAATATAACATAATATGTCAAACGCGCCATGTCGGTAAATATCACAGAAACGCGGGGTCTTTTGTACATTCCTCAAGATAGAGTGTGAAATACTTTCCCACGCGTAAACATGAAACTTGCAATTGTGGAAGCTATTGTATGAAATAAAATCATTTTATCATGGACTCCGTTCGAGAAGCCATGTTTTTCCCTCCACCCACCCTCCATTCCTCGACGATTATTGGAACTTTGTTTGGTCCCTTCTAAGTCATTAAAAGACTGGGCATATGATTGGAGGGGAGGGAAAGTTGTCAAAAAAATGCTATACATAGTGGAGGAGGGGCTTGTATTGATCGTTGATTGAACGTGTTATTGCTGGATGGTTGGTTGGGCTTGCTATTATTTTGGATGGTTCGTTGGGCTCGTTAATGATTTTTGGCGGCTGGTTGGCTTGTATACTTGGCTGGTTGTGTGGGCTTGTTATTGACTTGGTATGGCTGGTTGGCGTGTTAAAGGATATGGTTGATTGTCTTGATAATTTCATTGGTTGGTGGCTGCGGCTTGATTATTGTCATGGATAGTTGGTTAGGCTTTTTAGTCAAATGGATTGTTTTCTATGCTCATAGTCATGGTGGTTGGTGGGCTTGTAATGGACAAGACTATTGCGACTTTGTTCAACAATATTTTATACTTACTTGAGTTTGTTAACTTGGGGTTTCGATTGTCGGTTATTCTTGTTTAATTACAATTGATTGGATTTTAACATTGATTATTGACATGTAGTCGATTGGGCTTGATATGGTTAAGGATGATGTTAGACTTTGGCTTTTGTCACTGGTTGGTTGGTTGGGCTTGGTAATGGACAACTATATGGACGTGTTCAAACATATTTTTATACTTATTTAAGTTTGTTAACTTAGTTTCAATTGTAGTTTTTTATTGTTAATAACAATTGATTGATTTTAACATTGATTATTGACATTGGATAGTCGGTTGGGCTTGATATAGTTAAGGACGGTTTTAGAATTGCTATTGTCATGGTTGGTTGGTCGGGCTTGGTAATGGACAAGACTACTGGACTTGTTAACATATTTTTATACTTATTTAAGTTTGTTAACTTGGTTCGGATTATCTGGTCATTCTTGTTATAACAATTGATTGATTTTAACATTGTTTATTGACATGGATAGTCGGTTGGGCTTGATATGGTTAAGGATGGTTTCAGACTTGCTTTTGTCTTGGTTGGTTGGGCTTGGTAATGGACAAGACTATTGGACCTATTCAACATATTTTATACTTAGTTGTTAACTTGGTTCGGATTGTCGGTTAATTGTTAATAACATATCATTGATTTTAAACATGATTATTGCGTGATAGTTGGTTGGGTTTGATACTGTTAAGATGGTTTCTCCGATTGGCTATTGTCATGCGTTGGTTGGTTTGGGCCTGGTAATGGACAAAATATTGGACTTGTTTAAACATATTTTATACTTATTCGAGTTTGTTAATTTGGTTTAGATTGTCGCGTTATTCTTATTTATACAATTTGTTTATTTTAACATTCGATTATTGTCATGGGTAGTTGGATAGTTTCATAATGTTAAGGATGGTTATTTCGACTGGCTATTGTCATGGTTGGTTGGTTGGGCTTGGTGTTAATGGACAAGAATATTGGACTTGTTTAAACATATTTATACTTATTTAAGTTTATTAACTTGGTTTCATATGTCGTTTATTCTTGTTAATGAAATTGATTAATTTGTAACATTCATTATTGACATGGATAATGGGCTTGACATTTTATGGATGTTTTTTTCTAGGCTTGCTATTGACTTGGATGGTTGGTTGGGTCTTCGGTAATGGTCAACATTATTGGGCTTGTTTGGTCACATTTATACTATTTAAGCTCGTTAACTTAATTTAGATTGTCGTGTAATCTTGTAATAACAATTTGTTGAATTTAACATCATGGGTTTGATACGGTTACGGATGGTTTCTTGACTGGCTATTGTCATGGTTGGTTGGTTGGGCTTGGTAATGGACAATAATATTGGACTTGTTTAAACATACTTTATACTTATTTAAGTTTGTTAACTTTGGTTTCACATGTCGTTTATTCTTGTTAATGACAATTGATTAGTTTTTGACATTGATTATTGACATGGATATTGGGCTTGAGATTTTTATGGATGTTTTTTAGGCTTGCTATTGACTTGGATGGTTGGTTGGGTTCGATAATGGTGAAGATTATTGGGCTTGTTCGGTAACATTTATACTATTAAGCTTGTTAACTTAATTTTAGATTATCGTTTATTCATGTTAATGACAATTGATTGAGTTTTAACACTGATTATTGACACATGGATAATTGGCTGGGCTCTCTATTGACTTGGATGGTTGGTTGGGTTCGGTAATGGTCAACATTATTGGGCTTGTTTGGTCACATTTATACTATTTAAGCTCGTTAACTTAATTTTAGATTGTCGTGTAATCTTGTTAATAATTATTCAAAGTTTGTTAACTTGTTTAAGATTGTCGGTTAATCTTGTCAATAACAATTGGTTGAATTTAACATCATGGGTTTGATACGGTTACGGATGGTTTTCTGACTGGCTATTGTCATGGTTGGTTGGTTGGGCTTGGTAATGGACAGAATATTGACTTGTTTAAACATCTTTATACTTATTAAGTTGTTAATTGGTTCACATGTCGTTTATTCTTGTTAATGACAATTGATTAGTTTTTGACATTGATTATTGACATGGATATTGGCTTGAGTTTTATGATGTTTTTTAGGCTTGCTATTGACTTGGATGGTTGGTTGGGTTCGATAATGGTGAAGATTATTGGGCTTGTTCGGTAACATTTATACTATTTTAAGCTTGTTAACTTAATTTTAGATTATCGTTTATTCATGTTAATGACAATTGATTGAGTTTTAACACTGATTATTGACACATGGATAATTGGCTGGGCCTCTCTATTGACTTGGATGGTTGGTTGGGCTTGATAATGGACACGTTATTCACAATTTATACTTCTTGAAGTTCATTGACTTGATTTCAGATTCTTGCATAATCTTGTGAATAACATTGATTCAGTTTATTATTATTCATGTAATGAATTCTTTACAATTTGGAGGTTGTAGGGGATTTTTCTTTTACTTCTGCTCAGGTATTATACTCATTTCCCAAATGCCTCCAGGGAAAAATGGCCAAGAGCGCCATGAATTGACGGTGGGGACAGGCTGTGATTGCCAGATCTTGTGTATATGGAACCAATAGCCCAGGAAACTGGGCATACTGGGTGGAGCACCGTCCCCCAGCTTGGCCCTCTACCATACCTTAATGCTAGAGGGCCTGGACACGTGACCTGTGTCCCTTGGGTTTTTGTATTTGGCTTGTAAACCACTGAAACACAGCCTGTCGCCCTCTAACGATTATAATTTCACGTAACTTTGGAAATGTTTATATATATTTATATTGAGTTGAAATTAGTTCGGTTTGAAATGGTAAAAATAATTACATGTATGATACAATATTGTCATATATATATTATATATTACCGAACTTGTATTACGTCTTTTGTGGCAATGATATTAAATATTGATTAATTGGTGTTCATTGTAAACAACTCGACTGACCTAGTTAATTGTACTCTCTCATAATTGTCTTTATTCTTGTTATTGTCAAACAATAATAAACGTATTACTTTAATGTGCAAACTTACGTTGTGTGTTTTATGTGACAAGGCTAGCTGGGAAAGCAGTTGCCAAACTGTAGAAAATATCTCGTTAGAATAAAACTATAAAAAAAAAGTAAATAATAAATAATAGATAATCATATATTAGTCCTTTTGTAAACATATACACATCAAAGTTAGGCAATTGGCGATATCTAAAGAAAATTAAGAAAAATCTAAAGAAATCTAGAAAGATAGAATCTACTTTCCGATGCGATCTGATACAGCAAATGTTATACATGTTATAAAGAAAAAAATGAATCTTTCTGATACATTGAATGCATGATGATCCCCAACAAAAACAAACCCCAAACAATGCCAAACTGTCTACCATGCATTTATCTGACAATCAGTTTGAAGATGATTCCATGACATTTGATCCGGCGACAATTGCTGAGCTGCAAATCCCATACACTAATAGAATGACTAACTTGAAACCCCGGACCTATATACCATACCCTAAACATAAGCCTAAATGTAACATTATATAAATACTGCATGCTCTACGATGCAACATACTAGATTATGTGCACGACAAATACTAAATTTTCCCAAGGGCACATTTATTTCACCGAGGCCGTAGGCCGAGTTGAAACAGATGTGCACGAGGGATAATTTAGTATTTGGAGTTCACATAGTTAGTAATGTTGCATTAATAGATGCATGCACTATTTATTATAGTAAATAGACCCCTAGATCTTTTACCTTGTGTAATCTGGTTTTTATCTTAGCTAATGTTTGCCAAACTTTTGGTGCTAATTAAGCTATTGTGACGTATATTGTCGCTCCGCGCATCTATTGTTGTGCGCACCATTTTACCGTTATTACGCGCTTGCGCAACAAGGCAATCGATTTCACCATTCAATTTAACACAGGTAAAAACCGTTCAATAAAAAAAAAAAAAAAAAAAATACGTTCAATATAACAAAAACCGTTCACTATTATATAAATAGTGCATGCTCTACCATGCAACATTCTAGATTATGTGCACGACAAATACTAAATTATCCCGAGGGCACATTTATTTCACCGAGGCCGTACACTGAAAACCTAAACGGGTAGACCGACTAGCTTTAAAGCTAGTCGTAGTGATGCCCAGACTGACTAGCTTTAAAGCTAGTCGGTCACGACGGACTAGTTTTCCTTCAACACAACCCGGTTATTACGGACTAGCTTTAAAACTCGTCCGTCTCTACGGACTAGCTTGAAAGCTAGTCCGTCAAGTTAGCCTGTCAAGGCGGACTAGTTTTAATGCTCGTCGGTCACGACGGACTAATTTTAAAGCTTGTCCGTCGTGACCGACTAGTTTCACGGACTAGCCTAAAAGCTAGTCGTAGTGATGCCCAGACTGACGAGCTTTTGAGCAGGACTAGCTTTACAGCTAGTCGGTCATGGTGTAAAAGCTAGTCCGTCGCGCTTTTCTGCCGCGATGTTCTTGCTGCTGTCTTGACTGACTAGCATGACGGACGAGGTTAATATGGCTTCACCACTAGTCAGAGACGTCAAATCTGAAATATTAGAAGACATTATAAAAATACGATTAAAAACATGCATTTTGTCACAAGAATTTGAGCAAAAAAAAAAATAAATAAAATAAATAAACATTTTATTATGATGATATAAATCAGAAGACAGGAATTACGGCACAATCAGTTAACATTATGGCAATTAACAAATAATGGGGGCACGGGGCCCAGGATTCGCCGCCATGGCTTGCATCATCATGACATTTTGTTGTAGGCCTACCTGCTTTTGCATTTTCGGCGTATATACACTTGTCCTTGAGATCGAGCCACTTAAGAATCCCAAAGTCGCGCCTCTAATCCAATATTCTTTTCTTTCAGATACAAGTAATCTAAAAGAAAAGTGGCGCCTATATTTATTATTAGAATTAAATTTCAATTTTCATAAATTAATGTGATTGTTACTATCGTTGTAAATACACACAATTTATTGATTTGGCAAAACATAATTTTTCGCGTTGGTGATTATAGCGTTAAGCTTTGTGAAAAAAAATCTGTGAACTGAAACATCAGGAATTAAAAAAGAGTACTCACACATTCATGTCACAGGAAGGAGATCGCCATTATAATCAACATCTTAAGCTTTACGGGGTATATCCAGTGTACGTCTGTACAGTTTGCTCACAGATAATGCAACTAATACATGTAATAGTGATATCTTTATTCAATCAATTGTACCATTTTCTATTCACCATGTTCACTGCTGTTTCTAAGCCAGGCATTCACCAGCAATCTATAAGAATAGACGGTTCATGGGTTCTATAGTAACGAAGTATTCAATTCGTCTGTAATTAAAGGCGCGGTCCCACTGGCTCTTTAGGATGATTTGCGTATGAATTGCGGATTGTTTGTTTTGTTTTTGTTTTTTGTGCGGATGAACGAATTTGCATACGCAACTCATGCGCAATTAATCCTCCCGTCAGTGGGATCGGGCTTAAAGAATGAAACAATATTTCTAACCTACTCGTGATATGGCTATACTTGTCACGATTTATGTTATTTCGGCTATCGTAATGGTCTCAGATTGTCAAGCAAAAACAACCTTTGTTTGAGAATGTATGATAGTATCCAACTTCTATTCACTGTTTGTTGCTAAGCCGGGAATTCACCAGCAATTTGTAAGGAAATACGCGGTTCTTGAGTTCTCCAGTAACAAGGTATTCAATTAGCCTGTTATTGAAGAATGGAGAACAAATTTTTGAATCTACCGGTAGGGGAGACCTGGGGCAATTGTAACAGTTTTTTCCAATTTGACCTATCAGCTTTATTGAAGCTAAATACTTGCTTAAAACTAAATAAAATGAAATATGCATATCTTAGCTTGACATATGAATAGGTTGGGTTAAGTAAAACAAGTCATTTTGAAGCCATTACCATTTCAAAACAAGAGTCGAGTGTTACAATTGCCCCGTGACGAGCGGGCAATTGTAACAGATGTGCGGGCAACTTGTACAATGAACTTGTAACATGTTTTTTCTTTATCAAAGCTATGCACATGACAAATTAAACATCATTAACCACATAAACTAATTATAATGAAACATGACAATGATTGACCCATTTATATTACATTTCCACTTTGTTATATGCATGAAATGGGACAAAAGTTATGATAGTTTTTTTTTTTTTTTTTTTAGGTTGTTGTGGCTTCACCCTTTAACTGTAGAATTATAGAACCCTTCATTAATTCATATTTTGGTTCTTTATCTACTTTGTACCTACACAATATATCTTTTAACTGACAACTGTTTTAATACCTTTATGTTAGGCTTACGCCTTTTGACTATAACGCATTCTTGCCAAAATAAAGTGATACATTTCTGAGAAGAAGTAAAAATATTAGCTTTTTTTTTTCTTCTTTCTTCTTTTTTTTGTAAAATCAATCTTCAAAATTTACGCCATTTTTTCCTTCTGGCAAAATCAATATGTTCTTTGCCCTTTTAACAAAACGTATTGGACATATATTTCAGGTATCATCATATATGAAATATATTTTTATTTTTTATGGGGCTGCCATCCCTCCCTCTCTCTCTCCTCTGTCTTCTATCTTTCTATCTTTCTTTTTTCTTCATTCACTCCCTCTTTACTTTTTACTTTCCTATCTGCCCTCCCCCCCCCTCTCTCTCTCTCCGCCTCTCCCTTTCTCTCCCTTCCTCTTCTCTTCTTTCTCTCTTTTAATATGTGCTGTTTTTAATAAGAAAAAAACAAGTCGGGGGGGGGGGGGGTCCCTATTTTCTTCCATTTTATTGACCCATTGTAAATAGGCCTTTTGGTTTTAATGGGTATCCTGTCAGTGTTTCTTTTATGTGTTATACAATGAACACTCGACGAAAAATATGAAATAAAACATATGTTCACAGTTATTTATTCCTCATGTTTGAGCTCATAGATAAGGTTACCTTTGGTCCTTGTAAAAAAAAAGAAACTATAATTGATTACATTCAAAGTTATGAAGTTCTGAAGTTCTCTAGTAAGTGAATATAAATTATAAAAAAAAAACCAGAATAACAAACTTGAGGCTCTGATTACAGTGAAACAAATGATAAACAAACTAAAGGCACTTTTTTCGAAAATATCAATATTTTCATTGCATTTCTAAACAAACGTATTAGACAGATATGTTCAAAGTTATCGAATTTTCATGTCTGAGATTATAGGTATGGTTACCTTTTGTTTTTGTAAAGCATATAATAATCGACAATACATTCAAAGTTATAAAGTTCTGATACTTGAGCTTATCAACGAGGCTTTTCTTTGCTATTTTCTTTATATCCAAGTCTACTCCTATTTCAATCTTGGCATTAAAAGAACGTAATGGTCACTCTCTTCATATTTTTTACTTTTTTCTTTCAGTAAAGTAATATAAATGATTATAAAAACAACAACAACAACAAGAATAAAAACTTGAGGCTCTGGTATCTCACTTTGCGGAGACGTCTCCGCGATAGAATAGAAAATTTTGTTTTCGCGACGGACAGAATGTATTAAAAAGTCTCCAATATCGCGGAGACGTCTCCGAGACGTCTCCGCCACAATTTATGAAATTGTCTCGGATACGTTTCTAATATTATTTATCCATCGCGGAGACGAAATTTCTATTCTGTCGTGGAGACGTCTCCGCGAAGTGAGATACCACCTCTAATTTTCATGTCGGAGGTTATAGATGTTTGTTACCTTTTGTTTTTGTAAAGCATTATAATTGAAAATACATTAAAAGTTATGATGCTTGAGCTAAGGGTGCTATCACTTCGCGGAGACGTCTCCGCGACAGAATAGGAATCTTGTCTCCCGACGGATAAATAGTATTAGAGACGTTCCGAGACGTCTCCTGAATTTCGGAGACGGATTTTTTTTAAATAAATTGTCGCGGAGACGTCTTGGAGACGTCTCTAATACTAGCTCCATGGTTCAGAGGTTTCTGATTATGTTTTAATTATGTTTACAGGAAGCAACAATTCGAATTAGGGACAAGACTTTGTAATGTTTTAATGTATTTAATGTATTGCAGGGCCACGGAGCCTGGGAGGGCTTCGTCAGCGAACGTGTACAAAAACGGAAAAATGACCATACATTTGTGATTTTAGTCTGTTCAGCCCCCCCCCCCGTCCCCCACTCCCCTCCCACTTGCCGCTCAGCCCCTCCACTTCCAAAACGCTCCGCGGCCCCTGATTGGTTATTTAATAGCTTGGTGTTGATTCAGCGGAAATCTGCTTTACCGAGTTCCTACGGGAGTTACTTTAGCAGAAACAGGGGCAATTGTAACAGCTTGTTACAATTGCCCCTGGCAGAGGTGACCATATTTGGAGAGATTTTTTCTATCTTAGCTTCGGTATCCGTCGTTGAAACTTTAGCAAAATATGGCCTAAGAACATAATTTCTAAAATACAAAAATGACAGCCGTAGCTCATCCACATATTTGTCCAGAAGAAAAAAATGGTAATGTGAAATATTACTTTTATGCTCAAAAAACGGTTTTTCCGCTGTAGAAAGTTCCACGAACCGTTAAATCTGCTAACACTCATACAGCATGTGGAGCGATTAAATGCGCATGTTCTCTACAAATTTTAAGTTTATAGCGTGTTTCTGCTAGGAATGGGAGCCTCTGTTACAATTGCCCCGTGTTACATTTGTCCCCGGTCTCCCCTACTCGTGAATTGCATACTTGTCATGATAGATGTTATGTCTCGTAAGCTTTCAGATTGTCAAGCGAAAACAACCTTTGTTTCAGAATGTATCAACTTGATTATGCTCGGAAACAGAGTAAATAGAGAAGGTACATTGAACGACATTGCAACTATTTGTATCAAAAGCTAGTCAGTCATTCTAATGGTGAACTGTCCTACCCCCTACTTTTTTTTGACCTAGTCGGTCACGTCGATGGACTAGCATCAAGTTGAACGGACGAGCTTTAAAGCTCGTCCGTCAAGTTGAGAGATGTAGATTCAGTTGTATGCTAGTCCGTCTTGACGGACGAACATGGCAGACTAGCTTTAAAACTAGTCCGTCTTGACTGACTAGCTTCAAAGCTAGTCGGTCCATTGACGGACGAGGTTAGGTTTTCAGTGTAGGCCGAGTTGAAACAGATGTGCCCGAGGGATAATATAGTATTTGGAGTTCACATAGTCAGTAATGTTGCATTAATAGATGCATGCACTTTTTAATATAGTAAATAGACCCCTAGATATTTGACCTTGCCTAATCTGGTTTTATCTTTGCCATCCTGATCTGACGGATTGAATGGAATAAAAAGCTGATGATACTCAACTTTTTATTCCATTCAATCCATCAGATCAGGATGATGTAAATAACAAGCGTCAGAAATTAGAAAAGTGTGTTGCTGATATCAAAGCTTGGATGAACAGGAACAAGCTTAAGCTCAATGATGCTAAGAGTGAATTTTTAATTCTTTCATCTAAACACCAGAAGGTTGACTTATCGTTTGATACTATTCGTGTTGGTAACTCAAATGTTTTATCCTCACAATCTGCACGTAATCTTGGAGTGTTATTCGATAGTCACATGACAATGAATGAATTTGTACAAAAGACATGTCAGGCTATGTATTTTCAATTACGAAACATTTGCAAAATTCGCAAGATTTTGTCAAATAAAACTCTTGCCATCATTATTCATTCTTTTGTAATTTCACGCCTTGACTACTGCAATTCTCTGTTATATAATACGCCATCATTTCAATTAGCTAAACTACAACGTGCACAAAACTCTGCTGCTCGAGTTTTGTCAAGAACCCGCAAAAGGGATCATATTTCCCCTGTCTTGAAAGGGCTACATTGGCTACCAGTAAAGGAACGTATTGAATACAAAATTCTGCTTATTACTTGGAAGGCAATGCATGGCTGTGCGCCTGCATATATATTCAATCTTCTTAGAGAATATGTTCCTAGTCGTAATCTACGCTCCTCAGGAAAAAACTTGCTTGTTATAAAAAGAAATGTATCAATGTACGGAGATCGGTCATTTTCTTCAGCTTCTCCAGCTTTATTGAATGCATTACCTACACAGATTCGTTCTTTGGAGACATTAGAAACTTTTAAATCTAATCTCAAAACATTTCTTTTTGTGAAGGCATACTAACTTGAATATTAATGTTGTATTATATTGTAAATTGTAGTTCTTTATATAATTATCAAAATATATATTGTTGTTTACTGTCTGTGTATTTGGCATTGACAATCCTTTCCTCTTTGACTTTGACATGGCAGATTTGGAGTGTGCGCCTCACAGGCAGTCCCTCTTATCTGTTTTTATTAAGAGAATGTGTTTGTAACTACATCATGTATGTTGTTCAACACTTTCATCTTGTTTTACAAAGCACCTCGGAATAGTTTAACTAGATAGATGGCGCTATACAAATGCGTTATTATTATTATTAATGTTTGCCAAACTTTTGGTTCTAATTAAGCTATTGTGACGTATATTGTTGCTCCGCTTATCTATTGTTGTGCGCACCATTTTACTGTCATTACGCGCTTGCGCAACAAAGCAATCGATTTCGCCATTCATTTTAACACAGGATAAAACCGTTCAATATAACAAAAAAAACCGTTCAATATAACAAAAACCGTTCACTATAACAAAAACGTGAATGACACGTGACATCATTTCAACCAATCACAACTCTTAAAATACTACCACTATTTTCTATAACAAAAACATGAATGACACGTGACATCATTTCAACCAATCACAACTCTTAAAATACGACCACTATTTACTATTATATAAATAGTGAATGTTCTACCATGCAACATACTAGATTATGTGCACGACAAATGCAAAATTATCCCGAGGGCACATTTATTTCACCGAGGCCGTAGATCGAGTGAAACAGATGTGCACGAGGGATAATTTAGTATTTGGAGTTCACATAGTCAGTAATGTTGCATTAATAGAGCATGCACTATTTATTATAGTAAATAGACCCCTAGATCTTTTACCTTGTGTAATCTGGTTTTTATCTTTGCCAGTGTTTGCCAAACTTTTGGTGCTAATTAAGCTATTGTGACGTATATTGTTGCTCCGCGTAACTATTGTTGTGCGCACCATTTTACTGTTATTACGCGCTAGCGCAACAAGGCAATCGATTTCACCATTCATTTTACACAGGTAAAAACCGTTCAACATTACAAAAAAATCGTTCAACATAACAAAAAAGCGTTCAACATACGAGAATGTTGAACGACACGTGACACCCTTTCAACCAATCACCGCTCGTAAAATACTACTACTATTTACTATAAACAGCTATTGCGAATTGTCACGAATTAATGGAAATTTACAGTATTCAAATTGTTCGTTCGTATTTTATTTCCCATTGGTTAAATAAAACGATGAATCCTATCCTGTTTGAGTTTGCGCAGTTGTCATTTACCTTTTAGGGTACACACGAGTAAATGATATGCACGCAAGGTTTTTCGGGAAGGCGCACTAAAGATGAGGTCATTTTTATTGATGGAAAATGGTCATATAAAATCATTTAATGGTTTTATGTTGCTGTTTAATGAATGAATATTTGCTATAAGTCCTACTCTTTCATAATTTACCATTTAATTGAAGATTAGACACTTTTGCGTATTTTTTAGGAATCTTTTTCGTAATTTTGTACATCTACTAAATCACGCCTACAAAAGTTGTCTCTTTTGTCATAGTCTCGCTCAAGGATTCTTGATTTTTTGTTTGAGCTGACAAAAGTTTCTATAAGTCCCTTCACTACGAGTCCTTTACATTTTAACTTTGCTGCGATAATTAAAACGATTTCCATCGACAGAATTTTGGAATGTTTGTTTTTGAAGAGCGTTAATTTAACACGTGAGCCTATGGGCGTCTATTTACTCGTGTGCCCCCTATAGGGTACACACGAGTAAATGATATGCACGCAAGGTTTTTCGGGAAGGCGTACTAAAGATGAGGTCATTTTTATTGATGGAAAATGGTCATATAAAATCCGTATCAGGACATCTCCCCCGGAGGACAACTCCCCCGGGGACAATTCCCGGAGGACAGCTCCCCCGGAGGACATAGGGTTAGGGTTAGGGTTAGGGTTAGGGTTAGGGTTGTCCTCCGGGGGAGTTGTCCTCCGGGGGAGCTGTCCTCTGGGAATTGTCCCCGGGGGAGTTGTCCTCTGGGGGAGATGTCCTAGAACCTATAATATCATTTAATGGTTTTATGTTGCTGTTTAATGAATAAATATGTGCTATAAGTCCTACTCTTTCATAATTTACCATTTAATTGAAGATTAGACACTTTTGCGTATTTTTTAGGAATCTTTTTCGTAATTTTGTACATCTACTAAATCACGCCTACAAAAGTTGTCTCTTTTGTCACAGTCTCGCTCAAGGATTCTTGATTTTTGTTTGAACTGACAAAAGTTTCTATAAGTCCCTTCACTACGAGTCCTTTAAATTTTAACTTTGCTGTGATAATTAAAACGATTTCCATCGACAGAATTTTGGAATGTCTGTTTTTGAAGAGCGTTAATATAACACGTGAGCCTATGGGCGTCTATTTACTCGTATGCCCCCTTTACCCTAAGCATGTTATTTTTGTTTGCAAACGCATGATCGTGTTTATTGCATTTCATTGGTTCAGTGCTTTTTTTTTCACCCCACACTGCTAATTTGCATTTCGCCTCGGGAACTGCACCTTACGTGAGGTTTACTAGCTCTGCAACCAACATCTTCGCATAATTATGACGGCCTTGTATTTTTTTTCTTCTGAGTTCCAGCAGCCAGCTCTTTAAATTGATTTACATGCCTCTTTATTACAGTATTTCTACGTGTGAGTTTGTATGAAATTGCTAAAGAAAAGAAGGGAACCAAGTGCCTTTCCAAAGACGAAATAATCCTAAAACTGTGGAAGAAATTCATTTTCCATCAGTATCTTTAACTCCGTAGTTTCGACGCACAGTGGGCCAGAATGCCTTCAAACCGTGCCAATATTAAAAAACGTGAATCTGGAATTTTCCAATTTTTCTATATATATTTTTGTTCAATATTTTTCAATATTTTTAAATTTAGTGAGTTTTAAACGTATTATTTACCCATTTGAAAATGGCATAATCCGAAAACTGCTCAAAATGTGAGAAAAGGGGAATATTCACAAAAGGCTTAGTAGATTTATAAAGCGACCAGCAATCAGCCTGTTACTGTAAACATTTCTTGCTTATTAGTGACCCATTTAAGAAATATAATATAATTTTTAAAGAAAGGATTATAAGGGAGATACGAGTACTGAAATTCACAAAAATCGTCGAAAATTGGAAGTTTTTATTTAAAGTAACTTTTTTTTTTTAGATTCCAGGCGATTCCCGGCGACTATACTCGGGCAGTTTCGACCAACATCTCAGCTTTCCAAAGAATTTGTTGCTGCTAATAGTTGCTAATGAGTATTTCGCACGCGTTTTTCAAAACGTACAAGGATTATTTTGGTAAATATTGAATTTTGTACGCGTAAACGTATTGTTTGTACAAAATCTCAACGTAGATGGCGTATTTGAAAACGAAAAGTAGACATTTTATTTTATTTTATTTTGTTTAAGAATAGTTTTCAATCCATACATGTGCCGGATTGCACAGCGAGTTTTAGAAATATGCACTACCATATTTTGTCCATGAAAACGTTATGAATAGTTGGTTAATGGTCACTGGTGATATTGAAATAAGTGACTCTCTCAATCTCTGAGGTCGAAACCTCTACCAAACTGGAAATAAACAAAATTTTACCTATCAAATCAGAAAGCAGCATTTTTATGACGTCAGAGTAATTTGAATATGCAATAAATGTGTTCCTGAGGTAAAGAAGCCCCTTTATAGGCCAACTGGTCAAAGCGATATATTTATGTTTTTAACGTGTAACAATGCATGTTTGCATTGTCCAATCAGAAAACAGAATTTTGCTGACGTCATATGGTTTTGAAAATACGCTCATCGGATTCTACGGGTCTAATAACCCCTTGTTACTGACTTATAATAGCTTTATTAACAATTTTCAATGAGTAAATAATTTTGAAACGGTTTAAAGGCATTCTGGCCCGCTGTACGACGGTTGCACTGACTCGACTGAGTTTATACTTCAAGATAACCGGGTGCTCGTAGCAGTACCGCCCCTGCGTATAGCTACATATCAGGTAGGTTCACACTGCCGATCTGATCAACTCGATCAAGCCCGATCACCATATTTGGGAGCATTTTGGCTTGGTCGGCAATGGTCGGGAAGGGTGATCGGGGTCAATCTACCTTGATCTACCTTGATCGGCCTCACTCGCCCTTCCTACTCGATATTTTTTGACATGTCAAAAAATATCGAGTAGGAAGCCCGAGCTTCAGCAGGTCGGGTAGTGATCGAGAAGAGGTCGAGTCGATCGGAAACCGGTCGTATAATTTCCTCCCGATCTGCAGTTCCCGATCAACTTGATTCATACTCGATTCATACTCGATACTACTCGATGGGTTTCCAATCATCTCGATTAAGATTTTTTCACAGCTCGACCTCAGGTTCAGGGCAGCTATTGATCTCTCCTACCGAACGCGATCACCACTCGACCTATATTCGACCACACTCGATCACATCCCGATATACTTCTCGATCGCACTCGACAATAGTCGGACACATGCTGCTGATTTGTTTGAGGTTGTGTTTGATATAAAATACAAGAAATCAAGAAATTTTATTCTAAACTATAGGACTATTATTATTCTAAATCTGAAGAAGAATCAATGTCGAAACAACATGAGCAAGGATTGTATAATTATATAATTATATGCCATGGCGGGGCGGACAGGCTTATTTAATTCACTCAGGTCGAGCATAGCAAAGCAGAAACATGTCTTCCTCCCCTCCTTGATCCGCTCCTTAGAATTATCCAAAATATTAATTTCCCAAATGATTGGAAGAAACTAGGGAAAAGATTAAAACAAAATGATAAGGTTTGTGCTTCGTGTGCCAGAATGAATGGTGAAAGAAATGGATAATATAACGTTTTTATTTTCTTTATTATAGCATGGTAAGTACAAATAGAAGGGGAAAAGTAAAAACAACGATTACGGGTTATTTTGTTGTTATTTTGTTTCGTTTTGTTAAAACTGATCATAAATAATAATAATAAAATCAGTTGAAAATCTGTATGGAGAGGGGACATTTTGATAAACTATGTTTCCTTATAGTATTAATAATATGATAATAATAATATCAATATAATGTTTATTTGCCTTCTTTTAATTTTTACATAATATATACAGTGCGTCCCAAAAGAGAACTATACATTTTTGACAAGGCTACCAAATTGAAAATATATGATTCTTGGGGGAAAAAGCTCATAATTATCCTCAACTATCATTATGACACACACAAAAAAAAAAAATCCGAAAATAAAAAATTCTTCAGTGAACAATGCCCACTTTTATGAGTGGCGCCAAAGGGGGGGGGGGGGGGGGGGGGGGTGGCATAAAGTGGGTAGTCGACCGTTCGCTTTTAAGTTGAAAAAAAAAGCTAGATCCGTTTTTAATGTTAATGCAGCACAATGAAATGTGCCAATGTTTATTTAGAAAAGAAAAAAGCAAGAATTTCCTAACAGGATCGAAATAAAGTACCTTAATACTTTTAGGATTCTTAGATATTTTGTTTTATATCGGTCCTTTTTTTTTTCTTTTTCTTTTTCTTTTTTTTTTTTGAAAAATGAAGGTAAGTGAAAGAAAAAGGCGGTAAAACTAGCAAAGGGATTGATTTTTTTCTTTCATTTATAATGTTTAATGATAACTGTTCAAAACGCTTATACAGTGCGTCACAAAAAGAACTATACACTTTTCAAATGGCTATCAAATAAAAATATATATGATTCCTGGAGAAAAGATTTATATGGATATTAAGCTCATATCCTGAATTATCATTAGGATACAAGAAATTCCGAAAATAACGCATTCTTCAGTGAGCATTGCCCACTTTTGTGAAGGACACAAAAATTAGCCTGCGCAGGAATTCACTATTCATTTATCATCTTTTTATGGCATGCCAGGAGGAAATCAAACAATAATGGAATAAATCCGCTAACATAAAATACATACCGAAAGTCGGAAATAAACAATCAAAATTATGCAAATTTTTTTTTTTTACCGTTTTGTTTTCATGTCATTGATTTTTGCTTTGACTTCGGTTTATTTTTGTCTTGGTTTGTTGCCCGATTTATTCCATTATTGGTTGAATCCCTAATGGCGTGCCATACAAAGGTGATAAATGAATAGAGAATTACTGCGCATGCTAACATTTATGTCCTTCACAAAAGAAAGTGGGCATTGCTCACTGAAGAATGCGTTATTTTGGAATTGTTTGTGTCATAATCATGATAATGATAGTTGAGGATATGAGCTTTATATGCACTGTTAGAACGCGGTTTAAAAATTTCGCTGTTTAAAAAAAGGTTGGTTTTAAAGTTGTACATTTTTGTTCGATATTTAAACATTCTTATTTAAAACCGGAAACAGCCTTAGACAAGACCTGTTTAAAGATTAGAGTTTAGACATTAAACAGTTTTGTTCCAACAAAAAAAAAGAAGAAAAAAAAAAAAAAAAAGGGCCGAGGCAAATGTCACGTGATAGTCATGAGCTAATGGCATCACTCGTTACATGCAAGGTAAAATCGGCGCAACATTAATCATGGCGAAGGACTGATGCCTCACACATTAACTGAGTGTATGTACTGATGAGTTGGCTCAGTTGATAGAGCGTCTGCCTTTTATTCGAAGGGTTGTGAGTTCAATACCCGGCCGCGTAAACCAAAAGTTGGAGCGTTTTTATTTTTAGAGAGAAGCGTTAAACAATACAGGTGACATTTTAAACAACATGTTGTTTAAACTTTTGAACAACAAGAGTGTTAAATTTTGAAATAACGCTGTGCGATTCATCGTTTAACACGCAGTTGTTGAAGATTTTAAACAACTTGTTTAATTTTTTTCTAACAGTGTACATCTAAAGTTTTTCCCGAAGAACCATGTATTTTTTTTTTACTTGGTAGCCATTTCATAAGTGTATAGTTCTTTTTGGGACGCACTGTATTATAAAAGTACTGCAATGCGGCAAATCGTTAACGAAATTGAAAAGATTCTTGTTCATCCCACTCTCAATAATTAGAACTATAAACAATTATTTTTTAACCAACTTCTTCCTAAAATTGTCCTTGTCAATCATTATATACAAATATATCAATTAAATTCATTTTGTGACTTCTGCATATCATTTAATTCCACCTCCAAAACAAAGTCAGATCTTTCCCTACAAAACGGAACAAGAATACAAGCTTGTCCTAGCTGTCAATCTACTCGGATCAAAATCGTGTAGATGTCTAGTTTGTCGGGAAGAGGTCGAGTATTGATCTTGTAATGATCGTGTATACATCGAATCAAATCGAAGTAATCGAGTTTTGATCGTGGTGGTTATCTAGGAGAAATCGGACATCATCGTGTATGGATCGTAAACGATCGAACAGGGGATCGGGAAGGGCTCGTGTAGATACCCGATCAAGCACTTGGTCGAGAATGATCGGGGGAAAATTGATGTTTTGACCTGGTCGGGTTCGATCGAGTTGATCAGATCGGCAGTGTGAACCTAGCATCAGGTAGCACCCGGACAACTTGCCCCAGTGACAAAGTCGGAGGTGAACATTGGAATCAAGGGTTTCCAAGGCGACAGACGTGAGCGTTTTTAATTTTAGGAAGTAATATATTATAATATTTTTATGGTTGATTAGGCTTTAGTAATAGTGTAATATTTTATTGATTCACTATCCTATACTGAATTATCTAGAAATAGTAGTAAATTGAATAGAATAATGTTGTAATTTCGTTGTTCTTTTATTTCGTTGTTGATTGGCAAGAAATATAAAATATAAAAAAGATTTAATTCTTGATACATTTCAGAACTTGTTAATTCAGATGTATTTTGTTTATGTCTCTAATATATAATATTATATCTAAGTTTCCGCGACACAACCCTATCCCTAACCCTTTCTCTTACTGTATACAAAATTAACAATTATTGTCCCATGAGCAAATATCGTATCACCTCACAGACAGCACGCATATAAAAGTAAATATTATTTTCTTAAGATATAGAACTATGGACTTAAACCAAATTAAGGCCTACACAGTTCGTTTGCTCAAGATTATTGAGAAAATTTTATTTGCACAAAATAAAAAAAATGTTGTAAACAGGACGAGAATAGGTTCATAAAAGCACGCCATGCTGAAGCCCCTGGGAATTCCTCCATTGCATTAGTTATTAAAAAAAATATCATAATGTCGATGTTTGCACAATGCAGTCATGAACCCTCCAAAAAGTTAAAGTACGACAATATAATAAGTTATATTTAGACCTCCTCGAATGAAAAGTTCGAACCTCTCCTCGACCTAATTTCACTGAAATATGTAGAAAATTGTCAGACATCATGGTCTCATCTCTAACATGTCTAACAAGAGGAAATGCATTTCATTACATTACTGATTTAAAATTTGAGTGTTGTCTGTGATTTGGGTTTTTTTCATATAAAAGAGGGGCACATGCCAGTTGTGTCTTCCCCGATATGTTGCCGCGTGACCGTGTGATATAGAATACAATCCATGGCAATAATTATCATGAATATGGCATCCGCAACATTCTTTTAAAATTACCCATGAATTTTGAAAATTGATGTTCAAGGAGTATGAATTTTTGTTTCCTTTCATTTGCCGGAAGAGGGGATTAAACCAATGAAACGCATATACATTTAGGGGAGGTGGACCAGGATCGCTGATATTCAGATTTTGGAACATTTTTTTTATTTTTTATTTTTCAATTTTGGTCAATATTCAACCATACGAATGAAATTCCAATGCAGCTGCCCTAATACGTCACATCCTGTGAACCCTATCATATTGTCGGACAAACGAACCCTCATTTTCATGTTTAAAATCGCAATTTGTTTATTTATAATTCCTTCAGTAAATATGTGCACACTTGAGATATCTATAGAAAATAAAGGAAATATATAGATGCTGCAAAATTACAAAGAACCTGTATCTTAAAAATTCAATTTTCGCAGCGTGAATGGAATAGAGTGGTTTAGAATTATTATTTCAACAAATACATTAAACGGATCATGATTATGATAATATTTTGTTTTCTTTCAAAACAATGCTCTTAAGATATAACTTAGCTCATAGATGATTCGAGGACATTTGCTCCGTTACACTCTAATCGAATGAAACCTATTGCAACTCTTAAAGGGAAAGTTCACCCTGGAATTTTAATGGATTTTAAAAATGTAGAAAAATAAAAGAAAAATATGAATGAAAGTTTGAAGAAAATCGACCAAAGAATAGCGAAGTTATGAATATATAAAGTTTTGATTCTGTGACGTCACATGCGAGCAGCTGTCCCATGTATTGTGTATGTAAATTCCATGAATTTGTCTTTTTTCATGGTTCCTGATAGGAATGGGTCAATTTTTTATAAAGGCATGTATATTAAGATATGTTTGAAGATGTATCGACCGCACGGGTGGAATAATCAATTTTCTTTTGAAAAAATGACACTCAAAACTTTAGATATTCATAACTTCATTTTATTGTGGTCGATTTTCTCCAAACCTACACTCATATTTTCCTATTATTTTTCTGCATTTTTAAAAACCTATTTAAACCCAGGGTGAACTTTCCCTTTAACGGTAACCTAACCCAACATATATCTTAGACGAAAGAAAGACCTGGGCCCATATTCATAAAACCTTATTAAATTAAGCTAGTTGTGAAGTAATTACATTGGGAACAACACAGTTAGGTGATAACTAGGCCTAGTTTTTATGAATATGGGCCCTAAGCAATATAATTATTGTCGCAGGAGCAGATGTCGTGTCAGTCCATGCCCAGATGGCGTGTATGTAAACGTAAATATTATGTTGTAACTCAATCTATATACACAGTTTGTTTGCTCAAGATCATTGATGTTAGCTTGAGACCAATCATGGAGAGCTTATGTATTTCATATTTGCACACAATATTGTAAATAGGACGAAAATATATAGCTCCATAAAGTAAGGCGTGTCAATATGATTCTCATGGACTTTCTCAATTATAAATGCTCTACAAATTCATACTTTGGATGTTTGCACATTACAGTCATACACTCTCGAAAATGATTAAGTATTATGAGGTACATGATATATTTACACCTCCTCGAATGAAATGTTTGAACCTCTCCTCGACCTGAATTTTGTGAAATATGTATACTGTTCGTCATAAAGATGGATTTTTTTCTGGCTCCAACGACGTTATGTTGCTCCGGCTTTAATTTCATTTCATTTTTATTGAATGTGCTGGTTACCACTTTCACTTTCCGGGATCCTGGCTTTATCTTGAACGTTTCCTCAACCATTCCCGAGGATTTTTCTTCCAAAAACTTAACCATCCCCAGAAGATGGCCATTTTCGTAATCTTTTTTTAAAATTATTTTGGGGGCCCCTTTTTGTTTACGCGACCCACAAGGCGCCCTCAGTCCTACCCAAAGGAAACACGTCTAAGGTGTAGAGTTGTTATTGTTCTTTAAGTTAAATCTAGTTATATGGTTACAGGCTCAACTCGTTTGACTAGGGGAGGGGTCAAAATTTATTTTGATTGGGGTTCAACATTGATTTTATCCATTTTTACATCATGGAAATTTCTATCTTCCCTAAATTTCAATGAAAAATATCAGCCAAATATAAATCAAAATAAAATATTATTAATAGTTAACATTTACAACCTTGTAATCAATCCTAGAAAATATTCCGAATTTTCACCTATCAAACTTTTTGTTTCAACCCTTCCCCTAGACAAGATACCCAAGCCTTTCCCCATAAATCTAGATTTAACTTGATAACCAATATAAACAGTACACCCCAGACGAGTTTCCTGAGGTAGGACTGAGGGGGGCTTAATCGGCCGGGTAAACAAAAAGGTGCCCCAAAATGAAAAAAAAAATAAATGACGAAAATGGGCATCATGGGGTTGACAAAAGTTTTTTGGGAAAAAAAATCTCCGTTAAGGGTTAGGAGAATGTTCAAAATATAACCAGGATCCCGAAAAGTAAAAACAGGACAAACATACTCAAGAATAAAGCCGGAGCAAAATCATGTCGCTATAGCGGGAAAAATATCCCCCCCTTTATGACGGACAGTGTAGTTGCATCTCTAAGATGAGAAAATGCATTTCATTATATTGTTAATAATGAAAAGATTGGAATAGATGTAAATCACTCATGGGTGACAACATGGGCAATTAAATTAAACAGGATTCGGGATAACATCGTCATTTTCAATTTAATTTCAAATATATATATACTTTAATACCAACATTAAGTAATTTAAAGAAATGGAAAATGAGGAACAGTGATATTTGTGAAGAATGTGGGCAAGTGGTGATATTATACATATGTTTTGGTTTTGTACAGAGGTTCAATTATTTTGGAAATATATAGAAAGGTATATCAGAAGATGTTTGAATAAAAATTTTATCTTGAATATACAATATGTTATTTTGGGGGTTCAAGATTCAGGAGAAGAAGATATTAACTTGATACTTAACTATGCTTTATTTTCAGTTTACAAATGTATTAACGTAGGTATAACATATACAAGAAAAATCAATTATTCTGATTTAAAAATGATGTTTGTTTATGTTTTAAGAAAAAGATACGATGATAAAAAATGCAAAAGAAAAGAACATATGTATATGTGTTGGCCAAAATGGAGAAATGTACTGAGTAACGTTTAAAACTATTGTAATTTGATTTTGTTTTTAATACAGAAGACCAGAGATGGTTAAAAAAATATATTGTTTATTTATACTTTGAATATTATCTGTAATTGATGTTGTTGTTGTTTTTTTTTCAAATAAAGAGGGGAATATACCACTTGTGTCTTTACGGCAATATGTTAACGCGTTACCCTGTAAATACAAATATGTTACGATTCACAGCAAAAATATCATGAATATGGCATCCAGAACATTCCTGCAAAATTACTAAGGATTCGGAGGAAGTTCAACGTATAAACCCTTTTTTTTTTTTTTTTGCGGGAGGGGGGGGGGTGGTGAAACACCTTTTTGCTATACAAATGGACTGCATAGCCGCATGCACTACAACTAACATGGCTATGATGAATCGATTCATGCACGCAACGACCGCAGAGGATATTTAGTGCAGAATTTCATAAGGGGGCGAAGGACCAAGATCGCTGTTTTCAGATTTTGGTACACCCTGTATTTTAGTTCCATTTTCATTTTGGGCAAAATTCAGTCAGTCGAATGTTCTCTCAAATTAAGGAGTAGGGGGCAGACTTTGGTCGTCTTTGGTGATCCAAAAAGCATTCCAGTAGAATATGGTTGAGGGGGGGGGGGGGTTGTATTAAAGCTTTTAAGTTACATTTCACACATACGAACCTTTTAACATTTTTTTTTTCATATCCGGACTTTCGAAACCTATTTCATGAAATATAAATATACTTAACTTGATTAATTTCAGACCTTCGGACCCTCTTTATTATTTTGTTTTTAGACATTTGGATCATTTTAACCCGACGAACATTTGGGGTGTCGTACTATGCATAATCTTTGGACCATCGAACCCTTTTTCATTTTTGGACCAACGAACTCTCGGGATATGGATAAAAAGTTATTAATCAAAATTATGATTTCATTTTCGGACAGAAGAACATTAAGAAAATTTATATTTTTCATATGCACTACATAGTGTTCTTTGATTTTTGTATTTAAAATAGCAATTTGTTTTTGCCGACCCCATGGTCAGATTATAATTATGAAAACACCGTTATCGGGGCAGTGCAATATATAATACAATGTAAAAAAAAATAGTACAGCAAAGTGATGTCAGCAGAGTCGCCATACAAAAATGTAATTTAAAATAACAGTTAAGCTGTAAATTTCTCCTCTAATAATTAATGAAAGAGAAGAAAAAAAATCACTACACTGAAAACCTAAACGGGTAGACCGACTAGCATTAAGGCTAGTCGTAGTGATGCCTAGATTGACTAGCTTTAAAACTAGTTGGTCACGACGGACTAGCTTTCCTTCAACACAACCCAGTTATTACGGACTAGCTTTAAAACTCGTCCGTCTCAACGGACTAGCTTGAAAGCTATTCCGTCAAGTTAGTCCGTCGAGACGGACTAGTTTTAATGCTCGTCGGTCACGACGGACTAGCTTTCCAGAAAGCTAGTCGGTCATGACAGACTAGCTTTAAAGCTAGTCGGTCACGACAGACTAATTTTAAAGCTCGTCCGTCGTGACCGACTAGTTTGACAGACTAGCATAAAAGCTAGTCGTAGTGATGCCCAGACTGACGAGTTTTTGAGCAGGACTAGCTTTACAGCCAGTCGGTCATGGTGTAAAAGCTAGTCCGTCGCGCTTTTCTGCCACGATGTTCTTGCTGCTGTCTTGACAGACTAGCATGACGGACGAGGTCAATATGGCTTCACCAGCTTGTCAGAGACGTCAAATCTGAAATATTGGAAGACATTATAAAGATACAATTAAAAACATGCATTTTGTCACAAGAATTTGAGCAAAAAAAAAATAAAAATATCATTATGATGATATAAATCAAAAGACAGGAATTAATACAGGAGGCACAATTAGTTAACATTATGGCAGTTATCAAATAATGGGGGCACGAGGCCCAGGGGTCGCCGCAATGGCTTGCATCATCATAACTTTTTGTTGTAGGCCTACCTGCTTTTGCATTTTCGGCGTATATACACTTGTCCTTGAGAGCCACTTCAGAATCCCAAAGTCGTGCCTCTAATCCAATATTCTTTTCTTTCAGATACAAGCAATCTAAAAGAAAAGTGGCGCCTATATTTATTATTAGAATAAAATTTCAATTTTCATAATTATGTGATTGTTACTATCGTTGTAAGTACACACAATTTATAAATTGATTTGACAAGACATAATTTTTCGCGTTGGTGATTATAGCATTAATCTATGTGAAAGAATAAAAAAAATCTGTGAACTGGAACATAAGGAATTAAAAAAGAGTTCTCACACAGTCATGTCACAGGAAGGAGATCGCCATTATAATCAAAATCTTAAGCTTTACGGGGTATATCAAGTGTGCGTCTGTACAGTTTCACATACAGAATATGCAACTAATAGTGATGTCATTTTTGCAATGCGCATATTATTCAATCAATTATACCACCTTCTATTCACTGCTGTTGCTAAGCCGGGCATTCACCAACAATCTATAAGAATAGACGGTTCATGGTTTCTATAGTAACGAAGTATTCAATTTGCCTGTAATTAAAGAATGGAACAATATTTCTAACCTACTCGTGAATGGCATACTTGTCACGATTGATGTTATTTCGGCTATCGTATTGCTCTCAGATTGTCTAGCCAAAACAACCTTTGTTTGAGAATGTTCATTGTATCCAACTTCTATTCACTGTTGTTGCTAAGCCGGGCATTCACCAGCAATCTGTAAGAAAATACCGGGTTCTTGACTTCTATAGTAACAAGGTATTCAATTAGCCTGTAATATTGAAGAATGGAGAGCAATATTTGGAATCTACTGGTACTCGTGAATTGCATACTTGTCATGAAAGATGTTATGTCTCGTAAGCTTTCAGATTGTCAAGCCAAAACAACCTTTGTTTCAGAAAAGTATCAACTTGATTATGCTCGGAAACAGAATAAATGGAGAAGGTACATTAAAACAACGACATTGCAACTATTTGTATCAAAAGCTAGTCAGTCATTTTAATTGGTAAACTGGGTCCCCCCAGCTACTTTTATTGACCTAGTCGGTCAGGTCGACGGACTAGCATCAATTGTTTCAATCTATTGTTGCAGTTTCAATCAAAATTTCAACTTAAATGATTTTAATTAATGATATCACACCCAAAATAAAAAAGCAGACTTGCCACTTTCCAACGAACAGAATTGTGATTGCCGTACATTTTCGGCTCCCTAAGCACAAAATTTCAAGTGAATTGCTTATTTTTCTCCTATGATAGTAGGAAGAGTTTAGCTAGGCATGTGTAAAAATTAAATTATCATTGTGTAATGCGGCAAAGAATTATAAGCTCTCAAAGACAAAGGGGCCATAATTACCCCGGGGCCATAATTACCCCAGTCTCCCCTAGACATTGAAGTCATGGCATTTCAATCTATAGAAAATAATGACAAATCTAAAGTAACATAAGAACTTCTTGCCACCCCACCCTCACCCTATCTCTTAGACAAAATGAGCAAAAACCACCGTAGGTGTAAATGTCGTATCACCTGTCAGGTGACAAATGATTATAAATAAATATTATGTTGTAAGAATATACACTGAAAACCTAACCTCGTCCGTCAATGGACCGACTAGCTTTCTGGAAAGCTAGTCCGTCATGACCGACGAGCATTAAAACTAGTCCGTCTTGACGGACTAACTTGACGGGCTAGCTTTCAAGCTAGTCCGTAGAGACGGACGGGTTTTAAAGTTAGTCCGTAATAACCGGGTTGTGCTGAAAGAAAGCTAGTCCGTCGTGACCGACTAGTTTTAAAGCTAGTCAGTCTGGGCATCACTACGGCTAGCTTTAAATCTAGTCGGTCTACCCGTTTAGGTTTTCAGTGTATGACCTTCAACCCGCATACATAATTTCTTTGCACACGATTATTGACATTACGCAAATAAATTGAGACCAAACTATGATTGCACAATTATTCAAATTTTGTAAACAGGACGAAAACAGCTCCATAAAGCCATATGAATTGATGCCCCTGTTTGCAAAGTGAGGTCGCGTAAGTAACCTGGAAAAAGATCAGGAATATAGATAACGGCAAAACCAAAATATTATTATTCAACTGGATTCCGTCTTGGTGCAGGGTTCTGGACTTAAAAGCTTATCGTCATCATTCATTGGTGAGCAGATATGAGACTTCTTAAATGTTATATTATCATTATATTATAACATTTTATATTAAATGTTATGTTATATTATATTGTAATTCGCATGGACGTACTCCATTTTTGAATTAAATCCATCTATTTTATAGTCTCGTGAAGACTCTTTTGGGGGTATACATTTTTATTTCTGCTGGTTCTAGGTTTCAACCCTGAATCTGTGTCATTTAAGTTTATTCGGATACGTCTGCCTTTTTCTTCTTTTTTTTCTTCTTTTTTGTTGTTGTTTTTTTTTTTTGTTAAGATCTGTTTACGAAGCTATGACCATCACGCTTGTTCCGCCTATGAAATGTTTGTGATTAATCAGTACCATTAATTCTTGTAATGTAAAGAAAGTTTTGCTTAACATAAATCTGCTGCTTCCACTAAAATTTAAATTGGTATCTTTGAAGTCGCGGATGAAGGATTTTATGAGGGCGATGAGAGGGGCAAAATTTGAATACACTACTACCGCCGAAAAAAGTACCAAAATAGATCATTGATAAACGCTCATCATTACAATAAATGGATCAGGCTTGGCTCCTTCATAATTAGCATGTCTATAACAAAACTGCATTTTTTACGCACATATTTTGAATAATGCTATTATTGCCTTCTTTTTGTTCAGATATTGCATGTACATTGTCAAGGAAAACAAGATACGTCGATTAAAGTGGTCTCTCTGGAACGAATGTGATATGTGCATCAAAAATAGACTGCACAAGCTGGAAAGCTCTGGAATCAGGATTTCGTGCTCCGGAATTGCGTGTTCATCTGCATTCTGCTCCAAGCTTACCGTGACCAGCTAAGTATGTGTTAAATGGTCGCTCGAAGACATATTTGACAGTCAGATACAGTCAATGGACAGTTCTAGTTAAGCGCAACAAAACAATCAACTTGCCAATATATATATTTATTCTTAAATATATATTCTTCGTAAATTGAGGACGAGGCCTCGGTCAAAATATATTCTAATGTGATAAGTAACTTTCAGTTCATCAAGTTTAAGACATACGATTCATAAACGTACTGCAGATAGAAATATTCCTCTAACACTAAAACCTACTGATATTGTTTTGGTTAAATAGGTGTGAAAAGCTACTAACATTTGCTAATTATATACAGTCGAATGGGATACACATGTTTAACCGGTTATACAATTTTGCAACAATGAAAAAATTGACAGTCGGAAATATTTTAAGCAGAATTCAAATATTAAGATTAACCAAAGGTGACACGACGAAACCCGGCTTGATTAGGGTTAAAAAAAGAAAGAAAACATCTCAGCTCATGAATCAAATTTAGTGCCTGATAGGCAACGGGAGACTTTAAATAATTGTGCTATTTTTGTAATAATTCAAAAACTATCACATTATTATTGGGCTGTATAAGTCTATTCATCGTATATATTCTGTATTATA
This sequence comes from Paracentrotus lividus, assembly GCA_940671915.1. Classification (NCBI taxonomy): domain Eukaryota; kingdom Metazoa; phylum Echinodermata; class Echinoidea; order Camarodonta; family Echinidae; genus Paracentrotus; species Paracentrotus lividus. The sequence continues at coordinate 4,837,530 of CALNVZ010000218.1, forward strand.
AATCAGGGTCTTTTTCGCGAGTTGAGATTGAGTAAATTGTGATTATCTGTTCCGAAAACGAAACAATCATGGTGAAAGGAGGTCCATTTAGTTACCGATGGAGATTTATATTCATACTTACGTTGACATATACAACGTGTGAGTGCCAAATATTTAGGTATACGGAGGGGGATAATGTACGCCTTAAATTTCCTTATACATGTGGCTTTACAGATGTTTCCTTACAGTATGGCCATAGAGTCCCATTTTACCGATCGTCTGGATCACTCAACCTGCCTCCAGATCAATACGGTAGATTTGTAGTAGAGGAAGTATCAGAAAATAATAAATGTTCTCTACACCTACACATTCGTCCTCTGATGAGAAGTGATGTAGGAACATTCATTCTTCTTGCAAATGACAATAAATACATCACAAGGGTTGGGTTAAACGTGGATTTACTGCCTGGTGAGGCACATTGTGGGTTTCAAAGGAAGCATATTTCAGGGCCCTGGGTTCAGCTGAATTGCACAGCTCCCGTCGGAAGTATGTCAGGGCAGATTCAGTGCTTCCAAGACGGTATTGAACTGCCTCCACTACGCTTGCCCTCTGAAACTTCTGGGAATTTGGAACAGACGATACTGGTGCATCAGAACCAACACCATGTATTCTGTTGCTCTTCCCCTGCGTCAGCACCTAAAGAAAAATGCGAATGCGATGACTTTGTATGGGACCCGATTTCAAAGAATGAAACAATAACCCCGACAGACCCCTGCCCTGCTGATATTCCCGTTGTTACAGCGCCCCCCACACATCAAACATCGAAGCAACCGCCATCAAAGTCTGTAGCCACAATTTCACTCCAGACGAGTTCTACTGAGCCAGAGCGTCAAAAAGTCCCATGGTATATTACTCTCATAACCAGCATGGCCATATTTATGATCATGATGTGGATCTGGATTATTCTGATGCTCGTGCGCTCTGGAAGAGGAGATACATCAGTTATATGTGGGAACTCAACATCTGAATCTTCCTTAGGTGACACCTCAGAAAAGGAAACGAAAATCGATATGACTCAGTTTGAAGAAAAGGATTTTTGGAACAAGGATATCGCTCTTCCGGACCATTCTGTTATTAAAAATAACTCTTATCTTGCTATTCCGAGCAATAATGATAGTGACAGTGACGTAGACTCGCCCAAGCTATCAAGTATTAGGGAATATAGTGAGGATGATGAATAGATTACCTCCCCGACTAACATTAAAAAGGCCATGTCACATCACCAAGAAATGCTTTAAAATGATTTTAGAGCTCATTGCAAAGACTAAATTACTAATATGAGTTTTTTTCTTTAATGATGATTAGAAATGGGAAAAGTATGGATTAAAATCATTGGTTGATATATCATGTGTGTTTGAAAATTATACATGACGCGACTTTCAAACATAAAATAATATGGTATCCTCGTTTGGATAATAATGTGTTGAGATTTGGAAGTCAAGAAAAACGTAATTGTCTCGTGGAATCACGAATATGAGTAAGGTTTCTGTTCAGCCTTTGTGTAAGAACTCTTTTGAAGAGATGTTTTATACTACGAACCGTTTTCATCTTTCGCTCGAAACCATGAAGAATCCTTAGTTAAATCCAGCTTGTGTTTTTGGTGAATTCATGGGCCATTTTATCATATTTATGATTTCGTTGGGAAAATAATGTGACAGCTAAAAGGCTACAATGTACATTTTTACAATAAAAATAGGTAATAAAGAATTTTCCCGAAACAATCGGTATACTCATTGTGCAAGATACAGTTTAATTTCAAATACTGGTCTAATTAATCTGATTAAAATGAAAATATAGGACAATGGGTAATGTTGCATTGTACAGCTGAAAAAAAGAGGATCAAATTTTATTAACGAGATCAATGATATACCGTTTGCACTTTATTTAAACGATAGTTTTTGGACGTATATTGGTGTTATGGTGTGAACTTCTTGAAGACCTGCGAATTT
>CALNVZ010000218.1:4840517-4866394 GCA_940671915.1 Paracentrotus lividus
ACTCTGACCCCTAATATGTACTGAACATGATTTTCTTATGTAGAAATAGTGTCAATTAAATTTTGTAACCATGATAAATATTAATAGACACAAAAAACACGAAAATTTCTGTTCTAAACAATTTTAGCTTGTGTAGGCCTCATACGCCTTCATGTGAAAGTTTCGTTGACCTTTTGACATTTCCCGCCATAACTTCTTACTGGGAGGTCAGGGGTATATGATCCTGTACACCTTTTGTTCAGTAGAAAGAGACGAATAATTTGCTGTGTCTTTGATACTATTCAGGCATTTTAAAAATTTGACCCCCTATTGGCCCCAGTTTTACCTTATTTGACCCCTACGAGAGTTGCGGGTTAGCAGGGGCATAACCAAGCTAATTTTTGATTAGTGACCTCTAACCAACTCAAAACCACTTTCAAACCTTTTGCCCAAAAAATACCCACGGGGTCTACACATCGGTCCTTACTATTATAACTTTGAAAAGATAATTTCTTGAATACGATACTAGGCAGTTCATGAATAGTTCTCGTTACGTCAACTCCGTCTTTATCGCGTCCGCAATACGTTGTTATCCAGTTCAGATCGAGTAAACGGCTCGTTCACTCTATACCGTTCGTAGCACGTCCAAACGGTACCTATGCCCGTTCGGCAAAATTTGCAAGGACTAATACCCCCGTCACACTGAGCTCGTTCCTACTACGTCCTTGCAAATTTGCCGAACGGGCATAGTCTGTGTGTAAACTGAGTGGACGTAGTAAATACTTCTTACGATCTGTTTACGAACTTCATGGACTAGCTCGGTCGGATTTCAAAAAAAGTGTTTCAAAAAATCGGGCGCCATTTCGTCCTAAAATTAACGGGGTGGCAACGTACCTGAAACGAGATGGACGTACTACAAACGAAATTGCCGTACTTAAATCGTTCTAACATGTGCTAGGACGTCATACAAACGAGCATTGTTATTATTAATTATTCAAGTTCTACAATTAAACGTAGTGACGTTCCTTAACGGGTAGGACTTACTCTGACACGAGAAGGACGTACTACGAATCATACGTTTCAATTTTTAAACAGAACGGCATGTCATAATTCCCGTCACACTGAGCTAGTTCTCACTGCGTTCTAGTAGTTCTTGTGAACAGCTCAATCTGTTTACACACGGGCTGAACTAGTGCAGACCTTTTAGAATCTAGTACAGACCGTTTACAATCTGTTTACGAACTTGGCGAACGGCCCGAACCGGAGAAACGGAAAGGCATTCGATTTTTTTGAACATGTTCAAAAAAATCGTACTGGCTTCAAGTTCTAAAATTAAACGAGTGACAACTTCCTTAAACGGGAGGACTTACTCTGAACGAGAAGGACGTACTACGAACGTGTGGTACCTAACTTTTATCGCTGCGCATAGCATTTTAGTGACTTTTGACGTGCTACGAACGGCTTATAGAGTGAACGAGCAGGTTTACTCGTTCTGAACTGGATAACAACGTATTGCGGACGCTGTAAAGACGGAATTGACGTAACGAGAACTATTTATGAACTGCCTAGCATCGGTATTCAAGAAATTATTTTTCAAAGTTATAAGTTCCAACCCGACCAAATCCCGTTCTAGTGCATTTTTTTTTTAAAACGGGCAAAAACGGGCAAGAACGTTATAGAACGACCTCAGTGTGACGGCCCCCTTAGTAGGAACGAGCTCAGTGTGACGGGGGTATTAGAGACTCTTTCAGCTATTGATCAATGTTTATGGTAGAGTCACACCGGCAGACCGACCTCAAACCGATCACCTCAAAACACTTTTGTGCCAATCGGGATGGATGCGGCAGCCATCAGGATGATTATGACAGGGTTCGGTCTGTTGTCAGTTTAACGTCGGAATGAGTTCGGAATTATCGGTTTTAAATCAGTCTGGTATCGGTTTGAAGAAAGGGTCGGGGTGGAATCTTTCGAGCATGCTCGAAAAATCTCCCCGACCATTCGTCAGCGAGCTATCGGAGACGAGTCGGGGACAGCTCGAGAGGAGCGGGGAGCATTCGGTCTGGGTTCAATCTCGATTCGGACTAAAAGATCGGAATGTGGTCGGTTTCAATACCAAGTTCAGTCAAATTGCTATCGGCCGAACTAATCCCGATTCAACATCGATGGGGGTAATGAATACAAACTTTTTTCCTGACTCAATACCGAACGAAGCCGCTCCATCTCCGATACCAAACCGCAGGATAGCTGTATTGAGACCGACAAGAAAACGATCTCAAACTAAAGATGCTAAAAAGATTGGGTGCATAGGATAATTATTTTAACATTTTGAAATGCTTCCAATTGTAGTTGCGCCATGGTTGTCTGTTGGATGTCGCAATACATATCATATGGCTAATAACAGTCCGCGTACTTTGGGGGCTGATGGAGGGGACACGGAGCCACCCCGGATGGGCGTGAAGGGGCATGAAAATAGGAAGAAAAGGAAAAGAAGAATAAGAGGGAAATGAAAAGAAGAAAAAGAAAATAAAAAAGAATAGAAAAATAAAATAAAAAGGAGGGAAGGAAAAAAAAATATATAAATGAGAGACAGATGACGACAAAGGTGGGAAAAAGGAGGGAAATTGAAAAAAAAAATAGTGAAAGGGGTTTTCAATTGATCTCTAACTTAGGACACCATATGGATCTTAAAATTAGGGGATTGCCAAATTGATCTCAAACTTAGGGGGCCCCAAAGTGATCTTTAGTTGAGGGGAGCCAATTCTATCTTTTAGGGGGCTTCAAATTGATAACAAAGTTATGGGTGCCAAAATTGACGTGACGTGAGAGGGTGTCTTAATCTTAAACTTGATCTTAAAGAGGGGCGCCAAATCGTCTCAACTTAAGGGAGCATCAAATTGATCTTGAACTTAAAGGGCGCTAACTTGATCTTAAAATTATGGGCCGTCATATTGATCCTGAGCTCATAGGGCGCCAAAGTACTTTTAAAATTAAGGGGGGCCAAATTTACTTGAAACTACGGGGCGCTAAATCATTGATCAGAAAATTGAGGGGTGTGAAATCGATCTTTCATTGGAGGTGCCAAATTGATCGGCAACAAAAAATAATTATATATTCATGAGAAGATTAAAACCGAAAAGTGCTTGAAATTCCATGCCTTCTGGTCATAGCAAACAATTTGCTTGCGCTTCGCGCTTGCATCATTTTTCCAAAGGGTAATTACATTCTGTTCTTGAGAATTTCAGCTCCTGCTCACGTGATACTCTATTCATGAAAAGCTAGCAGAATTGAACCCCCAAAGAGTTTTAATATTCTTTGACTTCGAGTCATTATTCTTACCCTTCACGTTCACTTTTTTCTTTATAAAGGAAAATTAATTATTTCTTTTTTTTTCATGAAAACGCTATTTAGAAAAAAAAAATGAAGTTAATGTTCAGTGTTTTGTTGTGATTATATCAACAACACGAAGTAAAATAAAAAAATAAAAAATAAATAAAAACCCAGAGAATTTAACTTTGAAAGGGGAGCTTTATTTACATGCTCATTTAACATTTAAGCTACAGACTTAAGTTTTACAGGTGAGGAGGGGATTATCTTTTGGAAATTATTTGGGGCGTCAAAATCAGTTCCGGCCCTGTTGTGAAATCCTGGATAAGCGCATAATAACATGAAAATAATATGATATTGATTAAGAACTCACCAACATCTATCCAAATTCATTTCAGTTAATGAATACAAATCAAAACAAAACGAAATAAAGAAAAACCAGTGTGCAATCCGAGAGGGGTCCAGGAAGAATCGGGGGGGGGGGGGGGGGTTCAAGGAAGAATCGGGGTTGTCGGTTTTAGTGCCGGACTTGCATCGGTTCCCGATCTTGAAATTTTCATTCAATTTTAGTCGGTTTGAGGTCGGTCTGGCTGGTCTGACTGCACTATGCCCGTATGCCTAAGTATACAACATGCATATGCATAGAAACAGATTTGATTGAGTTTGAGGGTGATTTTCTTCACGGAATAATTTTTTTTAATGCCTAAAAGGCTGCTTTTCAGCAAGGCCGTGCATGTAAATACAAATATAAGAATATTTTTACAAACGATATAAAGGTGGGAAATAAGTTGTGAACAATGTCACTTTTTATGCCATTGTTGGGAACATCATTCTTCAGCAAAACCAGTGCCCTGTAGCACAAAGACTTACGATTGATATAAAGTTACGATTTTTTTTTCTTGGTAGCCTCATTTTGAACGCAGGTACATTCATAGGATTAGAATTTGATTAAGATTAGGGTTAGGGCTAGGGTAAGGATTAAGATAATTGACTTTGGAGCACTCTGCCCATGATGAGGCTACCGAGAATAAATCAATCGTATCTTTTTATCAATAGACAAAAGAAAAGATGGACTGATAACATAACAGAGTGGACCAAGCTATCTTTTGTCCAAAGCCAGGCCCTCGCTCACAACCGAGATAAGGGCCTGTCCCACAAAAGGCGATCGTTGTGGCGACAACCTGCGAACTACTTTTAAGTATCCATCACCACCATGCGCAGGTCCAATCGCCTATAAGATCGTGAATTATCGCGTCTGTCGCCAACAAATAGGTAGTAAAATTTTGTTCGCCGCTAAGTTCTCAACAAGTTAAACAATAGCCGGCGTCAGTTGGGTTGACGTCAGTGACCGTAGCCTGTCTTCTCTTGTCGCGACAAGGTGCTATCGTAGATTGTCGCCAGATAGAACATGTTTAGCAGAGCAGAACGGAGGCCAGTTGTAGGTTGCCGCGCTCCAGCGTACTGAGAGGACTATCACGAACCTAAAGGCGACGGGCCGCCATCAGGTAGAAAACACTCGATCGCCTGTGTCTGTCGCAAGGATCGCCACAGTGCGCAAGTTCATATTTTGGTTGATTTTAAGCTGCGACAAGAGAAGTCGAGCCGCGAGATGCGCGAAGGTCGAGGCTATTGTATTATCGGATACCAACTATTGTTAGCCTATTGTTTGCGTGGAAGCAAGTCGTTGACGTAGGCTGTCGTAGACAAAGTCGTAGATACGTATATGATCTTCGGTCACCTACGATTCTGACACGATTCTGGCAGGTTCTAACATGCACAGATTGTCGCCACAACGATCGCCTCCTGTGGGACAGGCCCTTAACACAAAGACTTACTGCATACTGCTTTCTGCGCCCGTAACAATCCTGGGTCGTAGGGGCACTGCTTGAGAGAACGGAGTACTAAACTAGAGCCATTTAGGCAAAATATGACTTTTAGAAGCATTTTTAGGTAAAAGTTTGGAACCAGTCTATTTTACATAATTCAAGTGTGCTGAATCTGATAAGACCGGTTCCCAAGCCAATTTCTCAGGTTTTCACCACCTAATTTGCATAAACAAAATGGCCGCCAATTTCACCATTTTTGAGCTTATGTATCTATTCCTCCCTGGTTGTGTCCACTTTTTACCCTCGTAACGACCGCAGTATTTTGCAGTCACATTGATTACTATGTAAACTTGCTAAACTGAGCAATAAAATTTAATAAATCAATTTTATGTTTATAAATTCATTAATTATGCAAATTTATGCATGTTTGCGACTTTATATGCTACAATGGGGGTATTACTTGATCAAATTAGCTCAAGATAGTTCTTCAACCTTTTGGTAAAAGTTGGGAACATGGTCTATTTCACATGATTCAGTGTGCTGATTACTGAATAAACGGTTCCCAAGCCGATTTCTTACGTTTTCACACCACCTAATTTGCATATAAACAAATAACCGCCAAATTGACACATTTCGAGCTATACCATGTATGTCTCCACTCCTCCCTAGTTGTATTTACTTTTTACCTCTGTATAACAGGCCGCATTATTTTGTAGTCACCATTGATTAACTTGCTAGACTGAGTATCACAATTTAAGAAAAAATAAAAATTGATGTTTTCTAAATTCATTTAGTTATGCAATATGCATGTTTGCGACCTTACATGCTATAACTTGATCAAATTAGCTCAAGAGTTCTTCAACCTTTTAATTCAAAATTGGGACCGTATATTTCACATAATTTAAATGTGCTTAGTCTGATAGACTACATCGTAGTCACAAAGCTTTAAGAGTTTTCAACCACCTAATTTGCATAAACAAAATGGCACGACCAAATAGACCGTTTTTAGCTTTAGGCCTCATGTCTAGCCTACACACCTTCCTGTTGTATCGCTTTTTTACCTCGTAATGCGCGCGCATGATTTTGTATCACTTTGAAATTTGTGTAAACTTGCAGACTGAGCATAAGATTTGAAGAAAATTAATCAATTTGATGATTCAAAACCAATTTATTATGCAAAATCAATGCATGTTAGACACCTTACATGCTATACACATGAGTAACTTGATCAAATTAGTTCAATAGTTTCTTCAACTTTCAGATATCAGATATATCAGATATAATTCAGATATCCTCCCAACATTTCGAAATCATTGTATGAAAAAAAAAATAATAACCTCAAAGCTCATTTGTTATATATTTATTACAAATTTATTTTGTATTATCTTTTGTTTTGCACGTTTATTCGCACGTGACTTAGAACGATAAATCTATTCAAAAAGGTCACATAAAGATCAATGTAAAAAATATGCAATGTTTGAATGATGGCATTCACAACACATTGTACAGGTAATAAAGCGATCTCCTCATAGAGTCCCTAGTCAGCTTCCCCTCTTATGGTTTTCCCATCTTGAGTAGGAAGATGTCAGTATATATTGTTATTCCCATCCTTTATGAGGAAGATGTGGAGCTAATCAATAGCGTACTCTCTGCAGCCCCTCGCCTGGGTAGAATTCTACCTTCAATTCCCTCTCCTTGCATTCTGTCATACATGTTAGTCCAGCATACTTTGATGTCTTGTATCTTATGGGGCCACTGTCCTCCCAAAAAGGAGATTCAATAACACAGAGAGCTATGCCAGCTTAGAGTCCCTTAGATCATGCAGACTACCATATCTGGTCACATTACAATTTCACTGGAATGTCATCTGCTGTTCATGTGAACAAACTGCCAATTTTTGCTTAAACGAAGGAGTCAGCTTTGTTGGTGAACCTTTCTTGTTTGAATTTGGACAGTGTACATTCCTGTCTGTAAGAATGAGATCATCACAGGGGGAATTTGATGATTTTGTTGGTCTGCCCTGTCGAAAGGCATTCTCTAGGGATATTGCTAAGCACTCCCAGGATCTCATCGTGCTCCAATATATATGAGCTTTCTAAGATAGACATGGGAATTTATAGAATATGCTTGAGGAGTCCTCTTTCCTCATTTGTGGCAGTCTCGTTCTCTGCTCTTGGCCAACTTCCTGATTGATGCTTGTAGCAGAAACTTGGCTGACATGTTTCCATCTTCTATATGCTCTTTCATGACAAGACTGTAGTTCAAGTCATTCCAATCGACACCAAAGCTCCTTGCTGCACGAGGCCAACTGCCTTTATTCATGTTTAGAACATGTAGCTTTCTTTATCTCTTAACTCCTCTCCTCTGCAACAGCGATCAGGGGGTAGAATAAGCTTTGTGAAATGTCCCATTAATGCTAATGTTTGTTTGTGCATGAAGATTTAAACGTGTTTAGCAGATATTCTTGTTCTATCCTCTCAATATATGCCATCATTGCTATTTGTACAGCATCAGCTGGGCCATCAACAGTGGAGTAAAGAACCCAATCTTCAGGCACACAACTCAATTTACTGGCCGAGGGCACAATCTGTCGATTCATTAGTCCATCTTTCACATCCGCCTGGACCTCCATTAATCTGGTTCTTGTTGAGACAGCTCCTTATTGAACTAGCACCACAAAGCTCTGGACAGGCTTCTGATATTGTTTGGAATGGCCTCACCCGCACTACACTATACAGTGTCCTGTCATCTACCCCCACCTGCATGGTCAGTTCCTATGAATTTCTTTGGTTTGAACTTCATCCTACACCAACTTATCAGTCTGGTCCATGTGCCATAAGGCCCTTCATCGATTGAATCAGTTCAAGGTCATCCATGAAAGCTCGTATTTGTTGCAGCTTGAGTGCAGGTTCGATCTTAATACTCTTCAACTGGAAAATGCAGCTATACATGTATTTACTTTCTCTTTTGCAATGACAAATAGGATTCGAATAGATGGCACACCCCATCTGGAATGGCTACAGGCTGGAAGCAGTCTGGGAAAGCTGATGTGAATTCCTTTGTGGCAAACCCTATACTGAAGTCCGAAAGTTAGCATTCATGAAGTTGCTATGAGTTTGTCCATGGTAAAAATCAAATCATCGAGTGCGAGCAATGACCCATATGCTGTGTGGTCAAGGGAGCAAAATTTGTTTTTTGCCACAGGGTAGGCGTTCAGTCTGTTTCGTAGGTGAATTTTTTTTTCTTTATCCTCCCCTTTTTTTTTTTTTCTTTTTTTTTTTTTTCTGCCTGGGGGGGGGGCGCAGCGCTCGGATTCCTCAGTGCCGTTGGGAATTATTTGCAATAATGTCCAAGTAAGCTCATGTTACTGCTGATATTGAATAATGAGTGAAACAAAAATCACATTTCTCATAACTTAAAACAAAACTCTTTCGCTTTCTATTGATTAACAAAGACTGACGAGATCGTCACACAACTAGCATCTGCCTAGTCATAAAACTCGTATTTCTATTGTACGACTTGATGACAGAGCCAACAAAAATATCGTCCCACAAGGGAAGGTTGTCCTTGCCCCCAATTGCTCTCAACATTGCTACACTAATGACCAACCAGTACTACACCCCATGTAAAGAGGTTTTTCTAACTATGTCTGACATGACCCCTGCATTTACCTCACATGAAAAATTCTCTATGAAGAAGTCTCAAATAATGCCACTCTCCATTAAATTGCTGCAAATCCCTTTAAATATGAAATCCTGAAACTCACGCCATCACATACAACAGGTGCTCTTCACCATCCTAGAACAACAAGTTCGACATGCCGCATCCCAAGCGACGAATTGGAGGCATCCAAGAGAATACATTACAGAAACTCACATAATGCAACACTCCTGACCTGCACTGATCCTCTGCTCTGAATCTACCTTTTTGACATTAGGATTTTCCTTCTAACTACAACAATAAACCACTTCTGCCCAAGATAAAGCAAAAAATTAGGAACTGGCAACCATATAATACGTGCTAGAGAAGGTCGAACTGCATCAACACCTAAAATCTGATGATAACCCCCTTTATAGCCTTCCATCATAACTTTACTACATCACATTCCAATTAACGAATCTGAAATCACAAGACATAGTTTCACACCACTCCATTGGAATCCCTTGTAGTGTCTCGCCACACAACTTCCGAAACCAATCCTGTTGAGCCAGCCACCTCAAATTAAATGCCATACAAATGTACTCAAAAGAAAATCTGCTCGCTCATCAGGTATCTGATTGAGCACTCATAGCCACACCTCTCGTTTCATGCCTGAACCACCTTAGGACATACACAAAGGCACCAGGCTGGCAGCACATGGACGTGTGGAAAGCGTCCTAACGGAACATGGGATACCGACGAAGACTGGCACAAAATTAATGTGAGTGTGGTTAAAGAGCAAACCAACGAACACCTTAAAATCTTTCGGTCATAGCGCCCCACCTCGATGGAACCTATTATTGCGCCTTCTCTCTCAGGATACTCTTTGCACTCTCTCCTCTCTCATATGGACCTCCTATCTGACGCCTCTCCTTGTACCTTTGTAGCCTTAACAGTATTTTACCACCTCCAGACTACGTCTACAATCCTCCAGTAATAATTCATCTGGTCCAATATACTTCAAATTTGAAGCCAAAATTAAAACAATACATTCTTTATCTGTCTCTAGCTTGGTTACCCTTTTAAGATTGACCACATGTTGGAATGAAACCTGTTCTCTTAGTGATTCTTAGCAGCCTCGCGGTAAGTCTTCTGATTTAACCAACTGTTAACATTTGAAAACTTGAGCAACTCCTTTGTTCTGCGACTAATTTCTATACTAATCATATTTTATCCCCTAGAATTCTCATGAAAAATGGAATGTGTACGCCAAGCTCATGATAGATGTGTTCCATTTGCTTTTGGCAACTACTACGTATACATTCACTTTACGAGTCAGTGTAACGAATGGCAGAAGCACCAGTAGGCTCACGAAATGAGTTCAGATGCGTAAACTTACTTGCTTCATGAAAATGTGCCTATTGTACACTTGCTAAACCCTGCCTCTCTCTGCTTACTTAATGAAGACTGACTCGAACTCTCATAACACTTCACTCTCTGTGTGTCGTGCGTAGTGTTAACTCGTACTATACAGCACCTGCCTCATGCCGATTGCCTTACAATATGTGCGTTGCTATGTTACTGTCGTCATCTATGAACTGTGTGTGTCAGGCTGCAGTGAATTGTGTCACTCTATAACGTCTACTCACAAGGCCTAAAAGCAACTGTGCCTCTGTGCGACTTGGATTGGGTGGCCGCGTGTCTTAGGGTCGTGAGTGTGTCTCATGTGCATGGTGTCTTTCCGATTGGCTAGAAGTTATTCCACTTGATCAAATGTTGTTTCTTTACATAAAGCTTACTACTCGTGTCATGTTTGTGCTTATATGCTCCCTTACATCACCCGCAAAAATATGTCTCGGGGTAAAAAGACCACAAATCCCATCCCTTAAAACTATTATTATTTTTCAGTTGACTTTTCGACCACTAGCACACCTCGATCAAAAAAGGTCACGTTCGGAAAAAAAAAACAAAAAGCAAAAAAACAAATTCTGCCCAAGAATATGAGAATTTACTGGCATCCACATTCATCATAAACATACTTAATTTTGGGCGACTTTAAAACTAATTTTTAACAAACTTTGCCGGCGTGCGGTGCTAATGATACAGGCGAAATATCTGAACCACATTTTACACATTAGATGTTTTGCATTCTTAAGTCATGTCATGAAATAATCGCTTTGCAAACTTTGCATAAATCCTTTGCAATAATTAATTAGTTTCCAAAGCATTCTAATATTTGATTTTGCACTTTCTTTACATTATTTTAATGGCCTTATTTATTTTTTCTGAGCACTTTTAACCATCTTATTATTTATGCCTGTGAGTGCGCAAAAGTAGCGAGGCCATTCATGACGCGTCCGTCTCATCCGCTGATTAAAAGAATCTGGATATAACAGGGTCAAAAGTGGAGAGACCAGTAAAGACAGAAGCTCAAAAATGGTGGTCAAATTGCGCGGCCCACTTCTTGTTTAGCAATTAGGCTGGCTGTTTTTGAAACGTGAGAAATCGTCCTTGGACCGGCTCTTTAATCAGTATTTCAGCACACTTGAATTATGTGAAATAGACTGGTTCCCAACTTTTACCTAAAAATGCTTCTAAAAGTTTATAGAGGCCTCTTTTTTTAAAATGGCTCTAGACTATACCGTATTCCTCCATCTGAAGGGCCTGTCCCACAGGAGGCGATCGTTGTGGCGACAACCTATGCATGTTAGAACCTGCCAGAATCGTGTCAGAATCGTAGGTGACCGAACATGATATACGTATCTACGACTCTGTCTACGATAGGCTACAACATCGACTTGCTTCCACGCAAACAATAGACTAACAATAGCTTGTATCCGATAATACAATAGCCTCGACCTTCCCGCATCTCGCAGCTCGACTTCTCTCGTCGCAGCTTAAAATCAACCAAAATATGACCTTGCGCATTGTGGCGATCCTTGCGACTGACGCAGGCGATCAAGTGTTTTCTACCCGATGGCGGCCTGTCGCCTTTATATTCGTGATAGTCCTCTCAGTCGCGTATTATAATTTTGGTCGTGAGTGATTTTTGAAAATTTCAAAAAACAACGGCGACTGTACTGTATCTGAATGGTGGCGATGGGTACTAAAAAGTAGTTCGCAGGTTGTCGCCACACCGATCGCCTTCTGTGGGACAGCAGGTCCAATCGCCTATAAGATCGTGAATTATCGTGTCTGTCGCCAACAAATAAGTAGCGAAATTCTGTTCGCCGCTGGTTTCTCAACAAGTTAAACAATAGCCGGCGTCAGTTGGGTTGACGTCAATGACCGTAGCCTGTCTTCTCTTGTCGCGGCAAGGTACTATCGTAGATTGTCGCCAGATAGAACATGTTTAGCAAAGCGGAACGGCGGCCAGTTGTAGGTTGCCGAGCTCCAGCGTACGTTGCACGCATCGCTGAACCGAAAGGCCAGTGAAATTTAAGCCGCTACGACCTTTGTCGCCACCTACATTCACCAAAATCATGATCGGCCTCCCATTCAGATACTGCACAGTCGCCGCTGATTTTTGAAATTTTCAAAAATCTCTCACGACCCAAATTATGATGCGCGACTGAGAGGACTTTCACGAACCTAAAGGCGACAGGCCGCCATCAGGTAGAAAACACTCGATCGCCTGTGTCAGTCGTAAGGATCGCCACAGTGCGCAAGTTCATATTTTAGTTGATTTTAAGCTGCGACAAGAGAAGTCGAGCCGCGAGATACGCGAAGGTCGAGGCTATTGTATTATCGGATACCAATTACTGTTAGCCTATTGTTTGCGTGGAAGCAAGTCGTTGTCGTAGCCTATCGTGGACAGAGTCGTAGATACGTAGATGATCTTCGGTCACCGACGATTCTGACACGATTCTGGCAGGTTCTAACATGCATAGGTTGTCGCCACTACGATCGCCTTCTGTGGGACAGGCCCTTTACAGGGCACATTTAAGGCTTGTCAAAATGGTAACCCAAAACGATTGCTGTGGATATATGCTCATGAGATCATTTTCAGGCCCTTTTAAGTTCCCGTTTCAGACTTTTTAGTATTTAATACATCAGGTATGGGGGGGGGGGGTTGTTCAGAATAAAAAGGGTAAAACCAACTGATTAATAAAATGTATGCTAAAATCGGATAATCTTACAGTTGTCCGCAAAATTGTTCATGCCCCTGACATTTTTTTTTAGTTTTTTGAATTTTGCTTTTATATAAATGAATTTCGTCAAACTTTTTGGTCATCAGTATGTTACCAACATCTGGACTACTAGGAAAGCTTGATATTTTGAGCAATTTGGTATTCCAGGGGTATTTTATTGACAGATTTACGGAAAACACCATGTTCATAATTTTTCATACCCTAGGGGTACCCAATCCAATGTCTTATCAAATAAACACAAGTACATATTATTTTCTTTAAATAACCATCTGAAATACTTTTTGCAAGCGTCTATAATCTTTATTTATGGCTTTTGTGGGGTCTGGCCCATGTGTCCGCTGGAAAACCGCCAGACTGAGTCAGGTTGCATGGTCTTTGAGTCATCTTGTGTGTCTTCATTTTCCTAACTCCTTTATTGTTGGATTCTTTTCAGGACTTTAAATTTTTCACTTAGGAACATTTATATGAATGCTATTGAAATAAAATAACCGCTCTACCCACACTTTTTAGTCCCTGATTTAACACCCAAGTGCTTCTTTTATGTGCAGCAGATGTAAGACAATTTGGAAAAAGCTTCTATGGGTAAGACTAAAAGAGCAAGGTGTCTCCTTGAATTGCCAATAAGTATACTGAGAGGTCTACAACAACCCACAGATCACAACCAAAGTCGGAATGGATACCACTGACCTTCCAGAGACGAAGGTGCCAATGAGCGAATACTGCATAGAGGATATCTATTCAGACACTTCCCAATACAGACTTCAGTTTTGCAGTCAGATCCACCGGAAAGCCTCTGGACAGTTCTTGAACTCATTTAAACGAGAATTTTAATTTTTCGACCATAATTATAAAAGTTGATGAGAGAAAATTAGAATTTACTAGTGATATGGACTTTCTTCAATTTGGCAAAAACGATGAATCCTTCAATCTAAAGAACAGTGTCCTGATTTTAGCACGTAGCATTCACATAGAACTGCGATGGGGGATTATCAGTGCGGGTAGCACTTGGAATCTGTTCAGAATAGGAGACATCCCGGTGAAGACATTTTTTTAAATTTTGATCCCGGATGAAAACTTGCAGAAGTATGCTTGTTAATATTACCTGGGACAGCATTTGACATATCAACAAGACGAAGTGCAGAAGCATACGTCCAAGTCAGACAAGAAGTAGTTCAAGGACAATCATAATGAATGATCTGGAGAGGAAAATTCGATGACCTGTCAAGAATCCCCTTAGAAATGTGTCTGGGAAGTTGAAGACTCACAAAATAGCTCAAAGACCATGCAACCTTACACAGCCTGGACGTTTTCCAAAAGACGCATTGATCACAACCCACGGAAGACATGAATGATGGTTCTGGACATTCGCAAGAACTATTTTAGGTGGAATTTTAAATGAATAATTAAAATCGAGATGCTTAGATAACAAATTAGATTTGGCACCCCTATAGGGTATGAATAATTATGAACATGGCGTTTTCAGTAAATCTGTCAACAAAATACCCATAGAATACCAAATTTCTCAAAATTTCAAATTTTCCTAATTGTTCTATTGTTAGTAACATACTTATGAACAGAAAGTTTGACGAAACGTATTAATGTAGGAGTACGACTCAAAAAACTTTAAAAACAACAGGGGTATGAACAATTTTGCGGACAACTGTACACTTTAAGACAAATTGATGTTTGTTTGTTTTTCATGTGTACAATGATATATAAATTTTGCTCGAGCTGAACCCTCCAAATATTCATTCTTGGATTTTTGTAATTGCACATTTACATCATTGTTTTATTAACATTTTTTCTCATTCTTTATTATAATTTCCGTGTGTTATTTTTATTCCAGTATTGAGTGATTAAAAAAAAAAAAAAAAAAAATGTTTGGATAGAGAACAGGAAGAGAATGTAGTGTTAAAGTAGAGAGGGTTAGATAAATATGGGATAACATTGATCAGTATTCGGCAAAATTATGTTTTTGCACCCCAAAATTGTCTTGTGTTTTTGGGGGGGGTGGTGCCTGCCGCCCCCCCCCCCCCCCCCCCCCTCCTTGATCGACGCGCCACACCTCTGTGTGTAATATCTTTTCCTCCTGGAACTCTTTTGCCTACAAAAGATGCTATTTGCAATGATCTCCAAGCACGTCGAGTTATCTACCAATTTACTTGTCCGAGATGTAAAACTCGTTATATTGAGTTTGGAAAACTATAAATTGTTCCTTGTATTTTGCTATCTGTGTAGGTGAATTTATCCCGGCCGACCGTGAACTGCATCCATTGAATCAACATGATCAAGGGTTGGGTATGTCCAGATGGTGGCTACTACCACCACTGATCGGCCTACTGGCTCTTCTAGTCGCTATCCTGTGGAATGTTTAATTTTCTGCGTCAACCTTCTTCACTTGCCCATGGACATCAAAGAATTGAGAGGACATCTCATCCAATAGCTTTTGCGACGTCAAAACGGTTCCCTGGAACTCCTCGAAGATTATAGAATTAAACGATTTATTCATGAATTTCAATCTTCTGTATCGAGATGTTGTTCATTGCGAGAAATTAGTGAGAACATCCATTTCCCACACAAACCTTTTCGAGCTCGGGGAAAAGAAGGTTTGGCAACGTGCCAAGGGCATGTCCCACAGAAGGCGATCGTATAGTGGCGACAACTTACGAACTACCTGTCGCCACCATTCGCAGGTCCAATCGCCTTTAAAGTAGTAAATTATCGCGTCTATCGCCAAAAGAGAGGGAGCAACATGCAATTCGTCGTTGGATTTTAAATAAGTCTTTTATTTTTAACAATAGCCGGGGTCAGTTAGGTTGAAGTCAATGACCGTTGCCTGTCTTCTCTTTTCGCGACAAGGTGCTATCGTAGATTGTCGCCATATAGAACATGTGTAGCAGAGCGGAACGGCGGCCTTCGTTTTTTACCGTACGGTACAAAACGGAACACATGTCTTCTAGTCCGTGGGCCAGTGTAGACCCCCTCCCCCCCCCCCCTTAGGAATTTTTTGCAGTTGTGTTTTTCTTATGGTTCGGACCCCAAGGAATTGGAATCCACTTGTTATTTTTTTTTTCTAAGTGGTGGATGTGGCCTCTAGGGCCATTGCCATGGCAACGTGAGATGAAAATGAGAACTATTAACAAAAAAGTCAATAACCTTTGAATTAATTGTCCGTTTAGTATGAAATTTGACTCAAATGAAGGGTAACTGCATTTTCTTCTAGTGATGTATAATATGATGGGGTGATACAATAAAATTAAAAAAAAAAAAATTCAAACGGTTCTGTTTTCACTGTTAAACTGTTATTATATTGAATATCATTGTAATTTTGCTTTATGCTTCTTATGCTCAGTGTCCTTCAAGCGGTTCCCATGACAACAGAAACAAATAAGTCATAAAAACCCCATAGAAACTGCCAATGACCCGATCACAATACATCCTGTCAATATGTGGTGTTGCGTGTGTGTGTAAGTTTCTTTGGCCATGGGCCAGCTTTTGTACCCCTCACTTCCCCGTTAGGGATTTTTTTCCTATTCATGTTTTTTTTTTTTCTTTTAGTTTGGAATCCCAGAAATCGGAATCCACTTTTTTTCTTCTAAGTGGTGGGTGTGGCCTCTAGAGCCGTTGCCATGGCAGTGACAGATGCAAATGCTAACTTTTTACAAAAAGCGCAATAACTGGATATTTGACTTTTTTCACTTTTTGTTCAAACTTTATACATAAAGTCATTGGGGAGCAAATCAATAGTGAACAAAAATCAAATATTGCCCATTTTCATTGTCAATTTTTTTGTTCGTCATACTATGAGTTAATTCTTGAAACTTTTCACAAATATTTAAGAGGTCATTACTTAACAGGAACTTAAGTCAAATTAAGAATCGGACGTGCCATTAAGCTGTGCCAGAGCCGTAAACTTTCTTCCTTTTTTCATGTTTTTCTCATATCTTGTGTTCACTGAGGCATGAAAAATCGGAATTTTTGCAAAAATGAAATCAAATGAATACTGTCAAATAAATTGTTATGGCTTAAGCAAAGTAAGAAATTTAATTTTGGTCTCTAAATTAAAAAAAAAAGTTTTTCCTGTGCCACGTGCTCACTGAAGCATGAATTTTTTAATAAATGCAATAGGATCATGTACACACGTGCACCGGTCATAAAAATAATACAAAAACAGATATTCACATGATTTTTAGTGTACAAAATGGAAAGAATACTTATTTTGTGTTTTTCACATGATATTTTATGGTGTTCATTCAACCGTGAATTGATTTAATTGTGATGAATATTCATCTTTAAATAGATTGTAATAAATATTCATGTTGCCAAGGAAGCCTTGCGTTCAGAGTCTGAATAAAGTCAAGACGTGTTTAAGTTTTCAAGGTAATCATTGTGTATTTCTCGTTTTATTTGTTGATGTACTATTCAAGCGTGACTGAAATACGTAATATGGGGGCTTGTCTAAACGACTATCAAGCTGCATTTTTAGTTTTCAGCGTCATAAAGCTGAAATATGGTGCCGACCTTTGCACTTTCGTTTGCTGTGAACTGGTTGTAGTCCCAATCGATCATTTTCGTGTCGTGTGTTGACAATGACTAGTGTCATACAGTTGCCGGTTTGTTGCTGTGTATGTGACTGTGCATGAGTTGCTAGTAAAGATAAAGTAGCATATAGATCTAGATCTAGTTTACAATAACTACATGATGGCAGATTTTGACGTTGATAAGTTCATGAGTGAACAGATGTCTATTGAAAGGCTACAGGCGTTGCGCAAGGTTGATTTGAAAGCGGTGGGGATAAAATTATCGCTAAATCTTGCAAGTAATAAAAGCAAGGCCGAGCTAGTCGATTTGATATCAGCACATGTAGATGCAACTAGTCTAACTCGGAACAATGCACAAAAATCACAAGATAGCAATGATGTTGTTTCTGGTCAGTCGACCCATGATGATGTTGCCTTAAAGTTGGAGTTAGCTAAGATTGAACTTGAGGAAAGACGAGATAAATTAAAGGCAGCTGAGCATGAGAGAGAGATGGAAAGAAAGAGGTTGGATTTAGAGATGAGCCGATGTGCTGGTGGTCAGTCTGGTGAGTTCAGAGAGAGACGTTCAATGGAATCTGACTTTTCAGCAAGGATTAAGCTTATTCCTAGGTATGATGAACATGATTTGGATTCTTTCGTTCTCTTGTTTGAGAGGATGGCCAAACGGATGAAGTGGCCAGAATCAGAGTGGGCATTGCTCATACAGCAAGTGAGTTCGGGTAAGGCGCAGTCTGTTGTGTCTGCATTGAGTTTTGATCAATCGTTTGATTACAAGACAATGAAAGATGCGATTCTTCAGGCATTCGAGATGATCCCGGAAGCTTACCGGCAGCAGTTTCGTAATCTCAAAAGAGAGCCAGGGGAAACTTGTGTTGAGTTTGTTCGTCGAAAAGAAATTGATTTTGATTGATGGGTCATGTCATTGAAGATATCAACCACATAAGAGTCTCTGAGAGAGGTTATGCTAATAGATGAGTTTAAGAAGTGCATGTCTCCAGATATAAGAGCTTATGTAAATGACACACCTGTTGGAAATGTAAGAAATTTTGCCATGTTGGCAGATGGGTATGAATTGACACATAGAGGAGGTGGGTAGGTCGCCAACTAACAGACGAAAGTATCCTGCAGTTAGGTCACGGTTCTGATAGGAATGAGAGTGAAGCACCACGTAGTCAGTTTGATGATTCTAGATCTAGGTCACCAGAGGGTAGATCGAGGGATGGTTTTCAGGGTAGTGTTGTGAGGGCTGAGAAACGACTGTGTTATTTCTGTAAGAAAGAAGGACATATTAAGTCCCAGTGCCCAATGCTATAGGAAAAAGCTTGCGAAAAAGAATCTATACACCCAAACGGCTATGTGTGCAAATGAAAGATAGTGCTCTGACACAACCAAAAGGTCAAACAAATACTGAAAGTGATGAGGGATATGATGCAAGATTCAAAGCTTTTGTTTCTCATGGTAATGTTAAGTTCAATATTGATGGTGATGAGTTGCCTGTAACGATACTCAAAGACACAAGTTCTACACAAACGTTGCTTATTGCTGATGAGTCATCCTTGAGTCGAGGTACCTTTACAGGCAAGGAGGTTTCAGTTAAGGACGTCAATGATGGTTTGAAGCCAGTTCCTCTGTATGAGATAGAGCTCACTAGTGGATTAGTCTCTGGGTCCGTGGCTGTTGGAATCGTTGATAAGTTGCCAATGAGGGGAATTTCGATGTTGCTAGGCAATGATTTAGCCGGAGAGAAAGTGTTTCCTTTACCAACTGTATCTGATACTCCTGTGGTGGAACCCATGAAAGAGGTAAAGGAAAAGAAAATTCCTAGTGTGATGCCGTCATGTGGACCACAAGGAGTTAGAGCTGATGCACTAGATGAGGAAAAAATAGGCATAGAGGATAGTGGAAGCCATTCAGGTGAGTTTGAACTTGGACATATTACACCCTCACAGGTGAAAGTTAAAGCTATTCTTGACTACCCCTCCCCTTCATCCAAAAAAAAAGTGATTAGATTTCTTGGAATGTGCAGGTGTTACCAACGGTTTGTTCCAAACTTCTGTGACATTGTCGCCCCCCTCACTAGCCTTCTTGGGAAGGGGGTGAGGTTTGATTTGTCTGAATTGTGCGAGACAGCATTTCAGAAATTGAAGGCAGTGCTGGGGTCCAAACCAGTGTTGCATACTCCCAACCTTGAAAAACCATTTCAACTTGCCACTGATTCAAGTGATTTGGGACTCAATGCTGTTCTCCTCCAGGAGGATCCCATGGGTGTCCAGAAACCTGTTGGTTACTTTTCCAAAAAGTTGCACATACACCAGCGTAGATATTCAGCAGTAGAAAAGGAATGTCTTGGTCTAGTCTCGGCAGTTCAGCACTTTGAGGTTTTGCTCAACAACTGTAAAGAATTGACTGTATTTACAGAACTTGACCCTGTAGGTTTCCTTGAGCGATTCAGAAATAGGAACCTGCGATTGTTTCAATGGGGCTTGTATCTCAAACATTTTGCTCTGAGAGTGACCCCCTGTTTAAGCAAAGTAAATACTTATTGAACAGTAACAACAAACACAAAAACACAAGATATGAACACACACAAAAAAAAAATGAATCAAGAAAATTAAATATTTGTTAGATGTCATAATAAAATTATCAGTATATTCAAGGAAACTGGAATATTCTATACAAGGATAGGATATTTGTGTATTAATAAAACACCATTGACATTCTTACTTGATTAAGATTTTCTGTGTTTATCTTGACCCATGTTTTCCCTTTATTTCTACAGGTAAATGGATGTATAAAAATTGTCTTTAGAAACAAATCAATGTTCATGCATTATGTTGGTAACTACATTATGCTTCTATTTATGATGTTTGTACTGGGGATTAGAACTGCATTGAAGATGAGTTATGCTTACACTGTAAATATCTGCTGTATAAATATGTTGAAAAGAGACAGAATAAGTTTCTCTTTATCAGTATGTATAGGTTGATCAGTTTTGTTATATGTGTTTCCAAGACAACATATTTATTGCTTGAAAGAGTCACTTAAGTTATTTCTTTTTCATACAATGTACACAAATTGAAAATTGGTTAAGTATGTCATGTTCTCATATCATTATTTGTACTTGTATTCACTTATGTAGACCAGGGCAGGCCACTTGATCTATTTTGGGCCAAAACTGACATATTTTTAATGAGTTTGTAAATTCCTTCATACTTATGAGGCGATGTCTCATATCAACAAGTCACATGACGGAGTTTTATGTGCGAACATTTATGAATATTCAGTTTTTACCGATGTGTTGCTATTATGTCATTTCGAAGAATGTAAAATACTTTATGAATATTTAGTGTTCTTGGTTGTGCGCGCGCACGTTTCTAGTACCGGATTGGTGTATTTCGTCATTATTCATGGCAACAAAATTACGTGTTCCGATTTATCAACTGTGTACTCATATCTTGCATACTATAATGTCATTATTATCATGTATGTTTTGTATTGCCTTTGACATATTGACTATTCTGCTATTTTATTGAAATGTACGTTGTGCTTTATCTGATAACATTTGATTTTTCTGTGATAAATATCCTTGCATATATTGTAGGCACAGTATTTGGCTTATTGTAAGAAAATATTCGTGTGTGTGAGCACTAAACAAAAAAATGTTACTGAGTTAAAGTGGTTCTAGTGAAAGGTGATCTAGTTTCACAAAAGTATGTAACCCTAGATCAACCTTCTTTTTTGGTGGGAGGTGTGATGAATATTCATGTTTGAATAGATTGTAATAAATATTCATGTTGCCAAGGGGGCCTTGCGTTCAGAGTCTGAATAAAGTCAAGACGTGTTTAAGTTTTCAAGGTAATCATTGTGTATTTCTCGTTTTATTTGTTGATGTACTATTCAAGCTTGACTGAAATACGTAATATAATTTTTTGGCAAAAGTTAAAAACACTCTTCCTAAACATGAATCCCATCATATTTGATCGATTTTACCATAGCAAATAAGTAAAAATCGCAGTTTTGGCAATATTTGCTGCATGCTCACTCAAACGTGAAATTTTACGCAAATGTCCTTTCCGTATGTTTTAAAGCACGATTTTTGTACATTCTAATGCGTGAAATGTTTAAAATCTAAAAATTGGTCCGGTATCATTGAATCAAAGTTGTGATTTTAGGCTTGTGAACTTAAAAAAATGACATTTTTGCATTCAGCCATTGCTCATTGAAGCATGACTTCATGATTTTTCCTAAAATGCGCTCCCATGGTAGCTAATTAAATTCCCTACATGGATATATAATTTTATTTTTGTAAGTCCTCCTGGTTAAAAAATTATTGATATTTGAAATAAGGGGAACTTTCTTTTTGTGTTGTGTTTAGTAATCTATTATTTTACACTGTTGCTCATAAAGGTTGGATATTTTTTGTGTGAACCAGCCACATCTTTCTGCTCCAGCTTAGATTTCGTGATATTGATTGTCCCTGCTAGGGTACATGCAGGTAATATGGGCCCCCTAAGCTCATTTGCCTAATTTGCATAAAATTACGAAATGACACACAGTCTAATCTTTGTTTATATGAATCAATATCTACTGCTCTAACTATTATTGTAAAGAAAAACAATTATCACCAACCTCCCTGTCTGCAATATTCAAATGTTGACGTCATTACCAAAGTGCCCATATTACCTGCATGTGCAGGTAATATGGGCACATGTATATAATGTATGATTTAAAAACTACAATGACTCCACCATGTCTGCAATTTGCTTAAAATGTTGAAAATCATTAAATTTAAGATATCATTTGAAATTTTAAGACCCTTCTGTAGACAATTTGACTATAATATTTCATTGTTTTGTATTTTGTAAATTATTCCTTTTTTTAATATCATTTAAATATTATTTTCATTATACAAGTCAATATAGGCCTACAATAAGTTATTTATATTAATTATATACTGTGAATATACCCAAAAAAAATCGTAGGAAAGAGATTGATGCCTTATCACAATACTAAGTACCAGAATCATTTCCGCCATTTTGGATGGCCCATATTACCTGCACTAATGTTGCTGTG
Organism: Paracentrotus lividus; assembly: GCA_940671915.1. NCBI lineage: Eukaryota > Metazoa > Echinodermata > Echinoidea > Camarodonta > Echinidae > Paracentrotus > Paracentrotus lividus. Next base: position 4,863,051 of record CALNVZ010000218.1, read on the forward strand.
TCAGGCAAGCGTTCAATGCCACATTGCACCCCTTCACTACAACAAATTGACCTGTACACGCTAGTATGATCAAAATGAAACTATAAGCTTACTAAATATACAAAACAATTGAGGTTACCCCCTCAAACATTCTTTCACCATCACATTCTGTGAAATATAAAATTTTACATCAGGGCAAAAAAATACCGTAAGTTTTACCTACCTTGTTGGTTTTCAGCAGTTTTCTCAGAGAAATTTCGGCATCAGATGCTCTCACGAATATATATTTTCGTATACAGTTCATATGAACAACATTATGGTGCTCCCACCGGTCACCGGTCACCGGTCGACGGTCACGACATGATTTGCTTCAGGTGGCCCATATTACCTGCTGGCCCATATTACCTGCTGGCCCATATTACCTGCATGTACCCTATCATTTTTCCGGGCCCTGGCTATACCTTGGACACTCTCCAGCCTATTCCTGGGGAATGAAAATTAAAAAAGACTTTGTCAACCCCCAGAACGCTCATTTTTGCCATTTTTGTTTCATTTTGGGGCCCCTTTTTGTTTACCCGGCTGACCAAGGCCACCTCCGTCATACCCCCTCGAAAAGCGTCTGAAATATAGAGTTTTTATTGTTCTTTATGATAAATCAAGGTTTAAGATCACAGGCGTTAGTCTCTTGTCTAGGGGAGGGTTGAAGGAAAAAGTGAAATCGGTTAAAAAACGGAAATATTCTATCCAACCTTTTATGGTCAAAACAAAGGAAATGAAAAACAACTATGAACCTTTAAAGTGGAATAGTAAAGACTTGTTATCATATACGACACGAATCAGTGGGGTGTGTAGAACAACTTGCTTTTTATTTCGTGAAAAACAGACAACCTGAAGTGGAGTTAGAGGACGTTATCTGTCCCCTCCCTGAAATCTTAAACATCAAGTAAAATTTGGAGGGGTTCTTGATGACGTCATAAGTGTGAGGGAAAGTTGCACAGCTTGAATGCTGCACTATGTATACAAGTCTTTAATATACGTGTATTGTAATGCATTAATTTTTATCCCTTTCCTGGTTTCATTCATTGTTTTCCTCACTTTCCTTATGTTATTTATTGTTTCTCTATTTCCTGATGTAATCCGTTGTATCTCCTTCCATACCCATGGTGTTGATATTTCTGCTTTCCTTATGTTATTTATTGTATTTCTCTCTTTCCATATGTTATCCATTGTTCTTCTATCTTTCCTTATGTTAATTATTGTTTTTCTCACTTTCCTTGTTATTCATTGTTTTTCTCAATTTCTTTATGTTATCCATTGTTTTTCTATCTTTCCTTATGTTATTCATTGTCTTTCTCACTTTCCTGAGGTTACTTATTGTTTTTTTGTTTTTTTAACTTTCCTTATGTTATTCATTATTTTTTGTGACTTTCTTTATGTTATTCATTGTTTTTCTCTCTTCCCTTATTCATTGTTTTTCTCTCATTCCACATGTTATTCATTGTTTTTCTCTCTTTCCTTATGTTATTCATTGTTTTTCTCTCTTTCCTTATGTTATTCATTGTTTTTCCTTATGTTATTTATTGTTTCTCCTAAACATAATTATTTGTTGTTTCTATTTTCTTATTCATTGATTTCTCTTTATTCCTAATGGTATTTATTGTTCTGTCTCGATTGTTTTATCTTTCTATAATGCATTATACAGTGCGTCCCAAAAAGAACTATACACTTTTGAAATGGCTGCCAAATAAAAAATACATGATTTTAGGTAATGACATTTACAGGTATGGAAAGCTCATTATTCCAAATTTCATATGACATCAAAAAGTCCGAAAATAAGTCATGCATGAATGAGCAGCTTTCACTTTTGTAATGGGTATGGAAATTAGGGTGCGCAGGAATTGCCCTACCAATTTGTATGAGGAAAGTCATTTGGAGCTTATGGAATTGAGGATGATATGCAGAATTACTGATCAATTATGATGAGTTGGGTTTGCTTAGTGAAATTTATTGAATTGGGGATTACATTTTCATGCATGAGTGAACAGGAATATGTATTTCCTATTGTTGAATTGTAACTTTCCAAGGTATATTTAATGAGGTCCTTCAGTGGTGTGTTTAATCTCTCTCTCTTCCTTTTCTCTCCCTCCCTCTTTCTTTCTTTCTCTCTCTCTCTCTCTCTCTTTGTCTTCCTCCCTCTCTCCCTCTCTCTTATTTCTTTCCTTCACTGTCTCCCTCCCTCTTTCTCTATCTATCTCTCTCTGTTTGCATGGGTGTGTTTTGACCATTCATATTCATTGGTTTCTACTCCAAATATCCTGACTACCTCCTCGCATCATGGTCTTTTCACAATTACCCAAATTGGGATGGTTGATGACAATCTATTAATCTATCAATCAATCAGTCACACAAATTAGACAATCAACACCCAGCTAGCAATCATACATGTATTGGAAGCTCATTATCCCCAAATCATATGACATCTAAAAGTCTGAAAATAAGTCATGCATGAATGAGCAGCGTTCACTTTTGTAAAGGGTATGGAAATTTAGGGTGCGCAGGAATTGCTACCAATTTGGTATGAGGAAAGTCTATTTGGAGCTATGGAATTGAGGATGATATGCAGAATTTACTGATCAATTATGTTGAGTTGGGTTTGCTAAGTGAAATTTGTTGAATTGGGGATTACATTTCATGCATGAGTGAACAGGAATATGTATTTCCTATTATACCATTGTAAGCTTTCCAAGGTTTATTCAGTGGTGTGTTAGTGGTAGTCAGGATGGGGTGCAGAACAGGTGAGATGCAGGGTAAGATCGTTGATCAGTTTTGATGATCGTTGTCATGATCTTTTGGATTGTCTGAATGTCTTAACATCAGTGAGCGTCTTTTTTTTTCAACAAACAATTTTTTAGAGTATTCAATTACATATCCCATCTTGGATATTAAAGTATATACTTACATTGCAGAATAAATATATTATCACCTCACTGAACTCTTGAGTTAGCCCATCAGAGCGTCTTAAGAAGATGGATGTAAGAAAGTATGAGTCCTGTCAAAGATTAAGTACAAATCTGATCGATGCAAGACCAATAATGCAGCTAACTAAGCGACCACAACAGACATAATGATAAAAGTTGTCTGCTCAATGTAAACATTGACAACACATGGAAGGAATAAAAATAATTAACCCCATAAATATCGACCCTTGATGTTTAAAACCCCAAGGAAAAGCAGATGCCAACCCACACCCACCAGAAAAAGAAAAAAATAAAAAAAAATAAAAAACACAAAGACAAAAAAACAAAATCAACAAAAGTAAATAAACAAAGATTAAACAAGAACAAAAAACCCAAAGGCAAAAATGA
>CALNVZ010000218.1:4880878-4893378 GCA_940671915.1 Paracentrotus lividus
GGTAAATCCTGTGGTACATCATGTGGTAAATCCTGTAGTACTTCCTGTAGTACTTACCACAGAGTACTACAGGATTTTTTTGTAAGGGATACCATGTGTGGAATGTGTACACAGTTCCTGCGCCAGATGGTGTTTCTTCATTCAGATCAAAATTATCCCAGCAGAAGTGCACTAGTTAGTTTCCTTCCTCTTTGATACTTGGAGGGATGGGACTCTCACTACCTTGAGTAGCCATATGGATTGCAGTAAGAATCTCCAGGAGCTTTGAATAGGAGACACAGTGGCCAAAATCTATTGATGATCCTGATGATGTCTGCCCTTCCAGTCAAATGCCAGATAGACATTGCAAAGAGGATGTGTTTAGGCCGCATCAACCTTCCATTTGTTACAGCATACACAATACCCTGCCCAAATGGACTTCACTTTGCGCGACTGATCAGATGACAACTGTTCAACCTTCTTTCCGACAAGAAGTAATGATAGAAAACTAGATAATTGCTCTGGCATGATCATCTTGATTATGTTTGTAAAAATGTGTGCGCTGCAATTGCGGTTTTAAAAATGGCGAAACCGTATATTGATTTAGTTACTTCTAAAATAATATATAATTGTATCATTCAAAGTAATATCGACTATTGCTGTGAAGTCTGGGGAATTCGTTTACTGACCCAGACAAGCCAAGTAACAAAACTTCAAAAACGTGCTGTCAGAATAATCCTTGAAACGAATTATTTTACCCCTTCTATATTATTTAATCGATTAGATATGCTTTCTTACGAAAAAAAAATTCATGTATTTCAGATGTATATTTGTTTATAAATACCTAAATAATTTATCTTGTGATTTCTTTCAAAACAAGTTTCAATACATTTCTGAGGTACATAATTTAAATACTAGGTCTGCCGCAAACCAAAATCTCTCCATCCCAAAATGCAAAACCGATTATCTGAAACATTATTTTATCTATTCTGCAATCAAAGTTTTTAACTCCATACCTGTAACCATAAAATTTCTCCCTACCATTAGCGCTTACAAAAAGGCACTACAATCAAATCTTATGTCAACATTGTAAATACAGGATTTCTTTCTTTATCTAAACCCCTCACAAAAAGTTTCGCAAGTCGACTTTGGGTCATGATAACTTTTCAGGTACGCTTTAGTTATTCCTGATTTTCATACCAATGGAAAGATAATTTATTCCCCTTTTGATTGATATCCTATTTGTAATGATTGTATCATGCTTCAATGCACAGAATATCAGAATATGGAGAAAAGTAGAAAGTCAAATGTTGTAAAATGCATTTTTTATTGATCACATTGAAGTTCCGCAACTTGACTTTAGGTCCTGATAACTTTGGGGATATTTTCTAATTTTTATTGAATTTTATACCATTGTCAAGTTAATTTATTCCTCTCTTGATTGATACCTTATTTGTCAGGGTGATGTCATGCCTGTGTCCACAGAACCCCTCAATACCACTTGAATACATGACAAAGCGAAAGATAATTTTCAGTTAAAATTTCTGTAACACAACACTGAACCTTGATACATTTTAATGTGGGGATTTAATCATTGTCAATTTTTATAGCATTAAAAAGTTCATTTATTCTTCTTTTTATTGATACCCTATTTGCAGTAGTAACATCATATTTGAATGCAGATAACTCACGAATATAATGCAAAGTAAAAAGTGAAAAGTTGCGTATTGTATTGTTATTGCTCGCAACAGACAATAATCAATAATACTCACAATAGGCATTCACTTTGCAACATTTAACTTCTGACTTGTCCTAACATTCAGGTGTTCTGTCCATGCAGGAACAGCACTATCGTTACAATTAGGGTGTCATTGAAAAGAGGAATAAATTATCTTGACAATGGTCTAAAATTCAATAAAAATTAGAAAATACCTCGAAAGTTATCAGAGCCTAAAGTCGAGTCGCGGAAATCGCTTTGATAAATGCATTTTACAACATTTGACTTTTTACTTTTCTCCATATTCTGATATTCTGTGCATTGAAGCATGACATAATCATTACAAGTAGGATATTAATAAAAAGGGGAATAAATTATCTTTCCAATGGTATGAAAATCAGGAATAACTAAAGCGTACCTGAAAAGTTATCATGACCCAAAGTCGACTTGCGAAACTTTTTGTGAGGGGTTTATATTAATTCCATTTTATGTATTTCCCATGTATTGTTTTGATGTATGTATAAATTGTTTTAATTTGTAGGGCCCCTTGTAATTCCAGCATACTGTTGAAAGGGTGCCCTATTAAAACATTGTGTAAATAAAAAAAAATATATATATAGATAAAATAACTGTTTTGGTGGTAGTTCCCAGTTATGTATTGCATCACCTGGGAGAGGGGGCCCAAGGCATTTCTGGTGTTGATCTGTGGGTATCGAATATTAATCGACGCAGAATCATTGCTGCTTCCTCCATTCTTCTGCTTTCTGAAGCACCTGCTTGAAATGCCGTTTCCACAGCTTAACCACCTTTGACGTTGCCCGAGAAGATCAGTTCACTTTTGTATTTTGGCTGCATGAAGTGGAGGTACTTCTCTCTTTATAGCATTCCAACATGCTCAACATTATATTCATCAATGATACTTCTTTGTATGTGTGCACATAGAAACTCAAATGCATCGGCATGAGCAGCCTGTTTGCTCTTTGAATTTGTATCACCATGGGCTTGGACTGTGTTCCGTTCATCATCTTTGACATAGTCTTTATGACAGGAGTGATTGTAATGTGCTTCCCTTGCAACAAGATCATTGTCAACACCATAATCGTCTTTTTCCAGTGCTCTCTGCTTAATCAGCTCATTTGCTGCAAATTTTGGCACTTTGTCAGATGTTCTTCCTTTCTCTTTCTCTTTTTCCTGTACCTGTTGCAAAATATACACTCATTGCTCGGAAAGATGATGTCGGCATGTTGCCTTCTCCTTTTTAGGCTATATGGAAGATCAGAAGATAAAGAAGATGGGCGTTTCAAGATAGCAGACACATTGGTAAACTTCTGGCAGCATTCTCTGTGATAACCATGTGCAAGAGAAAGAAATTTCTGTGGAAATTCCTTGATGATGTTTTCAAGGTTGTTTACATATGCTCCATTCCTTTTCCGTAGACCACAAGTGTTTCTTATTTTTTTGGAAACTGATGTTTGTCAGTGGTGTTTATACCTTTGAAGAAGCCTTTGCACTGAGACAATGAACAACACAAGTTAGTTTAAAATCACTCTTCCTTCTTGGCTTCCCCTTCTTGACCAATGGGAGTGGAGTTTCCTCAGCCATTCCAGTTGATTCAGGTAGAGATGAGCCTTGAAAGGAAGATAGGGAGAATGAAAATGACTGAGTCACCATAATTAAAAAAAAATAAATTGTAATTTCCTATTGAATTTCTATTGAATTATTATATCAAATTCTACTCACTTTAGCTTTGATCTACATTATGAAATACAACTTATGTAAAGTGATGTTTTCTTCTCATCTTTCCAATAGCTTGGTTGGCAATAAATTAATGCAAAACACCACTATATAATCCATTTAATTGGGAATCAATTTAATGACCCCCCCCCCCTTATTTTTTATTTTATTTGTTATTTTTTTTTTTTTTTTTTTTTTTTTTTTTTACAGTTCTGTCCTATTTAAAGTATATCTAACATCACATTTATTGATTTATAGACCCCACCCATCAGGGGTACAGTTTTTTAATGATCAAATGGTATTTTTCCTACTGGAATTTGTACATTTTGATATGTTTGCTGCATACCTATGGGACATGAGGAGTTCAAAGTGCAAATTACTTCTAGTAAAAGGCCATGTGTTATAAGTTCGCCGCCTTTTGCGTTACATGCCAATTTCACTACAAACAGCTCTTCAAGGACCTGTATCTCGAAAAGTATACCCCTAAAACATAAAAACTATACATTTTCTGAAAGGTAATTCCTCAAGGAATCTGAATCTGAAAAATTATACCACGTGTAAGATAAAAGAGTTATTAAGAAAAATTTTAAGAAATGTAGATTAAAAAAAAAAAAAAATTCATTGTTTTTTATCATCAAGTCATCAATAATCACCCAAATATGATTAATATCATTACATTCTGGGAAATAATATTCAGACCTTTCAAACAAGGTATAATTCATTATGGTTTACAATTTTAGAAATAAAAATATAATGATCTGAAATTTAGCCCTGAAAAGTAGCCTTTTTTTTATTCATGAGGGGGTGGTCCTGTCAAGTACTGTTGCACCATCAAACATATCGTTTAAGTGATATGATGGTATAAAGCAGTTTATAAGCTTTAATTGGTACGAAATTTACAATCATAGATCAAAATTTGGCAGAGATATTGCAGTTTTCCCAACGGTACTACAATACCTCTAATTTCTAATGACTTTGTACACACTGAAAACCTAACCTCGTCCGTCAATGGACCGACTAGCTTTAAAGCTAGTCGGTCAAGACGGACTAGTTTTAAAGCTAGTCTGACATGTTAGTCCGTCAAGACGGACTAGCATACAACTGAATCTACATCTCTCAACTTGACGGACGAGCTTTAAAGCTCGTCCGTCAAGCTTGATGCTAGTCCATCGACGTGACCGACTAGGTCAAAAAAAAGTAGGGGGTAGGACAGTTCACCAATTAGAATGACTGACTAGCTTTTGATACAAATAGTTGCAATGTCGTTTCAATGTACTTTCTCTATTTATTCTGTTTCCGAGCATAATCAAGTTGATACATTTTGAAACAAAGGTTGTTTTCGCTTGACAATCTAAAAGCTTACGAGACATAACATCTATCATGACAAGTATGCAATTCACGAGTACCGGTAGATTCCAAAATTTGTTCTCCATTCTTCAATTATATGCTAATTTAATACCTTGTTACTATAGAACTCAAAAACCCGGTATTTCCTTACAGATTGCTGGTGAATTCCCGGCTTAGCAACAACAGTGAATAGAAGTTGGATACAATCAACATTCTCAAACAAAGGTTGTTTTTGCTTGCCAATCTGAGAGCATTACGATAGCCGAAATAACATAAATCGTGACAAGTATGCCATTCACGAGTAGGTTAGAAATATTGTGCCAAAAGGCCCGGTCCCACTGACGGGAGGATTAATTGCGCATGAGTTGCGTATACAAATTTCGTTCATCCGCAACAAAAAACAAAAACAAAACAAACAATCCGCAATTCATACGCAAATCATCCTAAAGAGCCAGTGGGACCGCACCTTTAATTACAGGCTAATTGAATACTTCGTTACTATAGAACCCACGAACCGTGTATTCTTATAGATTGCTGGTGAATGCCTGGCTTAGCAACAGCAGTGAATAGAAAGTGGTACAATTGATTGAATAACATTCGCATTGCGAAAAGGACATCACTATTACATGTATTAGTTGCATTATCTGTATGTGAATTCCATTTAATGAGCAAATTGTACAGACGCACACTGGATATACCCCGTAAAGCTTAAGATTTTGATTATAATGGCGATCTCCTTCCTGTGACATGAATGTGTGAGTACTCTTTTTAAATTCCTTATGTTTCAGTTCACATATAGCGTTATTTTTTTTTCACATAGATTAATGCTATAATCACCAACGCGAAAAATTATGTCTTGCCAAATCAATTTATAAATTGTGTGTATCTACAACGATAGTAACAATCACATTAAATTATGAAAATTGAAATTTAATTCTAATAATAAATATAGGCGCCACTTTTCTTTTAGATTACTTGTATCTGAAAGAAAAGAATATTGGATTAGAGGCGCGACTTTGGGATTCTGAAGTGGCTCTCAAGGACAAGTGTATACGCCGAAAATGCAAAGCAGGTAGGCCTACAACAAAAAGTCATGATGATGCAAGCCATGGCGGCGACTCCTAGGCCCCGTGCCCCCATTATTTGTTAATTGCCATAATGTTAACTAATTGTGCCTCCTGTATTAATTCCTGTCTTCTGATTTATATCATCATAATAAAATGTTTATTTATTTATTTTTTTTTATTTTTTTATTTTTTGCTCAAATTCTTGTGACAAAATGCATGTTTTTAATCGTATCTTTATAATGTCTTTTAATATTTCAGATTTGACGTCTCTGACCAGTGGTGAAGCCATATTAACCTCGTCCGTCATGCTAGTCTGTCAAGACAGCAGCAAGAACATCGCGGCAGAAAAGCGCGACAGACTAGATTTACACCATGACCAACTAGCTGTAAAGCTAGTCCTGCTCAAAAGCTCGTCAGTCTGGGCATCACTACGACTAGCTTTTAGGCTAGTCCGTCAAACTAGTCGGTCACGACGGACGAGCTTTAAAATTAGTCCGTCGTGACCGACGAGCATTAAAACTAGTCCGTCTTGACGGACTAACTTGACGGACTAGCTTTCAAGCTAGTCCGTAGAGACGGACGAGTTTTAAAGCTAGTCCGTAATAACCGGGTTGTGTTGAAGCAAAACTAGTCCGTCGTGACCGACTAGCTTTAAAGCTAGTCAGTCTGGGCATCACTACGACTAGCTTTAAAGGGATGCAGTAACATTGAATGATATTCAAATCACATTTATTTGATTTAGCTTATTTTGCCAACATAATTATAAACACTTAGGTCAGTCTGGTATCTCTGCAAAATTGCAAGCTAATTGCTTGCTTTACCTTCGAGATATCAATGATTTCATACTCAAAATTTATAAACCAACACCGGATGGTTTATAAAACCATGTGCTTTTCCACACACCCATTTCCTGTTGTAAAGTCCCCCGTCTCTAGCGGCCTGGTAGGCTCTCAGTATGAGGGTACTGGTGTTCGGCTGTATGCTGGGCATTGTTTGTTACACTGTTTTAAGGTAGTAAATGACTTCCATTTGATCTGAAACTTTCAGTAGTTTGTTTTTACTGTTGAAGCAATATAATTTTATTAATCTTGGTATAATTGCTCTTGTTTTTGAAAGCTACTTAATCCCTTTAAAGCTAGTCGGTCTACCCGTTTAGGTTTTCAGTGCAGGAGGCATCGCATTTTTAGGTCAAATAATGATTGTTGAGTCTTTCTGGGTACTATTATAACATCAAACCTATTGTTCAGTGATTTCCTGGTATAAGCAGTTTATAAGCTGTAGTTTGGTACCAAATCTATAATCATAAGCCAAAATTTGGCAGATATATTCCAGCCATTCCGTGTAACTTGACACCCATTGCTGAAAATTTCAAATAATCCAATGAAAAAAAATCTAGTACTTTTTGGCTTGGCACATATTCAAATGGTATATAAATCTGAATTTTCATCAACTTTTATCTTCAAACAATCGAGTTACACCACCTCAAAGAGACAACAAATTTGCTCCAAAAAGTATGTTTTTTGGTAATGATTTTAATAATTCTATTTAAAGCATGTTCCATTGTGAGTAGATCCATGAAAATTAAATCCCGTTATCCGCTCCATCTTTCTTTTATGAAGAATGTATTTCGAAACGTTTTTAAAGGCGAGTTCTTCCGATAAATAAGTTTCGGTACTATATAGAAACGGCTCGTTATCAATCCAAAACTAAACAATTAACTCCACAATATTATCCGTTCCGCCTTTCTTTCAAAAAGAATTTATTTCGAAACGTTTTTGGCAATGAGTTCTTCCGATAACTAAGAAGTTTTGGTATTACAAACGAGCCGTTATATCAATCTATATAATTAAATTGTTAAACCCGAAATTGAATCCGCTACGTCTTTATTTTATGAAGAATGTATTTCGAAACGTTTTTGACGGCGAGTTCTTTCGATAAATCAGTTTCGGCACTAGAAACGACCCGTTATCATTCCAAAACTAAACAATTAATTCCAAAATTGTATCCGCTCCATCTTTCTTTCATGAAGAATTGATTTCGAAAGTTTTGGGCAATGAGTTCTTCTGATAAATAACAAGTTTCGGTACTAAAAACGGGCCGTTACATCAATCTATAACTAAATGATTAATTCCGAAATTGTATCCGCTACGTCTTTAATTTATGAAGAATATATTTCGAAACATTTTTGACGGCGAGTTCTTCCGATAAAATAAGAAGTTTCGGTACTAGAAACGGCCCGTTATCAATCCCAAACGGCTTATGCTAAAGTGTTTCGTTGTGGCGCGGCGCGGGCGTTAAAAAATGGAAATAATCGACGAAAAAAAAACAAGGTGTCTTCAAAGCGTCCTACGAAAAAAGGAAAAGATTCTGGATCGATTTTTGTGAAATTTTTGGAAATGATTATCATTTTTCGGACTCGAGACTTTAGTATAAGCCCTTGTGTGGGGTTAGTGTGCATGTGTGTGTGTGTGTGTGTGTGTCAAAAATTGTGTGACTATAGTTCCAAAACGATGCATATGGATTTTACCCTAACACTTAAGCGTCACCCCTTCTAACACACTGCGCGCCGCTATAAAAAGCTGCAAAACGGTACAATTTTCCTCTTGTTTCAACCATATCTTTTGACCCGATGGGCCTAGTTCACCAACGGAAAAAGTATTAGAAAATGTAACTCTTCTTCGTTATGGTGATATAAAATCACGATTTTTTGCTTCTTTCAGCGTACCGTCATTTTTTGTTTGAATTTCATCAATTTTGTCAAAGTTTCTATGGTATTGAACTTTTTTGACTGAATGCTTCCGGCTTTATCAGTAAGTTTCTTGCCGGGAGTGGGCTATTTTTCACCAACGGAAAAAGATTTAAGTTATTCAGCTCATTCTGAAAATGTTGATATATAAATTATTCTTATTGGATGAAAAAAAAGCACCGTCATTTTTTACTCAAAATTCAAACCAATGATGCCTACGTCTGATTTGGGGAACTTGGCTATAGCGAGCCAGGCCGGCTACGGGTCGTACCATTCTTGCTCAGGGGAAATCAAGGGTTTTTTTAATTCTGTGGATCACTGCGGTATCGAGATTGAATTAGAAAAAGAAGAAAAGAGGCGACATTTGTACTGATTTTTCGTAAATAATCACGCAGTCAGTAGCGATGAGATTCCCCTTGACAAGAAAATGACAAGAAACAATGTCTGCTGAAAATAAATAAACGGTCTCAATAAATCGCCGTACGTGTCCCTCCATTAAGCCAAACGCCGTGTCACCCCTTGCTCTAAATAGAACAGTCGCCTACCTATCGTGATCCGGCCGGCCAATCAGATTCAACCGCACAGCTGACCGGAATTGTACGCGTAGTCGTTCTGTGTATGCGCACAGCTATACCCGGGCTGATTAAAAGCGTCAAATTAGGTGAAAGAAATCGGGGGTCACAAATTCATATGAAAAGTTTGGTCGATGCTTGTTACGGCTATCGGCAGCAATCAGAAATCGCGATGGGCTAGTCCTGGTCCACTCCTGGTCCTGGTCCAAGTTTACATGGTTTAAATTGCGAATTTCAATGAAATTCCTGGTCCTGTCCTGGTCCACAGAATCAGGGGCCGGCCTTAGTACTCACATAATGCCAGCAACCAGAAATCGTGATGGGCTAGTCCTGGTCCACTCCTGGTCCCGCCACTTTCACATTGTTTTAATTGCGAATTTCAATGAAATTCCTGGTCCTGGTCCTGGTCCTGGTCCACAGAATCAGGGGGCCGGCCTTTGTACTCACACATGCCAGCTCCTAAATTCTTTTGTCTTGGAAGAACTTGAATCCGCCCATGACTTGGGCTCATTTCCTAAATTTCACAAAAATCGATTCAGAATCTTTTCCTTTTTTGTAGGAACCTTTCAAGACACCTTATTTTTTTTTCGTCGATTATTTCCATTTTTCAGCGCGCCGCGCCGCGCCACAACGCTACACTTTAGCAATTAACTACTCCACAATATTATCCGTTCCGCCTTTCTTTCAAAAAGAATTTATTTCGAAACGTTTTTGGCAATGAGTTCTTCCGATAAATAAGAAGTTCTGGTATTACAAACGGGCCGCTATATCAATCTATAATTAAATTATTAAATCCGAAATTGAATCCGCTACGTCTTTATTTTATGAAGAATGTATTTTGAAACGCTTTTGGCAATGAGTTCTTTCGATAAATAAGACGTTTTCGTATTCTAAACGGGCCGTTATATCAATTTATAATTAAATTGTTAAATCCGAAATTCAATCCGCTACGTCTTTATTTTATGAAGAATGTATTTCGAAACTTTTTTGACGGCGAGTTCTTCCGATAAATCAGTTTCGGCACTAAAAACGGCCCGTTATCATTCCAAAACTAAACAATCGATTCCACAATTGTATCCGCTCCATCTTTCTTTCATGAAGAATTGATTTCGAAAGTTTTTGGCAATGAGTTCTTCTGATAAATAACAAGTTTCGGTACTAAAAACGGGCCGTTACATCAATCTATAACTAAATGATTAATTCCGAAATTGTATCCGCTCCATCTTTCTTTCATGAAGAATTGATTTTGAAAGTTTTTGGCAATGAGTTCTTTTGATAAATAAAAAGTTTCGGTACTAAAAACGTGCCGTTATTTCATTCTATAACTAAATAATTTACTCCGAAATTGTATCCCCTCCATCTTTATTTTATGAAGAATATATTTCGAAACATTTTTGACGGCGAGTTTCGATAAATAAGAAGTTTCCGTACTAGAAACGGCCCGTTATCAATCCAAAACTAAACAATTAACTCCACAATATTATTCGCTTCGTCTTTCTTTCAAAAAGAATTTATTTCGAAACGTTTTTGGCAATGAATTCTTCCGATAAACAGTCCAGACCATTACCCCTAGCGGGCGAACGGAATGTTCTCCCGAATGAGAGAATGAAAACTCATGAATTATTTATGAGCACCCTCCGTCAAACCGGAACGTGTACAAAGTCAATTGCACTTGTTTGACTGTTGTCTTTAAAAAAATTCACCCCCAAAAAAAACCCTCAGGGCTTGTGAATATTGAAATTTCGCTTAATTGAAGATGAATAATAAATCTAACTCCAGTGCAAAAATAAATATTACAAGCCCTGAGGGCTTTTTTTCATGAATTTCTGAAAAAATTCCATTTTTGTCATGCAAATCTCGCAGTTCAGTTTCAGGCTCACTGTGTTAATAATTCCGCGGTGACGAAATATCACTCGTCGAAACTACCCATGCTTGCCGCGTGGCAAATACACACACACACACACACATGCTGGTGCTGTGCTCTGCTACATGTATACACTGTAAGCAAGGGGTTATATAACAACCCCCTGCTGTCAGTAGTGTACACGTGTATGTTAGGCATAGTATTCACTCTCGACTCCCGAATAAAGTACACGATTCGACCATCCATCATCTTAGTTTAACTGTAGGAATACATTTATCAGAACAGTCGACAATTAATGGAATAACGTAAACACGACATCTTACCTTGTCTTTTAACTACTTTTTTTTTTTTTTTTTTTTTAACTACTCTTGTAAGTTCCAAATTTGCAATTTTTCTACCAAGTCCAGTAAAAGATTCAGAACGGACTAATATTGTCAAGTTTATTGGATGAATCATAGTATTCATGGAGTCCCATTCATGTATGGAAAGAATGGCAGACAGCGAGAGAAGAGATATGGAGAGAGAGAGAGGGGGGGAGAGAGAGAGAGGGAGATGCGAAGAAAGTAACCCGGAAAACAGAGGGCGGATCCGGAGAAGAGAGAGAGAGAGAGAGAGAGAGAGAGAGATACATGGTTAGTACACAGTCGTTCGCTCTGCCCATTGAATTAATTCGCAGTGTCTGATGTAAGAATATTTTCAACCGCTTGGCGCGAACTTTTCGCATCGGACCGAAAGGTCAACTCCGCTGAGCGTTCAGTTTTCTCTCAATACGGAGAACGGTCGTATTGTCCCGTTAAGGAGTATGTTCCTGACTGATAAATAAGAAGTTTTGGTATGGTTTCATAAATACATAGAAGTGAAAGAAACAAATGACTTTTGGCGCCCAAAGTTTTTGTGACATCTTAGGTTGGCTTTTTTGTTTTATTACACGTCACATCTCGTATTTAGAGGTTCGTGGACTAAATTGCGTGAATTAACCGCAAACTATTCATATTGTAACATTAAGATGATTCGAAAACTGTCTTGATGTATCTTGAATTTCGTATTATTCAAACAAAGATAATTGTAAGATTGTAGATGTAATTATGGGAACAAATGACAGAGAGAGAGAGAGAGAGAGAGTGTGTGTGTGTGTGTGTGTGTGTGTGTGTGTGTGAAACAGAGAGACCGTGAAGAGACCAGAGAAGTACACAAAAGAGAGAGAGAGAGAGAGATAGCCACTAAAATGACTTTAACGAGAGAAATTGAACTAATAATATTGATGATACAATGATATCTGCGACTTACGTTTGAAACGTTTGCTGTGGATCGTTTACATTCTCAAACTGCGGGGTAAAAAATAATACTGTTATGGAGGTAAATTATCATATAATTTGGATTGGCGATTTGTTTTTTTCATTAAATTTTTTAAAGATTTCTGATGTTTAGAAAATGATGGATGTGCATACATTGATTTTATGAACATCTTTTTGAT
>CALNVZ010000218.1:4899771-4921982 GCA_940671915.1 Paracentrotus lividus
ATAAAATAAAAATAAAAAAAAAACAAAGAAAGTCCGTCGAAGGTCCGTATGCAGAACAATTTTCACTCGAGCTTTGCTGCGCATGTTTATATATTTTAAAGGGGCTATCTCCATTATCAGAAATGGCGTTCGCATTTCTTTTAAAGGGAGTTGATCGTCGATCAACCTGTGAAAAAAAATTAAACAAAGAAATATTGGCCAAGATGTGTGAAAAACACTACTTTAATGTCATTACACCGAAAAAAAAAATCCGGCTCGCGCTTCGCGCTCGCAAGGTTTACCCCAGATTACGACCCACTATCACTGATTCATGATGTCCAGATATATACGAAGTGATTATTATAATATCTTTCGTATTTTCTCCGCTCGCTCGATTTTCGCGCTCACGTTTTTTTGTTTAAGGGAGGTGGTTATTAGCTTCTAAAGGAATAAAAACGAATATGATATAAAGAAGAGGTCAAATGTGTCAAAAACTTTTAGGTAGTTATGATCCAAAAATTTCTGCTCGCGCTTCGCGCTCGCAAGGTTGCCCCAGATACCAATACAATGATTCGTGATGCTTAGATATACGAAGTGATTTTTAGTATACTGTTGGTATTGTTAGGGGTGGGCAAATGACATTTTTTTTTCTAGACGAGTGAATTCTATGGCCATTTTGGCTACTGAACAAGAATATGCCACTCATTTTTGCGTACGATGACGTTTTGAACTAGTTACCTCCCATTTTTGAAAAAAAGGCTGGAAAATGACTTTTTTCGACGTTTTGACCATAATGTGAACTTTGTGGCTAACAGGTTTGGAAGGATCGCAGAACTCGCTCAGGAGTATTGAAGTGGCACGACTTAAAGCTTTCTTCAGTGCAATTTTGTGGATATCAACAGTAATCGGCTAGTGCTGGCAGTGTCTAGGTTCATAAACAACGACTGGTTCACCTGCTGTTCTGAAATCTACTCCTTCATGGCTGACATTGTTATCTTTCCAATGATGGAACTGCTTGGAATTGACAAGAAGGGTGACCAAGGTAGTGTTGACAGAACGTGGGCAGGAGTTAAGACCTTCTTTGAGGAAAAACTGGATGAATTATTGGAAGAGGTGATGGTAGAGAAGAAAGAACATGGAAGATCTGGTAGAGACAAACTTGTAGCTGCTGTGATTGAAGAGGTTGTTGATGCAGTGAAGAACCAGTTGTCTAAGACCGACTATTTTACAAGACCAGATGAAGATGTTAGTAAAGACATGAAGTATGCACCCTTAACTAACTTAGGGTGCGAGTCAGAGTTTTCAAAGCTGGATCATCGAATCAAAGTGAGTGGTGGAAGTACCTTCATACAAACACTTTCAAGGAAGAATGTACTTGTCAGTACTGGTCTACTAGTAGATTCTGAAAATGATCGAAACTCAAGATGGAAGTGGGCTCGATGTTCTGAAGAGGTGAAGGCAGTTCAGAAGCTAGAAGCAGATTTTCTTGCAACTGTTGATTTTGCAAAGAAACTAGCTCTTCATAAGAAGGAAGAGCTTAAGAAAAAGAAAGCAGGTAAAATGCTCACAGTCTTGGAAAGATGTAAACAGCACAGTGGTCCGCTCCAAATCTCCAAATAGTCTAGACATTCTACCACAATTGACAGAGAAGCAGCTCTTGGATGAAATTTCATATCTCCGGCTCACCATACCACCAGGCATTTGACAGATGAGACGGGTTAAAGTAGCAGATGGAAAGATCAAAATGGAGAAGTTCTCTGTGATGGAACTGCAAGCATCAATAAGAAATGCTCTGAAGCCAGAGGATAATGATACGGAAGTCATTGACATTCTACTCATGAATACATTGAAATCATAGGCCCTTAGAATTGGTAATACATACCAGAGTTTACCAAACTAATCCCAATTATTGTATTGAGTACTGTCCAGGGATTTGAGATAAATACATCAAAGTGGTTAAACATGTTATATTGTTTATTTTGGGGCTTGGCGACCTTGGACTTCAACCATGTACAATGAACATGTATATACGTCAATAATGATTTTGACCAAAAATGTGCAAAAATAGTGATTTTTGCCAAATTTAGGGCAAAGCAAACAACTGGACATTACTAATCCATTAATTTTGGACATGAAACAAGCCACAATTACATCATTATCTGAAGTCCTACACACAAAATTGATGATTTTAGGTCATTTTGGCGGCCATTTTTAAAAAACCTCCGGTAACTAGTTCAAGACGTCACTTGAGGTCAAAATACTTGTTTGATTCATGTTCAGCAGCCAATTTGGCCTTAGAATCCACTCGTATAAAATCAATTTTCAATAAAAATGTTTCATTCGCCCACCTCTAGTATTGTTTTTCCATTCGCAATTTGTGTAAAGGGGAGGTGGTCATCTACTTCTAATGCAATAAAAAAAAAATAATTAAGAGGTAAAATATGTCTAAAATACACAACTACAAGACATTATTAGCCAAATTTTTCGGCTCGCGCTTCGCGCTCACAAGGTTTCCCCAGATACCAATACAATGCTTCTTGATGCTCGGATATACAAAGTGATTTCTAGTATATTTTTGGTATTTTTTTCCATCCGCAATTTGTTTAGATGTGGACAGGTGGTCATCACCTTCTAAAGCAATTAAAACAAATAAGTAAGAGGGGACAATATATCATGTCTAAAATACACTAACTTCAAAACATTATTAGCAACATTTTTCGGCTCGCGCTTCGCGCTCGCATCTTAGGAACGCCTATTTGACTGATTTTTTTTAACGTCCGAAATTGAGGTAATGTGATATAAATTTTTCCGCTCGCGCTTCGCGCTCGCAAAACATTTTATTTTTTCTTTTTGCTCAGGGGGTGATCACCACCGTTTGTAAAAGAACATTAACAAAACAAAAGATCATTAAAGTAAAAATATAGTACCTCGGGTCATTATTACTCAAAATTTTCGGCTCGCGCTTCGCGCTCGAAAAAAATTAATTCCTTTAAAAAGGTCCGCTTTTACAGATTTTGAACCCCCCGCAAAAATCCTAGTTACGGGCCTTAACAGAAAGCAAAGTATACAGTAAATTTATTTCAAATAACCATTGCATGAACAGAAGATTATTAACAATAATATTTTACCATGAAACAAAGAGTAGGCCTAAATACGGAAATGATAGACAATTACCATTGAAAACAAAAGAGAAAGAAAAATGCAGAAAACCGCCATTGTGAGCTTTTACTTAGAAGTGGAAGGCGAACTGTTCTGCCTTAAAGAGCGTCATTTAATCGTACCTTTTGAAAACATGACTTATTCTAAACACAACACAAAAAGAAAGTTCCCCCTATTTCAGATATCAATTTTTTTTTAACCAGGAGGAATTTTAAAAATCTAATTATATGTCCATGTAGGGAATTTAATTAGCCACAATGGGAGAGAATTTTAGGAAAAAAATCATCAAGTCATGCTTCAGTGAGTAATGGTTGAATGCAAAAATGTCATTTTTTGAAGTTCGCAAGCCTAAAATGGCAACTTTGATTCAATGATAACGGACCCATTTTCAGATTTTAAACATTTTGCACGGCAGAATGTATGCAAAACGTGCTTCCCAATATACGGAAACGAAATTTGCCTCAAATTTCACGGTTGAGTGAGCATGCAGCAAAAATTGCCCAAACTGCCATTTTCACTTCTTTGCCATGGTATAATCGATCAAATATAAAGGAATTCCTGTTTTGGAAGTGAATACAACCAATATCCATTCATTCACGGTTAAAGGAACGGGGTCATCCCGATAGCACGCGGGTCCTATAGTCCGCGGGTCCGATAGTCCGCGGGTCCGTTAGTCCGCGGGTTCGATAGTCCGCTGGGCGGGGGGGGGGGGGGGGGGGTGATGTTTGTTACTCTGAAGGTTCGTTATTCCGAAAATGGATAAGTCCAAAAATAGAAAAGGTTCGTTAGTCCGAAAATGGAAAAAGGTTCGTTAGTCCGAAAATGGATAAAAGGTTCGTTAGTCCAAAAATAGAAAAGGTTCGTTAGTCCGAAAATGAAGAAAAGGTTCGTTAGTCCAAAAATGGAAAAAAGGTTCGTTAGTCCGAAAATACAATAAGGTTCGTTATTCCCAAAATAGAAAACGGTTCGTCATTCCGAAAATAAAAAAGGTTCGCTATTCCGAAAATAGAATAAGGTTCGTTATGCTGAAAATAGAAAAAAGTTCGTTATTCCGAAAATTGAGCTATTACTGCCTGAGCGAATGGAGATTGGATAACCTCCAGATGAAGGGGATTTTTTGGGGGGCGGAGGGGTGTCATTATTGAACAGCATCTGCGGTTAAATTTTGATTTTCGGAGAATTTATTGTACATAATTAGCAACGGCGACTTCTACTGAAGTTTCGCATCTAAAATCGGGCCGTTAACAGTCCATATTAAACTAAATAATTTATTCCGCAATTGCTTTCGTTCCGTCTTTATTTAATGAAAAATTAATCTCCCAACATAATCGACAGCGACTTCTTCCGAAAAAAGAATAATTTTCGCTATTTAAATCGGGCCGTTCTCACGCCATAACTAAATAATTATTTCGGCAACTATTTTTTTTCATAAAGAAATTATTTCGAAACATCATCAGCGGCGACTTTTTCCGGTAAAGAATAAGTTTCGTTCCTAAACTTGGGCCATTATCACTCAATAACTAAATAATTAATTCCACAGTTGTATCCATTCCGCATTCATTTATGAAATAAATTATTCAAAAACATTATCAGCGAAACTTATTCTTTATCGGAAGAACACACCGCCAAAACTTTTTTTGACATAACTTCTTAATGAAATAAAGACGGGGCGGATATTATTGCGGAATCAATTATTTAGTTGCCCTTTCAGTTTTCCCGGCTTCGCCACAGATTACTAGTATTTCAGTTTCAGACTAACGAACCTTTTTTCCATTCTCGGACTAACGAACCTTTTCCATTTTCGGACCAACGAACTTTTTTTTCCATTTTCGGACTAACGAACCTTTCTCATTTTCGGACTAACGAACCTTTTCTATTTTCAGACTATAAACCTTTTCTTTCATTTTCGGACTAACGAACCTTTTTTCCATTTTCGGACTAACGAACCTTTTTTTCCATTTTCGGACTAACGAACCTTTTCTATTTTCGGACTAATGAACTTTTTTTCCATTTTCGGACTAACGAACCATGAGAGTAACATGAGAGTAACAAACATCACACCCCCCCCCCCCCCCTCGCGGACCATAGGACCCGCGGACTATCGGACCCGCGGACTATCGCACCCGCGGACTAACGGACCCGCGGACTTTCGGACCCGCGGATTATCGGGCTGTAACCGAAGGAACCCATCAAACAACCAAAAAATAGGCCATTTTAGAATTACGAAAATGCATTGCAGTAATTTTATGCACTAGAAAGCATCTCAATAACATTTTTTGGGTTGTATTTATATTTTTTGGGCACATGTAAATGATCCTATTGCATTTATTTACAAATTCATGCTTCAGTAAGCACGTGAGACTGGAAAAGCCCTTTTCTCACATATGGACTAAAATTCAAATTCTTACTTTGATTCAATATAACAATTTTTTGGGGGAGTACTTTTGATTTTATTTTCACAAAAATCCTGATGTTTCACGCCTCAGTGGACACAAGATACAAGAAAATTATGAAGTGAGAAGAAAGTTTGGGGCTTCGTCATGGTTCAGTGACTTTTCGAATACGTAATTTGAATTAAGATCATGTTAGCTGGAGATCAGTTGAAGCTGTGTGCCAAGTTTCGTGACATAACTCACAGTAGACAATAATCATCAATGAAATTGGCCGAATTTCACATTTGTCTGGTATTGATTTCCTCCTCCATGACTTTATGTACAGAGGTTTAACAAAAGTTTAACAAAAGTAAAATTTGGCATATTTTAATTGTCAGTTTTTGTCCATTTGACTGTGAATTATTTTTTGAAACTTTGCACATAGCTTAACTGGTCTCTAACTAACATGATCTTTATTCAAATTACGTATTCGAAAAGTCACTGAACCATGATGAAGCCCCACACTTTCTTCTCATTTTCATGATTTTCTTGTATCTTGTGTCCACTGAGGCATGAAACATCGGGATTTTTATGAAAATAAAATCAAAGGTACACCCCGAAAATAATTGTTGTAATAAGAAATACAATGGAAATGCTTCTTTTTGCCTTTTTCTCAACTTTTATTAACTCCGTTTGAGTTCGGTATATTCAATTCATGTTGAAACAATGTTGACCAAATATCATGTACATTTACTGATGATGTCGAATAAATTTCAATTCAATTCAATTCAATATATAATGAAACAATCATTATATAACATATATATCGAATATATTTCCAATTTGACACATTATGATATAAGATAAATGTGAACTTATATATAAAAGAATTATACTAATTCTTTGTTTGCAATGGCGGAAGGGAACAGGCTGCGATTCCATGGTTACACAACACATGAGGGAACGAGAGGTTCACGGTTCACGTGACCGGCTGACTGGGAAGACTGTTTGGTTCCCTACGCAAGATCTGGTAATCGCAGCCTGTTCCAAACGCCTGTTCATGGCGCTCTTGGCCATTCCTCTCCTGGAGGGATATTGGAAAATTATTATATTTATTACAGAAACTGTACCAAAAAACAACCCTCCAAATCCCCACAATTTTTTTTTTTTTTTTTTTTTTTTTTTTTGCCTGGCCGAATAAGACCCCTGGCAGATGATTTATGATTTTTACTTTCCTTATGACTCTACAATTCAATTCAATTCATGGTTTATTGCTCCTAACAACAAAGGATACATGATTAGCAGTCGATTCGCAGAAATATGCATGTTTATAGTTAAAATTACGTAAATGCAATACAGCCATCCCATTTGGACTCGCCAGAAGAACAGTTAACAAGTTCATTCCGTTGAGCTTGCAATATAGATGGAGTTTGTAATAAACGATTTACAACTAGGTTCAAAGAAAACATGCAACATGATTAGCAGTCGATTCGCAGAAATATGCATGTTTACAGTTAAAATTACGTAAATGCAATACAGCCATCCCATTTGGACTCGCCAGAAGAACAGTTAACAAGTTCATTCCGTTGAGCTTGCAATATAGATGGAGTTTGTAATAAACGATTTACAACTAGGTTCAAAGAAAACATGCAACAACATAAGTGTTACTGAAAGTGGGCATTCCAGCTTATTCATTTTATTCTATATTCCATTCTGTAAGATTATATTTGTTTAATTGTTGCATGTTTTTAATGAATGAAAATAAATACAATACCACACAAAAAGGCCGACGAGAAGTTCTTGAGCAATTACTTCAAATCGGAAAACATGCACTCCATCTCTTTGAAAATACAAATGTTCTTGCAACTTGAAGCTGTGATCTAGATACGTATGAAGTACTTGTCATCCGCTGAACCCTCTGTCTAGCGTTCGCGTTAATAAATGTTCGCACATTCTTGACTTGCGACCTGTGAAATTACGCTTTTATGTTATTATAAAACAGGCGAGGTAATACGCTTGAAAAAGATATGTAAAGGTGACCTTGATATATTAAGAGCCTCATCCACTGCTTGGCGACAATCCTTAGTTAAAGCGGCCGATCGACCCAAATCCTTAGAGCCTGCGTGGATGATCAGTATTGCTGTACGAAAGCCGGTTGAAACCGCAGCAGGCTCTGTAATTGTCGCGGGCTGTCGCGAAAAGTTCCCCCTTCTCACCCGTATACAGTCCAACTCACAGCCCGTGAATCCCAGGACCCGACAGCCCTGGAAAAAGCCCGCCTCACGAAACTGTCACCGTACACCCAAACCCGGTGAGACCGGACACCTATTTAAAAGATAAGAAAAACAAATTCCTTCCGAGTATGGAGTTCTTCCTGAAAATAATTTATAATCATAGCTACACAACAAATACATATTCGGATACCTTCTGCTTTTTTTCTGCAGTCAGATTTGATTCTTTGTCTCATTGTGACGAAAATTGTCTCAAAATATGCAGAAGCCCAACGAATAGCCATCACTAAAGATTTTCCATGTATAACCTCTCCCTCAAACTTATTGCCCAGCAGTTAAAAATCTAATTGACTTTGATTGTAATGTAACATGTAACCGTATCACCTACGGATTCTTCCCGGTTACAGTGCGGGCAGGATACTTTCCCGTGTCCCGGGACACCGCAGTAGATAGGCCCCTGGATAGAAAGCTCTAAAGTCTATGTTATTGTTTACATACAGAGCATTCTCCTACTAAATTTTGCTTACTCATTATTTGACACGATGAAAACACATTGTGTAATTATTAATCGTCTACGACCTGGCAACAATCACTTGGCCCTATATATATAATCCTATTTTGTGTGAGTAACCAACCTCTTTTGTCTTTCTTCCCCTCAAGTCATCTTCTTCTTACTTTAAAAATTGTTTGTTTGTTGTTGCCTCGACTTTCCCGTATCTGTCACATTTCATGTTAATATCCTCCTATTCTGTAACATTTCCGCTTTTAAAAGTGAAATTCACATGCATATTACGAATAATGATGTGGAAAATAAATTCAATTCAATTCAAAAGGGAGCCAAAATCGATATAGTCTATTCCCCTTTCCATTCTTTTTAATTTTTATTTTATCTTTTTTTTTTTCCTTTTCTTTTCTTTCCTTTCTTTGGTCTTTTGGTTTGTTTGCACTTAAAAATTAACCTTGTGGGGATAAAGGCGAGGCCCGGTTTGAGCCAGCCTAAGAGGTTTTATGAAGGGCCTCAGAAGGAACTAGGACTAAAACTCCCTGAGATATGGATTTATTTCTGAACGACCCTAAAGCACCAGGCGCCTTCAATCGCGGCAGCCCGTATCGTGGCAGCGTCCCGGGGCTACAGGTGCCCCTGGTGCCTAACTATACACTGCCCCGTCACCGAAGGCGACGGTTCGCGATGGGGCCTGGTCGGTTTACTTGATGCCCTACTAACGACCCCACAGCCAGGTAGCTCGACTGAATTTATTGCTAAAGAGTTCGCTCACAAGGGCGGGGAATGACATGTGAGTGGGGTTAGAACTAACATAAGTTAACCCGATGATAAAAGTGACTCACCGGGTGGAGCTCGACCCAGGCCTCCTCCGCTTCGGCGTTCCCAGCGATAAGGTAATATTGGCCGTCCGAGTCGGGAGTTCCTGACGCTCATGCCATGACGAAGTGCCCGGGTTGTGCCTCGTACTACTCCTTGCTAGTCACCCTGGCTGAGTTATATAGTTTTGACTGTATCCTTTGACTTTGCGTCCTACTGATGCATTGGACTTGACCATCTCGAGAGTCAATTTTCGGTATATTGTCTATAAACTATTCTCCTTTGAACCAAGATTTCTAGCAACTCCGTTAATAATTATACAGCGTCTAATCATGTGCAAAGAACAGCGATATCTGTGCAACGTATGTAGAACCAACAGAATGTGTAATCCGGAGTATTAATTGTTTCAAAGTAGTGGTCAATAAATTATCTCCTCCGCATTCACAGTGATATCCAGTTTAAACATACGTTTTGTTGTATATATTGAAGAGCCGTAGAAAAGTAAACCGAACTCAACGGAGAAAAAGGAGAGAATGATTAATTTATCCCTGAAATGCGCACCTGCGAAAAACAACTTGTTTACGAATTCCGCTAGTGCATTACAATGCGCGCCGCCTATTGTCCTTTCCCAAATACGCGTGAGAAGACTTTGCCCTATATGTAAATTACAAGAAATGCGGGTCAGGCTGGAAAACATCCTGTTATTGACATCAAAATATTTAATCAAGGGCGCGCTATTCGCGTATTTCAGACCTACCTCATTGTATTCTATTACAATTGAGTTTATTTTCTTAATAAAAAAATAAACGTATTATATTCAATCAAAGTAAGAATTTGAATTTTAGTCCGTACGTGAGAAAAGGGCTTTTCCAGTCTCACATGCTCACTGAAGCATGAATTTGTAAATAAATACCAGAGGATCATTGACACGTGCCGAAAGAATATTAATACAACCCAAAAAATGTTATTGAGATGCTTTTTAGTGCATAAAATTACTGCAATGCATTTTCGTAATTCTAAAATGACCTATTTTTTTGGATGTTTGGTTGGTTCATTCAACCGTGGATGAATGGAAATTGGTTGCATACACTTCCACAACAGGAATTCCATCATATTTGATCAATTATACCACGGCAAAGAAGTAAAAATGGCAGTTTGGACAATTTTTGCTGCATGCTCACTCGAATCAACCGTGAAAATTGACGCAAATTTCTTGTCCGTATATTGGGAAGCACGTTTTGCATACATTCTGACGTGTAAAATGTTTAAAATCTGAAAATGGGTCCGTTGTCATTGAATCAAAGTTGCAATTTTAGGCTTGCGAACTTCAAAAAATGACTTTTTTGCATTCAACCATTGCTCACTAAAGCATGACTTGATGATTTTTCCTAAAATTCGTTCCCATTGTAGTTAATTAAATTTCCTACATGGACATATAATTAGATTTTTTAAATTCCTCCTGGTTCAAAAATTATTGATATCTGAAAAAGGGAGAACTTTCTTTTTGTGTTGTGTTTATATAATACGATTCATGATTACTTGGTGATTTTAACAAGATCGAGATATATCCAATGGGCTATTTCACGTTAAGTGTACACTTTTTTTTCTCACTGGGGGTCAAAAATGATAGTTGTTGTTAGAGCAAAAAATGCACAGAATCTGAATGTTTAGGGTATATGTCAGAAATGTGTAAAATTATAGAGCGTCAAGTTCATGTTTACATATTGAAATATTTCATTGAAATACAATAACAAAAATAGGTGTTTGAAGAGGACATTTGGTTAAAAAATTAACAAAGAAAAACATTGGCTTCATTACACCTGTACATGGCACAAACATAGTTTTCTGTATATTTATATGCAAATGTATACTTATTAGATGTTAATGCACTTATTTCCTATTAAATTGGGTCATATTTTGCCATAAAATTAGTGTATTCTATGGAAAAACTGAAAATGGGAGGTTGAATTTATTCAAGAACTTGGGAATTTTTCGTGTCATGTTACATTTACTTCAAATTTGGTATACAGTGTTGTATTTATGTCTAAATTATTTGATGCTATGTAAACATAAATGAATAAATAAATAACAATAATAAATAAAATAAGTAAATGCATATTTAATAAAAAGAAGTATGAGCTCCCAAACTCAATTCATTCGGGTCTTTTAGAGAGGACATTTAATTAACAACTCTTTGCAATATGAACTATTATTGTATGTAAGAACATGCTAATAGCTTATTGCAACATTACAGAGCCAAATGACGTGTATTGGAGAGGATAAACTTCAAATTATTCACCATCAATACAGCTCCAACTTTATCGTATAATATTCAAATATCGCCTGAAAGTTTTGTTCTTCAATACATTGTTTCATGTTATTTGAACAGTATTTTACAATTAAAATCAATACTGATATTGTCTAACTTGATACACCAGTTTTGATATAAGTCTTATAATCTATTTTCTTTTTAATCCACACTCTCAAACAGCAACTCGTTGATATATATAATGTTATGGAGAGGGCACATTGTTTATGCAATTGATTTTTTTAATATATATTTTTTAATTTATTGAAATCAATACATTCACCAGTCATAATATACTTTTGATTTTCATATACATGTACCAAGTTAAATAATAATAGGAAATGTCCAGAAACCATACATATTTTCAATCAAACTAGTATTTATGATAAGTAATAACAATAAAAAAAATAATTCTTATGATTCTTAAATATAAGTTTTATTTTTAATATATCTGATAAACAATTCTAACTGATAAATGAATTAATAGCCTATAGGCTTATGGGAAATTCCACAGAATTACTTAAAGGTGGTAAGGGTGGTATCTCACTTTGCGGAAACGTCTCCGAGACGGGTAAAAAGTATTAGAGATGTCTCTCAGACGTCTCCGCGACAATTTTCAAAAGCTATGACAAAGCAGTCGCAAAGAACCGTCTCAAAGTAGATTCCGCAACTCATGAATCGTCGCAGAGACATCTCCTCGACATGTTTCAACAATTTGTCTCGGAGACGTCTCCGAGACGTTTCATGAGTCACGGAAACTACTTTGAGACGGTTTGTTTTAAACTGCTTTGTCAAAGTTTTTGAAAAAATGTCACGGAGACGTCGCGGAGATGTCTCCAATACTTTTTATCCGTCTCGGAGACGTCTCTGCGAAGTGAGATACCACCCTAGTTACCGTGGAATTGCCCATAAGTAACAGTGGTCCATTGCAGTTGGTCCAGACATTGTTTCCGTTCCTGAAGTGCCTGGTTAAAAAATGTGTCCTCTCCTTAACAACCTAATGGCATACATAATATTGCTACTAGGGTGGTGAATGATTGCAATGATCCGTAGATTTTGTCAGTTACACACTTACAAATAGTATCCCTTTAAATTTATTTAATGCAAAACTAAGTTGTGAGAATATTTCTGTCTTTGCATTCAGAAATTACTCAATTACATAAATGAATTAATGAAAATCAATACCAAAATAAAATTATTGCTGTTGAAATGACATCTAATGAATTCTAATATTGAGTGGAACAACATATAAAATATTTCATACATGAAGGAAGTGATTATACTTGGAAAATAATTGTGTGTGTACATTGTTTAAAAAATGAATGACCCTGTTATGGAGAGGACATTCAGTTTAACATTGCATTAGTGTGAGATGCTGACTATCTATAGGTGTTTAGATGGAAAATCACATTTCATAATATTAAATGGAGGTATATTATCATTGTATATCAGTGCCATAGATAGTGCAAGCCTCAGTGCTTCAGAATATGAAGAAAATGCCTGTTATGGAGAGGACACACTTTTAACGGACAATAAAGTCATCAAATTAACCAAGCAATAAAATATATATCACATATTTTGTTCATTGATTTCTGACATGCCCTCATATTCAAACATACTTAAGATTATTTAAACAGAGTTTGGGCCCATACATATCATTTTATCTTACTGCTGCTGACCGAAGTGTTATGGAGAGGACATGTTTTTTAACTTCAACGGACAAAATACGTTTTACAAAAATATTCATCACTTCCACATTTCTTGACCAAATTTGGTGAAATAAGATTCATGATGTTACAAAGTGGCTATACTTATTATAAAGCCTTAAAATTTTACACAACTTTCAAAATATTCACATATGATATCAGTGTGTATAATCAAAATTATGAAATGAGAATCCCTTTTCCGTTAAAAATGGCATAATAATGCTAATATCATGGATATATAAAAGATAATGTTTGCAGTGTTACAATAATTGAACTGTAGGTTGGTGTTGATGAGGTCCATCAAATAAAAGGGCCAACATGATATAGTAATTGTTTAAAAGATACCAAAATGAGGAAAAACCCATTTTTTAAAAAGTGTACACTTAACGTGAAATAGCCCCAATGCTGGAATTCAATGTTGGCAACTATAGCGCTTGATTATGATCATGCCAATGCAAAGTACATGGCCATATAACATGTAGCATGAAGAGTCAGTGAACCAGGTCCGTTATATGCTAATTAAGAGGATTAATTTAATTGGATTATCTCTGGCAGTGACCTCCTTGGCGCTAAGTCGATCTTATCCCCAGAATAAGCTCTGTGAAAGTGATGTGATGTTACCCTACTAAAAGGGGGTTTACTTGGGTATCGTGCTAACAGACCGTTTGCGTAATGATACACTTTTTGTGAAGAATTTAATGTACGATTTAGTAAGTATAGTTCCAAATTGTCTCTCCTTCATTTAAATGCTCGAAGTCTATGTAAACATTTTGATGAACTACAAATTACCCTATCAACTCTTAACTTCCAATTTGACATCATTGCACTCAGTGAAACTTGGTTTAAAACTGTGACAAATATAAACATGTATGAGATTGATGGATATTCTCTTATTTCTAAATGTAGACCTTCAAAAGCTGGAGGCGGAGTTGCACTTTACTTGAAAAATAACCTCTGCTATAGAATTCGATCTGATTTTACTTGTTCTGAATCTAATTATGAAATGATATTTGTTGAAATTACCAACAGACCTAAACCTATTGTTGTTGGTTGTGTCTATCGACCACATGATTCTGATATATCTGGTTTTAATAATACTTTGCAAAATGTTCTTGAAATACTGGAAGGTGAAAAGAAAGCTATATATATATTAGGTGACTTCAATATGAATTTACTCAACTATGGTATTAATAGTAAAACAAATGAATTTTTAGATACGATGTTTTCTTTTAATTTATTTCCCTTAATAACAAAACCAACTCGTATTACTGATTCAAAGGCTTCATTGATTGACAATATTTTTACTAACACCATAGAAGAAGAAAAACACACGGGAATCATCTTTCTGACCACTTTCCAGTATTTTCAATTTCAAGTGAAAGGAATGTAAAGCCTATTATTAAATATTTAAAAAAAACGTATTATCAATGACTCGTCGTTATCAATGTTTAAAGAACGTTTATCATCTATAGACTGGTACGATGTTTATAACTGTGATCATGTAAATGGATCTTATGATATATTTTATGAAAAATTTGACTCAATGTATAAAAGTTGCTTTCCACTTAAATCGGTCAAACAAAGAGACAAAAAAGCACATAAACCCTGGATAACGCAAGCAATATTGAAGTCTGTAAAACACAAACATTGATTGTATGAAAATAATTTTAAAAGACCCAGTGTTGCTAATAAAAAGTAATATGTAGAATATAGAAATAAGTTAACAAACATCATAAGAATAACAAAAAAGGAAATACTTTGAGTCACTGTTCTATAATCTGAAAAATGACATGAAAAAAACTTGGTCTCAAATCAATAACATTCTTGGTCGTAAAAAACATGATAAATTACCTCAAAATATGTATCATGGAAATAATAAATTGAGTGGAAAGAAAAACATTGCTCAACATTTCAATGATTTTTTTATTAATATTGGTAAGAGGCTTTCAAAATCAATTAAAAAAACAAAGTCATTCATTTGATAAATACCTTGTAAACCCTAATATAAATTCATTTTTTGTCAAGTCAACAACAATTCATGAAATAATTAAACTATCGTCTTCGTTAAAAACTGATAAATCAAGTGGACCTGACTCTATTTCTCCTGAAGTTATAAAAAAAAGTGTATTCACTTATTTGCTGACCCATTATGTGACATATTTAATAAATCTTTAAGTAGTGGAATAGTCCCTGACAAACATAAAATTGCAAAGATTGTACCCATCTACAAGAAAAACGATACCAAGAATGTTGAAAACTATAGACCTGTTGCTTTGCTTTCTGTTTTTGCAAAATTATTTATATACTAGCCTGACATTGCTGCCACATTCTGGTGACCCTTATGACCTTAAAATTAGGGCAAAGGTCAATTTATATGATGATTAACAACCTGGAAATGGCATCATTTTAGCAAAAAAAAAAACTCATTTTCTGTGAACTTTGACCTTATTTCTAGGTCGATTGTGTCAACTAAAAATATGACGACATATATTTTTTTTGGTTCGTGACATCAAGTTAAAGGCGGTCCTGCCCGAGCATCGCTAAGCTAAAACGAGGACTCAAGATACGATTTGTGTGGTCGCCGCCATATTGTTCACGATCGAGAGCATGACTTAAAGGCCCTCGCAAGTCGGAGATCGTGGGGAATGCGCGTTTTTCTTGAGCTCCATTGACTCATACACAATCCACAGTGAGGCTTACGCAAGGGTCGGACTACTGGGGATTAACATTCGGACAGCACGAACATGACGAAGGTGACCGAATTCATTTAGTAAATAGGGTCCGTAGCTTCGGATTCTCCAGTCCTCACCAATTCTTAGTTTATAGACTCTCAACGGGTCTCTTCGTATTAATTCAAAGAGAAGACTTGTATAATGCTCCATTTAAAAAACAAAACATAGGATAGATTTACTTCGGACTTCTGGTTAGTTAGTCTAGCCATGAAGGATTAAGAGATCAGTGCTCCAGACATCCTGTCGCTGGTGATTACGCAACATGCCTCGGGCTCTGATTGGAATGTTATTATTTCATCCGAGATAAGGTGATTTCCCCATGTGTTATCAATTACGAGTCCCTTTAAAGGCCCTCACAAGTCGGAGATCGTGGCGCGTTTTTCTTGAGCTCCATTGACTCATACACAATGGCTTACGCAAGGGTCGGACTACTGGGGATTAACATTCGGACAGCATGAACATGACGAAGGTGACCGAATTCATTTAGTAAATAGGGTCCGTAGCTTCGGATTCTCCAGTCCTCACCAATTCTTAGTTTATAGACTCTCAACGGGTCTCTTCGTATTAATTCAAAGAGAAGACTTGTATAATGCTCCATTTAAAAAACAAAACATAGGATAGATTTACTTCGGACTTCTGGTTAGTTAGTCTAGCCATGAAGGATTAAGAGATCAGTGCTCCAGACATCCTGTCGCTGGTGATTACGCAACATGCCTCAGGCTCTGATTGGAATGTTATCATTTCATCCGAGATAAGGTGAATTCCCCATGTTTTATCAATTATACGTCCCTTTAATTTGCATACGGCCGGTTATCAATCAAAGTTAGTGCAAACACACGCCAGCCAATCGCGATCGCGCTGTGAGTGCGAGGCGTACAGCGTGTGTGGATACTCTGTTTGTGTATAAAGCATTGTATCAGTGCACTATGAGTGAATGCATATTCACAGTGTTCGGATCTCGAGATTATCACGTGCATAATACTTCTCGCTTGCACAACAGGCGGGGACATCCGAGCGGTCGAATCATTGCCGATAACAAATTGGCTCATGTCTTCGGCAATCGTTCGGGCGTTCTAGCTTTCGGTTTTTGGACCACTGCGTAAGAGTCGCACAACGTTGGTGTGAATGGGCAGCTTGCACAGTTCGTTACCGCGTACGTATTTTTGAACTCCCTCTACACTATGGGGAACGTACACCTTTAAACATTTTCATGTTAGTTACCAACATAGTTGAGCTTATACAACGAATAGGTCAAAGGTCAAAGTTAAAGAAAGAGGTTTTGGGAAAGAGTTTGGTTTTGACCTTAGTCTTGTTGGGCCGCATTACTTGGAATATTTCACTTATCACTAATAACGTGTTCTACTTGATCCCATGAACCAGGAAATGTTCGTTTTAATTGACCTTTAACCTGTAAATTAGGTGAAAATTCCAAAAAATAGTTAGTGTTTGCTATTTCCAGGATTTTTAGCAGCATGTTATTTGAACCTTGGCCTTATCTTGAGGTCACATGTGTCAATGAAGAAGAATAGTAAAGTTGATATTCTGATCCATGGGGTCAAGTAGAACAAAAATAACTATGGTTATCAAAATCAATAAGCCATAATATTGCCCAATGGGACAAAGGTCAAAACACACATCGAAAGTTCAAGAAATAGGCCTACGTAAGGGTCAAATTTTTCTGTCTTGACCATAGTCTTGTTTGGCCTTATAGCTTAATTTTTTTCATGTAGATAGACACAGTTCCTTTTGTTCTACTTGACCCCATGAATCAGAAAATCACCCTTGCCACTTTTTCATTGACACGTATGACTTCCAGATAAGGTCAAAGTTCAAATAACAAGACGATAAAAAAACCGAGAAATACCAGAAACTACTTTTTTTTTTATTACTTTTTACCATAATTAAAGGTCATAGGTCAATGAAAACGAACATTTCCTGGTTAATGGGATCAAGTAGAACACGTTAACAGAGATAAATGGAATATTCCAAGTAATGCAGCCCAATACGACTAAGGTCAAAACCAAACTCTTTGGCCAAAACCTCTTCTTTAACTTTGACCTTTGACCTATTCGTCAAGTAGAACAAAAATAACTATGGTTATCAAAATCAATAAGCCATAATATTGCCCAATGAGACAAAGGTCAAAACACACATAGAAAGTTCAAGAAATAGGCCTACGTAAGGGCCAAATTTGTCTGTCTTTACCAAAGTCCTGTTTGGCCTTATAGCTTAATCATGTAGATAACCATAGTTATTTTTGTTCTACTTGACCCCATGGATCAGAATATCAACGTTACTATTCTTTTTCATTGACACATATGACCTCAAGATAAGGCCAAAGTTCAAATAACATGCTGCTAAAAATCCTGGAAATAGCAAACACTAACTATTTTTTTGGAATTTTCACCTAAAGCGGAAACGTCTTTTGTTTTCCACAGTGATACAGGTATACAAAATTTCACCGTGATTTTTTTTATTGTTTCTAGTTTTTAGTCAAACTTATTTCTAAATTTCTGGCCAATATTATATAAATAGTTGACTTTGTGTCATACTTATAAATTCAACAAAGAATTATATAGCAAAAGAGAATCTTATGATCATATATGGTATCGTAATACCCATCTCCAATGGCATCTAAACACTGATTGTTATATCGCCATCAGGGGCTGAAAATTTGCAAACAGTCAACTTTAATTACACCACATCAAGTTTCAGTTAGAACTAGAGGGATAAATGCATAAGCACATGCGTGTAATAACTAAAAAATAAATTTTAAAAATGCAGTGTTAATGGATTTTTTTGGTCAAATTAACACCCATGCTACCCACCCAGCAAGGCAGTGGGTCGTACGCATACAAGAATCTAAGATCAACTTCGCTTGTCAATATGGGCCTAATCTATACAATTCTTTCCTAATAGTCCAGGCTAGAGACCATGTAACCTTGTTTTTTGATATATACAATGTTTTTTTATGGTTCTTTGTCAATTCGAGGGTGCTGATTCCAAATCCAATGGGTGCCAGACACGAAACCTTGAGCATTTTTCACAAATCGCGAAAATTCAAAATGGCCGCCAAAATGGCCGCCAAAATATAAAAATGAGTATTCCAAGGTTATTTTGATGGTTTCTTGTCAATTCGAGGGCACAGATTCCAAATCCGATGAGTGCCAGTCGCGAAACCTCGTGAATTTTATGCAAATCGCTGAAATTCAAAATGGCTGCCAAAATGGCCGCTAAAACAGGAAATGAGTATTCCAAGGGTATTTCTGAGATTATATTGGTGGTTTCTTATCGATTCTGGGGTGCTGATTCCAAATTCGATGAGTGCCAGCCGCGAAACCCAGCAGATTTTATGCAAATCGCTAAAATTCAAAATGGCTGCCAAAATGGGCGCCCAATTGACAATGCGTGTTCTATGGGTATATTTCAAGGTGTTTTGGTGGTTTCTTGCCAATTCAAAGGCGCTGATACCAAATCCGATGAGTACCAGCCACTAAAACCTACAGGATTTTTGTAAACCGCAAAATTGTCTGCCTAAAAATTAATATGAGAAACGTCGAGCACTCTCTACTACTACTCAAGCCTTCCTCGCATCTCGTCTTCTCAACTGGCTTACAGTCCTTTTCAGGACTAAATCACGAAAGATTACCTCTAATTCTACTCTCTACTCTTTATCTCGCCTATCAATTTTCTACTTTCTGTAACTCTTCATTTCCTCTTCTACTTTCTCAAACAGTCCTTTTTAGGACTAACCACATGGTGAACCGTAAATCTCATCATCGTAAAATGGTACAAGTGGAAAACATTTTTTTATAGTATGAAGTTTAATCACAGCCTGCTATTGTTTGGTATTTTCATGAAACAGGAAGATCAGATTTTCACCTGCAATTTTTGTCATGACATTTGGTGTTGTAATTTTTGAAAT
This sequence comes from Paracentrotus lividus, assembly GCA_940671915.1. Classification (NCBI taxonomy): domain Eukaryota; kingdom Metazoa; phylum Echinodermata; class Echinoidea; order Camarodonta; family Echinidae; genus Paracentrotus; species Paracentrotus lividus. The sequence continues at coordinate 4,919,505 of CALNVZ010000218.1, forward strand.
ATTATACAGAAATTATACAGAACAAAGCGCATCAGCAAGGAAAGTCTTTTGGCTTTAATTTGGTACCACATACACACATTATCTGAAAATATTTCACACCTAAATACTTTTTTTCCGACTGTACTATTTTTTTTTGACACAGACTGTATATCCTTCCATACCCATGGTGTTGATATTTCTGCTTTCCTTATGTTATTTATTGTATTTCTCTCTTTCCTTATGTTATTCATTGTTTTTCTTTTTCGATTTCCTTATGTTATCCATTGTTTTTCTATCTTTCCTTATGTTATTCATTGTTTTTCTTACTTTCCTTGTGCTACTCATTGTTTTGGTTTTTTTTTTACTTTCCTTATGTTATTCATTGTTTTTCACAATTTCTTTATGTTATCCATTGTTTTTCTATCTTTCGTTATGTTATTCATTGTCTTTCTCACTTTCCTTATGTTACTCATTGTTTTTCTCTCTTTCCTTATGTTATTCATTGTTTTTCTCACTTTCCTTATGTTATTCATTGTTTTATCTCCTCTTTCCTTATGTTATTCATTGTTTTTCTCTCTTTCCTTATGTTATTCATTGTTTTTCTCACTTTCCTTATGTTATTCATTGTTTTTTTCACTTTCTTTATGTTATTCATTATTTTTCTCTCTCTTTATGTTATTCATTGTTCTTCTCTCTTTCCTTATGTTATTCATTGTTTTTCTCTCTTTCCCTATGTTATTAATTGTTTTTCTCCCTTTCCTTATGTTATTCATTTTTTTTTCTCCCTTTCCTTTTGTTATTCATTGTTTTTCTCACTTTCCTTATGTCATTCATTGCTTTTCTCACTTTCTTTATGTTATTCATTGTTTTTCTCTCTTTCCTTATGTCATTCATTGTTTTTCTCACTTTCTTTATGTTATTCATTGTTTTTCTCTCTTTCCTTATGTTATTCATTGTTTTTCTCTCTTTCCATATGTTATTCATTGTTTTTCTCTCTTTCCTTATGTTCTTCATTGTTTTTCTCTCTTTCCTTATGTCATTCATTGCTTTTCTCACTTTCTTTGTGTTATTCATTGTTTTTCTCTCTTTCCTTATGTCATTCATTGTTTTTCTCCCTTTCTTTATGTTATTCATTATTTTTCTCTCTTTCCTTATGTTATTCATTGTTTTTCTCTCTTTCCATATGTTATTCATTGTTTTTCTCTCTTTCCTTATGTTATTCATTGTTTTTCCTTATGTTATTTATTGTTTGTATATTTCCTTAACATAATTAATGCATTATCGATAGTAATAGATATGGTTCGTGCATTACTTCCGGGTTTGCTCTTCACACTTGTGACGTCATCAAATTGCCCTTAAAAATATCCACGGATCTTCTAATTGAACCCGATTGTATATACCATGTTTAAAGCAGGATTTCTCGTGAACGCAATATGCTAAAGGGATCAACTAAACGGTGTTCTGTTTCTCATGTACTAAACTTGATAATACAATTGAATTCAACAAGATTGGCCTCTTCTTTAATATTCCACTTTAGGTATTTTTTTTTTTTAATATTGTATATCGCATGTTTTGTAAGACATGCAAAAGTATATTCATGTCTCACTGCACTATTACAGGCATAATACAATTTTTTTATAATTTAAAGACTGGGTTTGTGAGTTATCCTGACATCAAAAAAATATTCTTGGATTTTTTTCCCCCGACAGAATAGAGGCTGTAAATGAAATACTAGATTTCCCTTATTAACCCGTTCTTGGTTTACTGAACAACAGGAGACACTTTACATAAACTAAATGATCGAACACGACTAAATAAAATATAATTGTTCTGACTAGATGCACGATATGGGCGTACATCTTATACATGTCAGTGGTGGATCCAAGAGGGGGGGGGCGGAGGGTGGGGGCACCCCCGTAAGATCGGAAGAATAATATGAAAATGAATTCGTTTTGAACACGAACCTTTGTTTATTTTGTCAGGGCTCCGCGTAAGATTTGACTTTATACTACCCCTATAGGTAATGGTGATTTTCTTGAAGGCCGAATGCCAAAAAAAGAATTAACAACTGAGAGAATGATTTTGATAAGGAAAATAATCATGTTTGGAGAGCATTTTCTTGTGGTGTGGGGGAGCCTCAATGGTTAAATGCTGGTAGAACGGTTAGCTTGGGACCCTATGACAGTAAACGCCCCAAACATATCTTATTATTGGCAATGTATGGCCATATAATAGATTTTACATGACTTTGTTGCCATTCCTTTCCACTTTTCTTTCTCTCGTTTCTGTTCTTTCTTTTTTGTCCTGTGTATTTTTGTAGTTGGTACTTATAGGATTTGGAATCAGCGCCTTCTGATTGGCAAGAAACCACCAAAAAACCTTAAAGAATCTGTGAGAAGAAATAAAAATGCTTTTAATTCGAATAAAATAGGTGTTTTTCAGTCAAGGAAATATCTATGAATCAATATAAGTCAGTTTCAGAGTTATAACATATCAGAT
>CALNVZ010000218.1:4922082-4933342 GCA_940671915.1 Paracentrotus lividus
TACTTGATACTTGATACTTGATGTGGTAATCCCTCTGGCAGTTCACTAAGGATGCTATACTGGGATGATCGACGAGGTGAGTTGTCGCAAGGGGTGCCATGAAGTGAGTTGGTGGGTGGACAAAGCACTTTATATATGTACAGTAAAATATGCTATGTCCAGTGCGAGTAAAAACAATCCCAGTATGTTTAAACTATGTGAGAGCCAACAGGAGGCTGCAGTGTTCTGATGAAGGGTAATGCAGCCTCCTTGAAACTGATGGTTTTGGTAGCATTTACTGCTGAGCTGGGTAGGCCATTCCAGATCCGTACCGTTCTTGGATAAAATGAGTATTTGTATGAGTCGATTGATGCTTGTGGGATGACATACTTCAAGTTGTGGTCATGTCTTCCAAAGTAGGTAGCAGGGATGACAATGTGGGGAAAGGGCATGAAGACAAGCTGGTGATGAATCTTGTGGAAGAGGGACCATTGGTCTAGAATACGGCGTGTGTGGAGGGTGTCCCATTGGAGGGCTGATACGAGAGCAGATGGTGATGTGGTGTATCTGTAATCACAGTATACAAAGCGAGCTGCTGCTCTTTGTACTTGCTCGAGCATTTTTGTTACTGTGATGCTGTGTGGGTTCCACGCCTCAGAACAATACTCCAACTGAGGGCGCACTAATGCCATGTAGGCTTTGGACTTGACATCTCTGCTGCAAGAGGATAGGGTCCTGCGGAGTAGACCAAGGGTACGGCTTGCTTTGTTCCGGATGGACTGGCAATGCTTGTTCCAACGAAGGTCAGAAGAAACCGTTACTCCTAGATATTTGTAATGGTCAACTCTTGGGATAAGTCCATTGGACAAGTGGTATTGTTGTATGCTTGGAGATCGTTTCCTCGTTATTGTGAGAATGGCACATTTTCCAACGTTGAAACTCATCATCCAGTCTTCAGACCACTTAGACAGCTGCTGGAGATCATTTTTCAGGATCTGGTGGTCATTTGCATGCTTGATCTCACGATAAAAAGTGCTGTCATCTGCGAAGAGTCACATTGTGGACTGGATATTGTCTTGAATGTCGTTGATATACAACAGGAAGAGGGTCGGGCCGATGACTGATCCCTGGGGGACACCAGATGTTACATCCCGGAGTGTTGATTTGGATCCATCTACCAAGGCCGCCTGTTGCCTATCGGTGAGGAGTGACATTATCCATAGAAGCGAGTCACCACTTATGCCATAGAATTCAAGTTTAGTAGAGAGGAGATGGTGAGGAACTCGATCAAAAGCCTTCTGAAAGTCTAAGAAGACAATGTCCACTTGACTTCGTCGTTGGAGGAGAGAAGACCAGTCATGGATAGCTGATGTCAGTTGGGTAGTTGTTGATAATCCCTGTCTGAACCTGTGTTGCGCATCAGTGAGGATGTTGTTTACTGCTAGATGCTTGGAGATATGGCTTAAGATGATATGTTCAATAACTTTACAACAAATGCATGTGAGGGAGATTGGCCTGTAGTTTGAGGGCTCACACTCTTCTCCAGACTTGTGGATGGGAGTAACAAGTGCCTGTTTCCACTGGGCTGGGATAATCCCGGTGTTGTAGCTCTGCTGGAACAGGAAAGAGAGTGGAGAAGCAATCTCACTGGCTATCAGTTTCAGAAGCTTGGGTGGAAGATCATCAGGTCCACTGGCCTTTGAAGGGTCGAGCTGTAGCAGGCGCTTCTCAACACCAGTCCTATGGATATGTAGGTGGCCTATTTGTGGGTAAGGTGAAGGTCCTTTCTGTACTAGAGGTTGGGACTGCTTTGGAGTAAAGACAGATTGATAGTAGTCGTTCAAAGTCTCCGCCTTCTCTAATGCTGAAGTGCATAGTTTGGTAGGAGTGCATAGTGTGGGAACACCGATGTTTTCGAACGACAGGTTTTGATGTAAGACCAGAATGACTTCGGATTGTCTTTAAGGCTTGCCCCAATAATGTTGTTGACGTAGTCAGAGCGGGCCTGTGTACATTCTTGGCAACTTGGTTTCTGTACTGTCTGTAGGTTTGCCATGCTGCTGGACTTGACTGTCTGCGTGCCTTCTTGAAGAACCTATCTCTCTTCCTCATCTGGCGTTTGAGAGAGATAGTCACCCAAGGAAGATGTCTTCTACCCTTGCTTATCTTGGCAGGAATGAGTTCCACCAAGCACTTGTTCAAGAAGTCAACGATGATGGTCTAGTTAGACTCTACTGACTTTGTCTCTGGGTCTGACAAGAGAAACTCTGTTGCAAATTTAGCAGCCGCATCTTTCAGCTGCTGGTGATCAGCTTTGTGGAATTGGTAGATCCTCCTCAAGGGTTTGAACGAGATCTTCGGGTATGCAGCGAGAGTGAAGGTGACAATATGGTGATCAGATATTCCTGGCTGAACACCTACGTTCTCCACTAGGGCGGGATTTGATGTCACCACGAGATCAAGGATGTTATTTGATGCTGGTCGAGTGACTTCCCGGACCACCTGTGACAGGGTATTATTTAGAAAAATATCCAATAATTTCTGGTGGCAACCAGAAGTGGCAGGATTTTTAGTTGTCTGATTTTCCCAGTTGATATCGGGATGGTTGAAATCTCCGGCTAACAAGACATCAGGTTGATTGCGTTGATGTCTTGTCATGATCTCGGCTAATGATTGACTTAACCCGTCAAGACCTTGCTGTCTGTTGTTGGGTGGGCATTAGTAGCTACCGATGTACAGTGGTTTGGCGTTTGAGAGCTGTACATTGCACCATAGGATCTCGCAGTCAGTGTCAAACTCTGGGCATTTGGTGACGGTGAGCGTGTCTGTGATTGCTATAAAGACTCCACCACCATTCAGATTTCTGTCCTTTCTATATATGGAGTAGTTGCCTGGGAAAATAGAGTATGAAGGGATGCTATCATCAAGCTTCGACTCACATCCGAGTATGAAGTCAGGAGAGTGATGTGCAATAGCAGCTTGGAAGCTGGACTGTTTGGTGGTCCCTTTTAACCCGTTACTTTACTTACATTACTTTGAACGTCTTTTTGCCATTTTTAGATGGAGGACGAAATCGTGGTTGACAGCGTCCTCAAGGGCTGGCAGTAGGGGTTGATGTCATAGGATTGGTAGGAGGGGAGGTATCATCATCACTAAACTCGCAGCGTAGTGGTGAAAAACGATTTGATTGTGAGACATCCATTCCTTGGAGTGAGCTGCTAGAGCCTGTGTTTGTAGAGGTACATTGGCAGCACACCCAGGCAAAGCTCCTAGATTTGTTTGTCAGAACTTCATAAGAGTCCGAGGAGATGCCGACGCAAGAAACGTGACACCACCAGTCGCAATGATCACAGAGAAGAGCTGGGTCAAAATCTCTCACTTCCTCTCCACAGATAGCACATGGAAATAGATTGGGTGCTTCAGTGGATGGGCCAGGATTCAGTTCAACTTGTCCACCAAGAAGAAGTAGAATGGCTAAGTGGCTAAGAGAGGTCGATCTGAAGTCAAGTGTAGACATTGCGTGTCGTTTAAACTTGTTACATGAAGACATGAAGAATATAAGTTTGTAATTTTCGATACCTGCTGTATGGGAGGGCGACTTCCCAGATGGTTGGTGTACTTTCATCTGAGTACTATGGAACAATTCATAAAATGGTAATGGTGTCAATCTATAAGTGTAGATTTCAGTAATCTGGGAGGATGAATTACATGTAGCTATCTTCAACAAATTTAGTGCACACAATATTGACAGAAATGTTAGTAGGATTGGGCGCGATGTTGAAGAGGAGGGCGGTAGAGTCTTCATGATGGCAGGTTATTCATCGATTGATCTCGCACTAAATAAAAAATATATAAGTCAGGATCTTTTAAATGGTTTTCCAAGAAAGAGGGAGGCTGGATTCATTCATGTACAGCTCAGCAGTCTTTAAGCTATGAGTAGATCTGCGCCCAGACTGAGGTAGTGTAGAAATTTAATCTCTAGAAAATCACAGGTTAATGTCTGGATTAAAAATTAAAAGTACAGTTGAACTCTTAATGATTGTTTGCTTCTTGATGTCCAATGACATATGAATAAAATTTAATGTTCATTCAGCAATAGTACATTACATGACTGTAGAACTTTGAAGATTTGAGAAGAAGGCTGGGCTAGAAACAGCAACTCAGGATCCTCCATGTGGGACTACAGAAGAAATTGCACATACTTTAGGAAGCAAAGCTGAAAAATGTATCAGAGTTTTCCTTCATTTAGGATGCAAAGAACACTAAAATAATCATTCCAGCTGTATGTTGATGTATCCAGCAATCAAAAACAGCAAATAAGAATTTATGATGCAAAACTAAAAAGCAGGATTTAGTTGGATTTTTTAACACCAGAGTCACTCCATGTCTACCCCATGCAACAACCACACATGAGTGTTCTCAAACACGATGGTTTATATCCACTTGGTCTAACAGCAGTTGGCCCAATTCTCTGATTGTCTAATACCACATGGGGTAAACCTATATGGTCTACTTACAGTTTGGTCTAACATCTATTTGGCCTAATGCATACTTGGTCTAAGGACCACTTGGTTTAATTTCCAATTCGTCTATAGCCAAATGGTTTAATTGCCTTTTCGTCTAATTCCCAAATGAATATTTGGTATATTTCCAGTCAGCTACAGGAATCGACCAAATGGTGATAGACCAATTGGACATTAGACATTAGACGAAATGGGCATTAGACCAAATGGGATTTAGATGAAATGGCATATAGGCAAAGTGACATTTAAACCTAAAGTTAATTAGACAAACCGGTTGTAGACGAAGTGGAATTACACCATGTAGGATGAGGCAAAGCAGTCAAAGTGGGTTTAGACCGATTGGCAATTTACCAACACTATTAGTTGGGATATAGTTTATTGCATTGAGAACAATGTTCAGAGAGAGATGAGTCAAAAGGCTACATCAGCAATGCAAGCAATCATGTTGTTTTATTTGCTAGAGGACATGCTTGCATTCTGCTTAAAAAAGACGTTTGTCATAGGAGTACAACCAAAAAGTATGTATTTTCTGTTTTTATATTTTCTTGGATAACTCTGGTTAAAATATTACGAACCTAGCACATAGCTTTCTATATTTTTAGACTTAAAATATTCAGGTCTCAGAAATAGTCTCACAAAAGTTACTGAGCTGATGTAAAATCATACATTTTTATTACCCACCCTCCCACCTTTAGAAATGAAACAAAATAAGTTTTTTCTTACATTTATGTTTTGTATTATGTTTCTTTTGTTTTATCAGAGAGATTTTTAAACAAAAGATGTTGCTACGCCTTGGCTACACCAATTGTTTAATAAAAAATATTACAGGGAATAATTGTCCTGTGTGTTACTGTCCCGTTTGTTTGTTAAAATTTGAACTTTGCCAGAAAACCCGAAGTTGTATTAATGTTAAAATATGTCCTTACAATGTTTATTACATGTTTAAGAGGAAATGACTCTACAAATTTAGATCTACTTTTTTAAATTCAGAATTAAATGTGAACAAAGTCAAAATTTGAAAAAACCATTTTTTTTTTGCGGTCCCGTTTGTTACCGACGAATAAATGATCATAAATTAATTATGAATTGGTTATTACAACCATTTTTTAATGTTTTTGTTGAACATTATTAGTACCTTCAGGAATATACCAAAGGATTGAGATTTCATTTAAGATTTTTCAAACAAGCCCTATTTTTGGCTCTATATGTCCCGTTTGTTACCGCGCAAAATAGCTTGGACTTGCCCTTAGCTCAAAACTTTCAGCTCGCGGATACTAAATAGGCTCTATATTGCACAATTAACTCAAATTTTGTTCTCAATATTTTGAGCTCGCGCTTTGCGCTCGTATTCCTATATATTCATTACTAAATGAACAATAAAAATAAAAGCCATTAAGATTCTTAAAATTTTCAGCTCGCGCTTCGCGCTCGCGGATACTATAAGTAGGGACTATAATGCACAATTAACCCCAGTTTTTAGCTCCTAAATAAAGTCTATAATCATGATAATGCATATTATACTCCCAAGTTTAACTCAAAATTTTCTGCTCGCGCTTCGCGCTTGAAAAAAAAAATCCTTGAAAAAGGTTCACTTTTTCAGATTTCGAACCCCCTCGTAACAATTCTAGTTACGGGCCTGAGATTGTGGATTTGTTTTATATCGCTGTTATTCAACAAAACATGTAAAATGTATCTTCAAAATGGATACTAAATAGGATCTATCATGCACAATTAACTCAAATTTTGAGCTAAAATTTTTGGCTCGCGCTTCGCGCTCGCATGTCCTTCATTTTTACTAAATGAACAATAATCAAGGCAGCACATTCAAAGACAAGTCTTCGCACCCCTCCATCTCCGAATTCATTTCTCTTTAAGTCTATGCCTGTGATAAAGTATCCCCCTTTTTTTTAAAAAAGGTGCCTTTTTCCATTGTGGCCCCCACTTTCAAATCCGTTCCTCCGCCTCTGCTATATGTTTTTTTAGAGCTCGCGGATACTTTATAAACACAACACAAAAAGAAAGTTTCCCCTATTTCAGATATCAATAATTTTTGAACCCGATGTTTCACGCCTCGGTGGGCACAAGATACAAGAAAATCATGCAAATAAGAAGAAAGTTTCGGGCTTCGTCATGGTTCAGTGACTTTTCGAATACGTAATTTGAATCAAGATCATATTAGTTCGAGATCAGTTAAAGCTGTGTGCCAAGTTTCGTTATATTCCATCGAAGTAAGAATTTGAAGTTTATTCCAAACGTGAGAAAAGGGCTTTTCCAGTCTCTCGTGCTCACTGAAGCATGAATTTGTAAATAAACGTCATAGGATCATTGACACGTGCCCACAGGATATTAATACAACCAAAAATATGTTATTGAGATGATTTCTAGTGCATAAAATTACTGCAATACCTCTTCGCAATTCTAAAATGGCCTATTTTTTGGTTGTTTGATGGGTTCATTCAACCGTGAATGAATGGATATTAGTTGCATACATTTCCAAAACAGGAATTCCTTCGTATTTGATCGAACATACCATGGCAAAGAAGTAAAAATCGCAGTTTGGGTAATTGTTTCTGCATGCTCAGTCAACCGTGAAATTTGACGCAAATTTCGTTTCCGTATATCGGGAAGCACGTTTTGCATACATTCTGACGTGTAAAATGTTTAAAATCTGGAAATGGGTCCGATACCATTGAATCAAAGTTGTGATTTTAGGCTTGTGAACTTCAAAAAATTACATTTTTGCATTCAACCATTGCTCACTGAAGCATTACTCGATAATTTTTTTTCCCTGAAATTCACTCCCATTGCAGCTAATTAAATTCCCTACATGGACATATAATAATATTTTTTAAATTCCTCCTAGTTCAATAATTATTGAAATCTGAAATAGGGGAAACAAGATTCCAACCCTTTTCCTTATGTTCGCATTTGCTTTTCTAATATGGGTTTTCCACCTCAGTTGGTTATCTGTATACAGACCAACAAATAAAACACAATCCACTTCATAGTGTGGCATCCAGTGGGGAAAATATAGGTTTCGTTTGCAAGTCATGTTAATGTTTGGCAACATCTATATATATGTTCTACTTGATCACACGAATCAGAAAATAAATGTTGCCAATTTTTTAATTGACCTTTTGTGACCCAAAATGAAGGTCAAAGGTCAGGCTTCATTAACATAAATATAATTTTGTTCAAATTGTGTCTTTAGTTTGATACTTTTTTCTAGAGAATTTTCTTTGCTTCTGTTTGCCTGTGGCTTTTTTCGCGGCTTTGTACTTAAGAAAAAGGATCCTTTGAATAAAGGTTCAACTTTTTTCAGATTTCGAACCCCCTCGTAACAATCTAGTTACGGCCTGAGATTGTGATTTTGTTTTATATCGCTGTTATTCAAACAAAACATGTAAATGTATCTTCAAAATGGATACTAAAATAGGATCTATCATGCACATTTAACTCAAATTTTGAGGCTAAAATTTTTTGGCTCGCGCTTCGCGCTCGCATGTCCTTCATTTTTTACTAAATGAACAATATCAAGGCAGCACATTCAAGACAAGTCTTCGCACCGCCTTCCATCTCCGAATTCATTTCTCTTTAAGTCTATGCCTGTGATAAAGTATCCCTTTTTTAAAAAGGTGCCTTTTTCCATTGTGGCCCCACTTTCAAATCCGTTCCTCCGCCTCTGCTATAATGTTTTTTTAGAGCTCGCGGATACTTTAAAACACAACACAAAAAGAAAGTTCCCCTATTTCAGATATCAATAATTTTTGAAACCCGATGTTTCACGCCTCGGTGGGCACAAGATACAGAAATCATGCAAATAGAAGAAAGTTTCGGGCTTCGTCATGGTTCAGTCGTCTTTCGAATACGTATTTGAATCAAGATCATATTAGTTCGAGATCAGTTAAAGCTGTGTGCCAAGTTTCGTTATTTCCATCGAAGTAAGAATTTGAAGTTTATCCAAACGTGAGAAAAGGGCTTTTCCAGTCTCTCGTGCTCACTGAAGCATGAATTTGTAAATAAACGTCATAGAATCATTGACACGTGCCCACAGGATATTAATACAACCAAAAATATGTTATTGAGATGATTTCTAGTGCATAAAATTACTGCAATACTCTTCGCAATTCTAAAATGGCCTATTTTTTGGTTGTTTGATGGGTTCATTCAACGTGAATGAATGGATATTAGTTGCATACATTTCCAAAACAGGAATTCCTTCGTATTTTGATCGAACATACCATGGCAAAGAAGTAAAAATCGCAGTTTGGGTAATTGTTTCTGCATGCTCAGTCAACCGTGAATTTGACGCAAATTTCGTTTCCGTATATCGGGAAGCACGTTTTGCATACATTCTGACGTGTAAATGTTTAAAATCTGGAAATGGGTCCGATACCATTGAATCAAAGTTGTGATTTTTAGGCTTGTGAACTTCAAAAATTACATTTTTTGCATTCAACCATTGCTCACTGAAGCATTACTCGATAATTTTTTTTCCCTGAAATTCACTCCCATGTGCAGCTAATTAAATTCCCTACATGGACATATAATATATTTTTTTAAATTCCTCCTAGTTCAATAATTATTGAAATCTGAAATAGGGAAACAAGATTCAACCCTTTTCCTTATGTTCGCATTGCTTTTTCTAATATGGGTTTTCACCTCAGTTGGTTATCTGTATACAGACCAACAAATAAACACAATCCACTTCATAGTGTGGCATCCAGTGGGGAAAATATAGGTTTCGTTTGCAAGTCATGTTAATGTTTGGCACATCTATATATTGTTCTACTTGATCACACGAATCAGAAATAAATGTTGCCAATTTTTTTAATTGACCTTTTGTGACCCAAATGAAGGTCAAAGGTCAGGCTTCATTAACATAAATATAATTTTGTTCAAATTGTGTCAAATTTGGTATCAAATGTAGGTAATGTTATAAAGCAATTAAGTCAATTATCATTTTTTCACTCGACCAGTCAGTTTTGAGCAATATTGCAAATTAGTTTATTTATGCATATTGAATGCGTAATAGAGTCAAGTTGAACGGCGATCAGACACAACATATCCATAGATAATATTAATACAAATTAACCAGATTAAAACGTGAATCATACTAGTCTATATTGTTGCACCTTCTGGTGACCCTTATGACCTGAAAATAGGTCAAAGGTCAATTTATATGATGATTAACAACCTGGAAATGGCATTAATTTGGCAAAACCGAATTTTGTATGAACTTTACCTTATTTCTAGGTCTAATGTGTCAAGTAAGAATAGACGACCTTTTTTTTTTGGTTGATGGCATCAAGGAAATCATAATTCATGTTAGTTGCCAACAAAGTTTAGCTTCTACGACCAACAGGTCAAAGTTCATGAAAGACGTTTTGGCCAAAGGTTTTGTCTTGACCTTAGTCTTATTGGCCCGTATTACTTGAAATATGTTATTGAACACTGTTATGTGTTCTACTTGATTCCATGAACCAAGAAATGTTCGTTTTCATTGACCTATGACCTTTGAATAAGTAAAAAGAGCACCAAATACATAGTTTCTACTATTTCCAGATTTTGAAGGTCACGTTATTTGAACTTTGACCTTAACTTGAGGTCATATATGTCAATGAAAGAGAATAGCAACATTGATATTCTGATTTATGGGAACAAGTTAAACAAGAATAGCTATGATTATCAAATTATTAAGCTCAATATGGCCAATAAAACAAGGTCAAGAACACACATAGAAAGTTTAAGGAATACATATAAGGGCTAGAGTTCTATCTTGATCATAGTCCTTGTTTAGCCTTATTAACTTAATAATTTTGATAACAACAGTTCTACATGATCCCTTGGATCCATGAACCAGAATATCACGTTGCTATTATTTTTTCATTTGACACATATGACCTCAAAGTTAAGTTCAAATAACATGACGCTAAAAAAACCTGGAAATAGTAGAAATTGTGTATTGTTCGGATTTTCACCTCATTAATTAAAGGTCAATGAAAACGAACATTTCCTGGTTCATGGAATCAGTAGAACACATTAACAGTGTTCAATAACATATTTCAAGTAATACGGCCCAATAAGACTAGGTCAAGACAAAAAACTTTGGCCAAACGTCTTTCTTGAACTTTGACCTATGGACCTGTTGGTCGTGTAAGTTAACTTTGTTGGCACTAACTTGAATATGTTTTTCATGATGCGATCAACCAAAAAACATAGAGTTCGACACATATTTTTTAAGTTGACATATTTGACTAGAATAAGGTCAAACTTCATAGGAAATTCGGTTTTTGCCAATTAATGCATTTCCAGGTTGTTAATCATCAAATATAAAATTGACCTTGACCTATTTTCAAGGTCATAAGGTCACCAGAATGTGGCAACAATTTAGACTAGTATGATTCACAGTTTTAATCTTGATAAGTGTTTATGAATATTGTCTATGGATATGTTGTTGTCTGATCGCGTTTCAACTTTGACTCTATTATGCATTCAATTATGCATAAAATAAGCTAATTTGCATAATATTGCTCAAAACTGACTGGTCGGGTGAAAAAATGATAGTTGACATCTAATTGTAGTTATTAAACATCACTACATTTGACACAATTTGAACAAATATTATGTTTATGTTAATGAAGCCCTGACCTTTGACCTTCATTTTGGGTCACAAAAGGTCAATTAAAAAAATGGCGACATATATTTTCTATTCGTGTGATTAAGAGAACATGTTGCCAAATATTAACATGACTTGA
>CALNVZ010000218.1:4946223-4960682 GCA_940671915.1 Paracentrotus lividus
ACTCTTTATGTATTTCAAGTACATAACTTTACAGTATGTAAGTAAATAAGTATAAATAAAATCAATATCTATTCTTTATTATCTTGTATATATTTTCTTAAAGTTTGCAATAGGTAATTGTACGTAATTTAAGCCAGATATAAAGACTTAAAATAAAGCCAGATAACTGACTTGAATCAATTTTGAATTTTGGTCCACTACTATCCCTTCACTCAGAACCACTGTTACAGAGATACATTAAGATAGGATGAATTGGCATTTAGGACAAACTAAATGGCTCAATTATGTAATAACTTGTATGAATTCAATCTCTGACATGATAGCAAAAAGCTTTGGTGTCAGATTTTGATTTCTTCTGATAAAATATTTTCATATCTTCATTAGATATGAAATACTTTCGTAATGATGATTTACATTATGTGGCTCCGTTTATTTTTTTTTTTTTTTAAATTTATATTTGTATGGTTAAAACGATTTATAGAAACACATCCAAAGTTTTCAAGTGTAACCCTTATACCTACCTTGCTCAAATGATCACAAACCTTTTGTGATATAAATGTTTGAAATAAAGACTTATCCTTACTCGTTATAACAGGATTGAGCTGCATAACACTCTATTATTATGCCTGCTTTATGACGTTGTTATGTCAATTATCAGTGGGGAATTTCATCCCTGCTAATGAACCAAATTTAATTAGTTTGAGGGTTTTGAGGAAAGATACTTGGTTTAACTTTCACAAGAATAATTACTTTTATGGTGTTTAATAAAATTGTACAAATAATAATGTATAGAACGAATTACGATTTCTGTCGCTAGATTTCTTTTGCATTTATTTTATGTCAATTATCAGTGGGTAATTTAGTCCCTGTTAATGAACCAATATCAATTAGTTTGAGTGTTTTGAGGAAAGGTACTTGCCTTAACTTTCACGATAATAATATATTATTTCTATGGTATTTGATAAATTTGAACAAGTAATGGTTTATGAAAATAATATGAACTGAAATCAATTTTACTTTTCAACTTAATCATGGATGATATAATAATGAAATGGTGTGTGTGTATATATATATATATACTTTGAACATGTACGTAATGTATTGTATAATCATGAAATGATGCGCATTTGTATTGATTGTATGGTATCGGTGATATACGTTTATGTTTGAAAATTTCTACACTCAGTAAAGTGATGTAATATTGGATATTTGATATGTATACTCAGAGTTTTTTTTTTTTTACTAGGCCTTTAAAAAAGCTGCATACGTATTATCCTAGAATATTATGGGGAATATAGGCATATTTGTACATTTCATAAAAATACTTGACTTTTAAATAATACATAACATAATAGTTTGATAAACATACTACAAACTATTTGGTTGCATTATAAAAGCGTGTGATGTTTATTCGGAATTAAATTTTCAACGTACCGGTATAGATTATGTATACATGATTAATATTTATCGTTCTTAATTTCGGTAGTGGATCATTAATGGAAAATGAGTTGAGATAGATAGAGAGAGAGAGAGAGAGAGACTTGTGGTTGCTAATGGTGGTATCATAGTTGCAATGAGATCGGTTTCAGACGTGTTTGAGAGGATTTTTCGAGACGTCTCGGAGACTCCCTAGTCACTACGACGCACAGTGGGCCAGAATCACCTCAAACTGCGCCCAAATTTATTTTTCTTTGAAGACCACATAATAAAAATGATGACATCATCACGGTACGCCTCACTATTACCATTGCGTACACATAGGTAGTTCAACGTAAAAAAAGATGTGTTAATGCACATTCTTCAGTTACTCCTATTTATATATCTTTGTATTTATTTATTTCTTTATGTATTTTTATACATCATTTTCACAAAGGAGCCTATACAGGGTGACCCAGAAAAAAGGAAACCCAACTTTGATCAACAATAATTTCAAAAATATTCCAATGGTGATTATGAAATTTATATCACTGTAAAGTGCAACTCATTGCCATTCTAATGATACCTCGCTCACCTCACCAATGTCACGCATCACTAAACCCCATTGTTTTGAAAAGGTCTTGTAAAATTGTGCGTGGTTCACTTTCATGCACCTTGATATGGTTTGTGTGAATGTGCCTGGAAAGGAAACCCAACTTTGATCATCAATAACTTCAAGAATATTTCAGTGGTGATTAAGAATTTAATATCACTGGAAAGTACAACTCATTACCATTCTAATGATACCTCTCTCAGCTCACCAATATCATGCATCACTGAACCCCATTGTTTTGAAAATTGTCTCGCAAAATTGTGATAGGTTCTCTTTCATGCTCCTTGAGATGAGTTGCTTCAAAGATTCCTAACAAATCTAAGTAAAGCATTCCAGTGACTTAAAATAAATGAGTTTGATAAATGGGTTGAAAATTTTTACTTATTTAGTTCTTTAATCTTACCATCCAAGTAATTTCAACATGTTACTGGTCACGACAACCCAGAAAACCTTCAGTTCCCCATGGATAATGTAAGAAGCATGACATTGCATCAATCACAATTTTGCAAGATATTTTCAGAACAATGGGGTTCAGTGATGCGTGACATTGGTGAGCTGAAAAAGATATCAATACAATGATAATGAGTGGCACTTTCCAGTGATATAAACGTCATAATCACTACTGTCATGTTTTAAAATGATTGATGATGAAAGTTGGGTTCCCTTTTTAGGCACATTGCAGCAACCCATCTCAATGGGCGTGAAAGTGAACCACTCACAATTTTGCAAGACATTTTCAAAACAATGAGGTTCAGTGATGCGTGACATTGGTGAGCTGAGCGGGGTATCATTAAAATGGTAATGAGTTGCACTTTTCAGTGATATACATTTTATAATCACCATGGTAATATTTTTGAAATTATTGATGATCAAACTTGGGTTTCCTTTTTTCTGGGTCACCCTGTAATGTAACAAACTTAGCTTTTAACTTAGGCTCCTTCATAATTCTTTCTTTCTTATGCTACTGATGTCATCCGTTTTATGATTTATCAAATGTATAGTATTGAAATGACATAAAATATTGTTGTTTTTATTATTGTTTGATTGGAATATGTAAATAAAAACTGAACTGAACTGAACTGAACTTCATATTAGAGGTCAGTCTGGGGTTCTCAGACTCGTTGAATTCGATTAGAACATTTTCAAATTCGTATGACGTCATCTAAGTACTGTTTTCTGATTGGTCAAGGAAAAATATAAATGGTAAAGTATGAAAAATTTCATTTTGCTTTGATGTGTGTGACTAATATGGGGTTTCGAGACATGAGAAACACAATGAGAGTATTTTTAAATTTATATGACGTCATTTAAATATCGTTTTCTCATTGGTTAAAGCATATTTCTCTGCAAAACGTTCTTTTTCTGATTAAATTTTATAAATAAGACATGGAGGGGTCTTCTATAGACCATTGGGATACAATTGGAGCATTTTTAAATTATTTGACGTCATTAAAATACTGTTTTCTTATTGGTTAAGGCATATTTCTCTGCAAAACGTTCTTTTTCTGATTAACTTTTATAAAAAAGACATGGAGGGGTCTTCTATAGACCATTGGGATACAATTGGAGCATTATTAAATTATTTGACGTCATTAAAATACTGTTTTCTTATTGGACGAGGCATGGATACACTATATCCACTTTAATTTTGTATAAGTTAATAAGTACCAAACTATGCTGTTTCGTTAGTTTCATTGAGGTCATGATTTTTTTTTATTGGACCAGTACGACTATAACACATAGGCAAATATAAATTGTAGTACAATAGTTTTTTTTTTCCCCTACTTGATAATGATGCAAATTGAAGTAGTAAGTAGTAATTAAAACGGTATATTTGTAATATCATTCTCCAAAATTAAGCGTAGCCTGGTGAATATCACATAGAAGGGGTTGAACAGTAGAAAGGTCCTCCCCCCCCCACTTACACATATAAGCACCTCATGTGCATGCCAATATTTTTCCAAAATCGTTGAAGCCTACTCCTATGTTTTTGTTGTTTTAAATTTTGGGTTTTCGAATCGAGTATTTACGCCACCTACGTTCAGATTTTTGTAGACATAATACGCTTTGATAGCAGATTTTGGCGTTAAAAGAGGCAAACATATTAGTGGAAAATTGGCTCTAACTGAAAAAGTGGCAAAAGGTGGCAGCTAAGTTTGGTATCACTGTAAAGAAGAAAATATAACAAAGGGGCTCATGGTATTTTCAGCGCAGCAATAGGCAGCAATAGTGACAATTCAGGCGTATCAAAAAAAGTTTGTAATTTTCCCTATTTTCTCCCCTCGTTTCTTCCTAAATTACCTCAGAATTTAATGAGAGTTTGCTTTTAAATTCTACAATTAGTTAAAGTATCTATTTTAAGACAGGCGAGTGCAATCTGAAGTAAATCACATACAGAATCCGTTCAGTGAAAATTATTTAACATATCAAATTTGTAATTTACACATATTATACCCTTAAATTGGAAATTGGGATCCTTTTGAAGCGAAAAGACCCACTCAAAATTATTTAAAAAAAGAAATATTGCGCCTACATGAAGAGGTCATTTCCAAAAGGTACTTTATCCATATTTGTTAATTCGGAGAAAAACACGTTTTTTTTCATTGATAGGAGTGTCTATCTGGAACTAAAGTTTTACAGATTGTTCTACTTTATGATACTAAAAGGAAACCAGTCTAACAAAAATCTAGGTCTGCAAGTTTTTCTGTAAATGAATTTTTAATGTTTTGTTCTAATGGATGTAGTACCTTTTGGAAACGAAATGTCTCAGAGTTTGTAAATTGCCATGTATCTCAGCATTTTTTTATTCAAAAAGGATCACTTTGTACTATTTCATATTGTTTTAAATAGATGCCATGTTTAAAAAAAGAAACGTTGCATTGAGTACATAAGTTTTTTTAAATTTTCACTGATGCTCTGGCGAACCCAGCCAACTAGGCATTATTTACATGCAATAAAAACAAATACATGGGACTACGTTAAAGTGGATGTAGTACCTTTTGGAAACGAACTGAAATGGATGAAGTACCTTTTGGAAATGAAGTGATTTTTTAAAGTAATTTTTTCACCCTTCCCATTGAAAATTCATGTTTCTGTTTGTAACAGTGTGTAGAGGTGCTAAAAATGAGTAGATTAATGTTTAAAAAAAAAAAAAAAAAAAAAAAGAATTTTGATGGAAAATGGATGTAGTACCTTTGGAAATGAGCTCTTCATATGATCTAGAGTTTGTAATCTATGCTTGAAACATAAAAAAAAAAAAAATTGATTTGATAACCAAATGCCTGTTTTTTCCCACAGTTTTGATTGTACGTGGCCCACATGTGCGGTGTGGCTGCCTCTCACTAACTTTGAGTTTTTTGGCAATAAATTTAGCAAACGGGCTGACGGAAAATTGGTTAAAATTAAAAAAAAAGCAAAAACTGGCAGCCAAATTTGGTATCTCTGTATGCTTAAACTATAACAAAGACATTTGTAGTATTTTCCGCGCGGCAATCGACGGCAATAATAAACATATCTCCGCATGGCTGTGCGCGGCGGTCAAAACTCGTCGTAGGCTACGGGGCACGTGCCATCAACGTAGCCTGCGTTGCATGTGCAATGCACGCACAGGTCCTAATTCAACTTCTGCGATTCCTGCATTCTATATAGTAAGGGTATTGTAAAAACTTTCTGCACGTCGTACATGCATTGTACCTGCAAGGTACCTTCGCTGCACGAATTTTCTACGAAATCCATCGTAGGGAGTTGCACGTCGAAGGTACGGCGAGTTGTGACCGCCGCATTAGGAGTCTCCGAAAGTCGCAGGAATGACGAACATTGTGATATCTGTGGCTTTTCCCCGTCTCGATCAGAGAAGTCTCCGAGACGTGAGGTAACACCTTAACCCTAAAAGGGCCGGGGGGGGGGGGGGGGCCGGGGGCCTAATCAGCCCCCCTCGACATTTCGCGCGGTCATGTCGCTAAAAAAAAATTTGCGCTCCACGCATTTATGACTTTTTTTCCTAACATCTTACGCAACTTTTAAAACTATTTTGAAACAAATTTAGCGTACGGTTCGGAAGTTGTGCAACATTATGTAATACAGCGCAAACTCAAAAACTAGAGATTTTCTGTATTTGTGTACAAAACATATGGGAAATGGCTTTTCATGCTAAAATCACATTTCTGTATTTAAAATATGGTTATAAGCCATTATTTTAGTTGATATTGCTCTAATCATGAGAGATAATCAATGACCAATGTATTCCAAACAAAAAAAAACAATAAAATACATAAGTCGAAAAACAAAGAAATACATAAGAAATTCCCAAAACAATAAAATACATAAGAAATTGAATTAGATACCAGAATTTTTTTCATGTACAATTGTTAGGAATGCTACAAAGAATAATTACATCAAGAATTAGCATTCTAGGAGCCTTATTTAATGATTTAGAGCATAAAGTATGATTTCATGCATAAATTAGCATATAAATTAAAAAGACATTATTTTGGAAAAACGAACTATACAGTCTTGTAGATTACATCGCACACTACAATTGTGCAAATTTTCGCCGCGATCGCGCGATCGGCGGCCGAGATCTGAAGGGGGGGGGGGCTAATCAGCCCCCCCCCTCGGCTGTGAGATGGCAAAAATAACCCGGCCTTTTTAGGGTTAACTCATGACAGAGAAAGAGAGACGATTCAGAGCGATACGTTTATTGAATATAATTTGTTTGATGGAGACAGCTCTGTTAGTCTTTCTTAAAAAAAAAAAAAAAAAAATCCTCCTTATATTACGTGACATACGGAAAGACACTGGACCCCAGCCCCCACTCAAACCGCGGTCAACCATACCATACACGTATCATTTTTGTTACGGATACTTATATTAGAGATACCCCTCCAGTGATGGAAATGGTTTAGGATATTGACCCCCTATCACCATATTGACGGGATTGTGGAAGGGAAGCCATCAACACTGATTAACCTCTATCACAGGTTATTGGACGGAAAGCTAGCAAAATTACCCCCTAAATTAAACATATTGAACCGGGGATTTGCAAACTACCCCTAATTTGAAATGTTTCGATGAAAATTATGAAAGACCCATATTTTAGTGACCCCCCCCCCAAATGAGCCCATAAGATGTATCCCTATTATGATATTGATAGTTTATTATACCTATTTTCTATAAAGAAAAATAAACACCCTTCTCGACCCGGGATTTTGTTCAGGCTTTACTTAATAGGCTTTAAAATTATGGTTCTTCTCAGCTCATGTAACAGTTTTGGAACTTGACGGATTACGATGGGATTCGCTATATAAAATCATATAACGAGTTATAACGACTTAGTAAATCCTTTGATTGCAGGATTGTTGGTCAAATAACATCACTAAATAAATTTACATACAACTACGTCATCAGCTCTGCATTTCTGGGTTTATCGTGCAATTTTGTTCCACAAAAACAAGGTCCTGCATTTAGCACCGGACCATAAAACCTAACAATCTGACCAAACATGCCAATAGACCTTTTTACTGAATCATTATAATTGTATTTTTAATATCCACGTTTATTTCCTGGCGACATAGTAACAAGGCATTCAAAGAACCTCTAATAAAAGAATGAACTACATGAAATCCAGTTTTCATACATTAGTTGTTGCTATGTCAGTCAAACTTTCAGGTTGTCAAGAACAACCTTTGTTAAAAAAAGTATGCATAAAATTTGAATAGGTTGATAAACTGGCCTAACTCCACTTCTTTGTAAAAACACAATAAATTTATTTCATTTCGTTCAATGGAGCAAAATATCATTCGTTGAAGATTAAGGTTACCTAAAAAACTAGGCTTCTTGTTTAGAAACAAATATTTCAACTCATGAAATATTTGCACCATTGAACTTTAAAAGCATGTATCATGCTTACATATTGCGTTTATGAAATGTCCTCCTGATATTTTTAAGTATGACAACTGAGTAGAGAAAATAGGCTATCACCTTTAAAATTCGGAAAATTAATGTCTACATAATTTTCTAAAGTAATTATATATATTTTTGAAAAGTAACCACGAAGCCCGTGGTTTCAAGAGCATCGTCATCCACATTCATCTCGTCCCTGCCCCGGTAGAAGCCACAGCAAACATCGGGTAGACGCCGCCATTGACCACTTGACACCCAATCCTCAAAGATAGGTTTCACGTTATAGTCATTTCGCTCCATTTCCAGTCGGGTCTTGCGCATGAAGGCAATCAGATAACCACCTGATGGTAGTTAGGAGAGGGAGAGTGGGTTAATCGTGAGCGAGAATAAGAGAGAATTAGAGAGAGAAACAAACAGAAAGAGTGAGAGAGAGAGAGATAGAGAGGGTGTGTGTGTGAGGGTGTGTGTGTGTGTGTGTGGGTGTGCGCGCGCGTGAGAGAGAGACAGAGAGGGGGATGTGTTGATGTGTGTTTGTGTGTGTGTGGTGTGTGTGAGAGAGAGAGAGAGAGAGAGGAGGGGGGGGAGGGTATGAAATCTGGTATCTTTTCATTTTACTGAATCTGAGATACTTTTTTTTTTCAATTATCCAAACATTTTTTTACACAATCATCTCCTCGTTATTCAAAGGGTTACAACTAATTGCATAAAGAATATGTTACAACTAATTGCATAAAGAAAATGTTAAGCAGGTCCATTGGAAGGCGGTGAGTTCTTAAAGGTCTTTTGCTTATATTATACATGATTTAATCGCAGAAGTAATTGTAAATTGGCCGAATGCATAAAAAGCATTTGCTTTTATAAGGACTTTACTTAAACATTTGCTTTCTAATTCTATTTAGTGCTATTGAATATTGATTGATTTTGTTTCCAAATGATAAAAAAGTGTAAATTAATATTGTATAAGAATGTCGTAAGACAGTACAATATCATAATAATTAGTAAATGCAAGAGCAAAATTCTAGAAAAGGCAATTACTTGCTTTTATGCATGCGGACCATGACTGTCATTACATGGTATTATCAATCGACTGACTTCGGGAAGGATCATCTGATTGACCGAGTGTGGACCGATCACACCGATACCGACAGCAGAAAGAGTATATCCAACTTTGGTAAGTCTCGTATTAAAAATATACAACTTTTGTCCTTATTTTTCTTATTTCGTGTTAACAAGACTAATATTGATTAACATTAAAATAAGTCTCACACAAAAAATAAGAACTAGTTTCCATGAGTAAAACCCCTTTGCTACTCTTGGAGGCAGTGCTTTTATTCGTATATCACGTATTTTTACTTCAGAATCTGTGTTTCTGTTAAAAGTACACACCCGCTCTTCCAGAACATGTAAAGTTAATAACGGATACTCAAGAAAATAAAATTATTGAGTATATATACTCAATAATTTATTTTTTCTTGAGTATCCCTTAGTAACTTTACATGTTCAATTACGTAAAACAATTATGCAAGTGAGTTTCTCTTTAACTTGGTACGGCTTGGTGGATGATCGGGTGAAAACACTAACAATCGAGTAAAGTGAGAATTGCTGAGAAATTCTATATAGCCTGTAATTCACTAGATGAGTAAACTACGACACGTCTTCGTACGTCTCAAGTCTCGTGAAAGTCTTTGAGAGTAATTTTACTGGCTATGCGGTACTTTTACATGTTGCACCCGGTACGCCTACTCGGATCATGAGTACGGACATCGAGACTGCGCACGAGGTATGTTCTACGCGTACGTACGTACATGTATAGCGGAACGGAGAAGACTCGGAGAGTGGAGAGCCTGCATGCTCTTATTGTCTTTGGGTGAGTCCTATTCCTTTTTGTTTGCTTGTTTGCCTGTTTTTAAAATGATATTTGGAATGTTCCAATGATATACATCGTCTGATAACACTAACAGCTAGATTACCATGCATGGATTTCCCATTACTTTGTCAGTCATGTACACAGTTTGATTAATTTGATGCATTGATGTGAGTAATGCAATGTATTGGTTTGTGTGAATTGATGCACTGAAGTGAGTAATGCAGTGTATTGGTTTGAGTGAATTTAAGTGGCACTATATTGTCAAATTAAAAATACTCGATAAGGTGCGTTTTCAAAGTAGCTTTATTGAGTGAAAGCACTCATGGATGTGTGTCACTATATTGTAAAAAATACTTGGATATTTGAGTGTGATCACTCATATATGCAAGTTCTAATTTTTTGTGTGCATGCACTTCTTACTACCTATCAGGCTCTCCGAGTTAGGAATATTTTTTTTTGTTCCTACAACGTACTGTATATCCTGGACTTGTCTCGTATTACCTGGTTTTATCAATCGACTGACTTCTGGAAGGATCGTTTGGTCGACTGAGTGTGGTCCAATCACACCGATTCCCACAACAGCGTCAAAATATCCTGAAACGAAGAATAATTCATTACATTTACGAACAAAAACAAACACATGAATATCATGTTATTACAAATTATGATTCAATAATGCAATCTCATGCCTTCAGATATTCTTGTATAAGTTCTGAAGTCTTTGACTAATTTCAGGTGAGGACAATGGGGGAGGGGCTGGGGCTGTGTGGCAGGGTGAGTGAAAGGAGGGGGCGGGAAGAAGGACGAAAAAGATCAGAACAGGAGAAGACATGAAGAAAAGGAAAAAGTAGATAATGAGAGAAAAATGATGACAAAAAGGGGAAGGAAATGGGGAAAGGGGGAGAATTATAATCTTTTTTTTTTTAAATTGAAAAACAAGGGAAAGGAGTAAGAAAATATGATAGGACACAACAAAATTATTGATAACTGGATTTATTATCCATTCATACCCATACGTTAAACAAAGGTTTAAAGCGGAATTTTAAAATCAAAGGCACATGAAACATAGCAGAAACTAACATAACGTCGGCTTGGAGCCAGAAGGGAGCTATTGCAGATCACGGATGTTCTGTTTGGAGCCAGAAGGGCGCTATTACCATTGACTTTGTACAGTAATAGCGCCCTTATGGCTCTCAACGGAACATCTATAAGATGCAATAACGCCCTTATGGCTCCGAACAGACGATAATACCTGTAAGAAAAGCCATGACAAAGGAAAGTGCATGATTGTCAAAAGGGGTTGGTTTGACCAAAGGGGAAAAAAAATGCTGTAGAAAGTAAAAGAGTTTCACATACCCAAAACAAAATTGGATTATATGCGACCGAAAAATTTGTTTGTTTCAACACCATAAACAGTGGCAGATCCAAAATTAAAAACAGGTTGAAAAAATGAGAGCCCCGAGGGACGCTGCAAAAAAAAGAAGAAAAAAAAAATGGATCAAATATATAAAAAGGTGGGGGGGGGGGGCAGACGAATCTTTAAAATTTAATGTGTGCATTAAATGAGAGGTTTAAAAATTATAAGGGCATGCCGCCCCTTTACGCCCTCACCTGTATCCGCTGCTAAATAAAGTGTTTCAATTTTTAGTCCATTACTACACTGTCCGTCATAAAGGTGGAATATTTTTTTGCCGCTATAGCGACATGATTTTGCCCTGACTTGAATATGTTTGTCCCTGCTTTTACTTTAAAGGAGGAGTCCGGGCTTAAATGAAAAAGTTTTGTAAAATTAAGTAAAATTCATCAAGCACAACACAGAAAATTTCATCAAAATCGGATGAAAAATAACAAAGTTATGCATTTTTTTAGGTCTTGATTTTTTTTGTGAAACAGCTCTTGGCAATTGTCTCATTGCCTCATTTGAATATTTGAATATTCAAATGAGCAAACTGATGATGTCACAGTCCCCCTACTTCTTGTGTATTTTATTATATGAAATCCTATTTATCTCATTTTTTCATATATTGCGTATACAGAAAATCTGTCCCTCATACTGAAATAAGTAAAAGCACTTGTAACCTTGAACATTCCACAAGGATCAATCCGTGTTTTTATGTCCTTGGGGCAGAAAATCTTGATAATTGGTATTTCATACAATAAAATACAAAGAAAGTAGGGGGACTGAGACATTATCAGTTTGCCAATTTGAAGAACTGTTTCCTAAAAAATTCAAAACCTAAGAAAATTCATAACTTTGCTATTTCTTATCCGATTTTGATGAAATTTTCAGTGTTGTGCTTTTTTAATTTTACTTTGTTTTTCTTATAATGCAAACTCCAGCCCGGATGAGTCCTTTAATGAAGTTACTTAAATTCATAAGAAGATGGATATACACTGTCCGTCATAAAGGTGGAATATTTTTTTGCCGCTATAGTGACATGATTTTGCTCTGACTTTAATTTCTTGAATATGTTTGTCTCTGCTTTTACTTTTTGGGACCCTGGCTATATCTTGGACATTCTCCCAACCCTTCTCGTGGACCTTTTTCCAAAAAAGTTTTGTCGACCCCCGTGATGCCCATTTTTGTCATTTTTTTTTTCATTTTGGGGCCCCTTTTTGTTTTCTCGGCCGATCAAGCCCCCCTCAGTCCTACCCCCAGGAAACGCGACTGAGTTGAACCTTTTTATATTGTTCTTTAAGTTAAATATATATTTCTGGGGACAGGCTTAGGTCCCTTGTCTAGGGGAGGGGTTGAAGTAAAAAACAAGATTGGTGAAAATTCGGAATATTTTATTCCATCTTTATGCTGAAAACAAATGAAAAACCACCTTTAACCTTTAAATATCATCATTTTCCCCTTAAATTTTGTTTAGCCTTGATGGCAAGGCTGTGAATAGTCATTATTGATAATATTTTATTTTGATTTATGTTTGGTTGGGATTTTACAATACAATTTAGGGAAGATAGAAATTCTCATGGTGTAAAAATTAATAAAATTAATGTTGAACCCCAAACAAAATAAATGTTGACCCCTCCCCTAGACAAAAGAGTCGAACCTGTAACCATAAATCTAGATTTAATTTAATGAACAATAACAAATCTCCACCTCAGACGTGTTTCATTGGTTTAGGACTGAGGGGGCCTTGGTGGGTCGCGTGAACAAAAAGGGGCCCCAAAAATAAGAAAAAATGACGAAAATGGCCATCTTCTGGGGGTGACAAACTTTTTTGAAAAAAAATCCCCGGGAAGGGTTGAGGGAACGTCCAAGATATACCCAGGATGCCAGAAAGTGAAGCGGTGACAAACACATTCAAGAAATTAATAACGGAGCAAGATAATGTCGCTTGAGCCAGAAAAAAATATTCCACCTTTATGACGAACAGTGAAGAAGGTCTTGCCAATTTGTAAATAGTGTTCTTTATACCTAACGTCGACGTAGGGGGCTCTGTTTTGAGATAAGAGATTCATGGATTCAACTCTGAAATAGACATCCCTCTCACGACTCTTCTCCACGAATGTACTGCTGGCATCCATTCCATATATGTTGGTGCATCCCAATGAATTTAGCTGTCAAACGCAAATGATACAATAACAATATGAATTTCCTTTCCTTTGTTTTTGCTTCTGTTTTTTGTTTTGTTTTTACATTAAAAACGGATTGTTTGAAACATGATGGCACTTTTACATTAAAAACAAAAGTGCCCTCCTAATTAAAAAAATCGCTTCAAATCTCAAATATTTTTTTTTAAGAATTAATTTTATTCATTTATAAACTTTTTATTTACGAATAATAATTCATTTGTAATTTTTTTGAAACACATATTTTTTAATCTAATATTATTAGTTTATAAACTTCTTAATTACGAATTCGTTTATTTGTCTATTCTCCAAATATTTGCTTTTTCAAAACTTATCTTTTTGTTTACCACTTTCTAATCAATGTAGTTATTTGTGTATTCATTTATTTATTATTATTATGTTTTATCTTTAGGGAGTTGTTGGTTGGGGGCGCTAACAAAGTATAACATCGCTTAGTAGTTACCATCTCTCCAAACTTCCCGGTACCACATCCAAGGTCCAATATTTTGGCGGATTTGTCTGAAATGAGTTCAACAACTTTCTTTTGGGATTCGATGTAACCTTGAAAACCCAAAGCTGTCATGTCCTGAAAATGAAATTGCAGAAAAGTTGTAATAATACTATTATTTTTTTTTTAATGTGAAATGATGAAGATTGATATTGATATATCACAGCAATAGCCGCCTTAACCCTTACAAAAATATCGTGTGGTACCACACAACGGTACCATACAAAATACCACAGGATTTTCCTATGGTTTTTTGGCACAAATACCACACAAAATACCATAAAACAGTACCATACAGCCAAAATACCATAGGATTTCCTATGGTTTTTTGGCACAAATACCACACAAAATACCATACAGAAGTACCATACAGCCAAAATACCATAGGATTTCCTATGGTTTTTTGGCACAAATACCATACAGAAGTACCATACAGCCAAAATACCATAGGATTTCCTATGATTTTTTGGCACAAATATCATTCTGAAGTACCATACAGCCAAAATACCATAGGATTTCCTATGGTTTTTTGGCACAAATACCATACAGCCAAAATACCATAGGATTTCCTATGG
>CALNVZ010000218.1:4962797-4992888 GCA_940671915.1 Paracentrotus lividus
GGGCGATTGTAACAGAGGCTCCCATCCCTAGCAGAAACATGCTTCAAACTTAACCTATGTAAATAAAAAAAAATAATAATAAAAAATAATCAACAAAAAAAAAGTGCATTTCGTCGCTCCACGTGAAGTTTGAGTGTAAGCAAATTTAACGGTTAATGGAACTTTCTACATGTGGTATTTGTGCCATACATGTGGCATTTGTGCCAAAAAAACATACAGCAATACCATACATATGGTATATGTGTAAACAAAAAACATACCGGTACAGCAATATCATACATATGGTATTTGTGCCAAAAAACCATACAGCAATACCATACATATGTTATTTGTGCCAAAAAACCATACAGAAATACCATACATATGGTATTTTTTCCAGAAAACCATACAACAATACCATACATATGGTATTTGTGCCAAAAAAAAACATACAGCAAAACCATAGATATGGTATTTGTGCAAAAAAAACAAACATACAGAAATACCATACATATGGTATTTGTGCCAGAAAACCATACAGCACACAACACTGCTATATGGTATTCTTATGGTACCCTTTTCCTGTTTGGTATTTCCCTATGGTACTTCTATGGTATTTGATTGTACCATAGAAGTACCATAGGAATACCACAGGACATTCAGAAATACCATACGAATACCACAGGACATTCAGAAATACCATAGGAATACCACAGGACATTTTTGTAAGGGAATACACCATCATTATCAAAAGTTTAAGACCACCTGAAAAATTTGTGTATAGTAAACTATATAGTAAACCAAATGTGTCCATTCTGGAACATTACCATTCTTCACGGGGATTATGTCTGATTTTATTTTCCCCAAAATCCCGATGTCTCATGCTTCAATGAACACAAAATGTAAGAACATTATGCAAAATCAGAAGAAAGTTTCGGGCTTTGTCATTTGAAGCTGTATGCAAAGTTTCATGGAATAACTTACAGTCAAATCAACAAGATTTACAATAACAATACATTATATTATGAACTCAAATAACAGTTGGTCTCAAACTTTAAATAATGATGGCGGAGTAGTAAAAAAAAAAAAAAAAAAAAAAAAAAAAAAGTAATAGTTGTTGTAGTAGTAGTAGTAGTAGTAGTAGTAGTAGTAGTAGTAGTACAGTAGAAGTAGTAATGGAATAAAGTAGTGGAATAAATAGTGTTATTGATCATACACTAATTTTTGTCGTACATTTTGCCCCACCCCCAGCTCTCACTTTCGCTAAAGTTCCCTCTGGACTACTTACCTGATCGTAAAGATCAACCCACTGATTATACAAATCATTCTCCTCATCTCGAGTCTTGGCACGGAAAGTAGTGATGAGTCTCTTATAACCTCCTTCAAACCCACCCCCTTCAAGAGGAAGGATTGTAGAAACAGACCTCGAGCTCGTATTGACACCCTCCATCTTTCTGCTGAATGCCAATTTCTGATGGTGCTGTGCTTCTGTAGTTGTTGGTGTCTGAAGCTCTATGCTCTTATTGATGTTCCATATTTGTAGTTATCTCCAGGTAATCAGTCAAGGGATATTCTGTCCAAATCTCAGCTCTCTTATACCAATAAAATAAAACCACCGTATTGTGTCAAAGAAAAGGCGATTCAATTTGCCCCCGTGTTTTTTTCGCTCTCCTGAACATTTGACGTTTTTGAGATACGAGATTTTATTACCCAACCGACGCTATGTATCTTTTCAATGTAAAGTTTCGTAATTCATAATTCACATTTTGGGCCTCGGGTATCACCCGATTGTAAAGGGGCACAAAGAGGTATACGAGAAACGACACATATTCAAAGTCCGCTTTTATCTCTTTAAACATAGAATAATTATTATACCGCAAAAAAGAAGAAGGATTGTATATACGTTTAGACCTATAGGCCCGTATTCTGTTTCGGGGTTTAGAGTTGTACGGCAATTGACAATAGATTCGAACAATAGAACCGTACGAGAAAAAACTCCCAGCACGAAAAAAACCTCCCAAACGTGTACAACTTCCGTACAGCTGGAAGTTTCTACTCCACTGAAACGCACAAGATAAAACCGGAAATCCATTGAAATAATGTCACAGGAAGGAGATCGCCATTATAATCAAAATATTAAGCTTTACGGGGTATATCCAGTGTGCGTCTGTACAGTGTGCTCATCAAATGGAATTCACATACAGATAATGCAACTAATACATGTAATAGTGATGTCCTTTTCGCAATGCGCATGTTATTCAATCAATTGTACCACTTTCTATTCACTGCTGTTGCTAAGCCAGGCATTCACCAGCAATCTAGAAGAATAGACGGTTCATGGGTTCTATAGTAACGAAGTATTCAATTAGCCTGTAATTAAAGGCGCGGTCCCACTGGCTCTTTAGGATGATATGCGTATGAATTGCGGATTGTTTGTTTTGTTTTTGTTTTTTGTTGCGGATGAACGAAATTTGTATACGCAACTCATGCGCAATTAATCCTCCCGTCAGTGGGACCGGGCCTTAAAGAATGGAACAATATTTCTAAACTACTCGTGAAGGGCATACTTCTCACGATTTATGTTATTTCCACTATCGTAATGCTCTCAGATTGTCAAGCAAAAACAACCTTTGTTTGAGAATGTTGATTGTATGCAACTTCTATTCACTGTTGTTGCTAAGCCGGGAATTCACCAGCAATCTGTAAAGAAATACCGGGTTCTTGAGTTCTATAGTAACAAGGTATTCAATTAGCCTGTAATTGAAGAATGGAGAACAAATTTTGGAATCTACCGGTGCTCGTGAATTGCATACTTGTCATGATTGATGTTATGTCTCGTAAGCTTTCAGATTGTCAAGCGAAAACAACCTTTGTTTCAGAATGTATCAACTTGATTATGCTCGGAAACAGAATAAACAGAGAAGGTACATTGAAACGACATTGTATTTGTATCAAAAGCTAATCAGTCATTCTAATGGGTGAACTGTCCTACCCCCTACTTTTTTTTTACCTAGTCGGTCACGTCGATGGACTAGCATCAAGCTTGACGGACGAGCTTTAAAGCTCGTCCGTCAAGTTGAGAGATGTAGATTCAGTTGTATGCTAGTCCGTCTTGACGGACTAACATGGCAGACTAGCTTTAAAACTAGTCCGTCTTGACCGACTGTTGATTGACGGACGAGGTTAGGTTTTCAGTAAGCACAACTGTAAACCCCGCAACAGAATACGGGCCATAGAGTTCGTATCGGCAACTACCATCGTGCTGATTGTAGTGAATTTCTGTTGTTGATGTTTCTTGTGTAGTTGTTGTTGCTCTTGGTGTTTAAAGCTCCTTGCTCTTATTGTTGTTCTATATTTGTGTTCATCTCCAGGTAATCAGTCAACGGATATCCTGTCCAAATCTCAGCTCTCTTACCCCTAAAATAACGCCACCACAGTGTGTCAAAGTAAAGGCGATTCCATAGGTAATAGTTTAGCTCTTTAGCTCATCAGTGTAATGTTTTCTTCGCTCCCCTGAACATTTGACGTTTTTGACGATACGAGGTTTTTTCATGTAAAGTTTCGTAATTCATAATTCACATTTTGGGCCTCGAGTATCACCTGATTGTAAAGGGGCACAAAGAGGTATACGAGAAACGACACATATTCAAAGTCCGCTTTTATCTCTTTAAACATAGAATGATTACATCTAATGATTGCCTCTTGTTTGCACTTGGTAATTCAGGTATTGTACATGTATAGCATTTGTTATAATATTTGTTTTCGTTAAATCTTTATTTAATTTTGAGGTTCATTTTGCACACTACAATAAATATCATACTTCATTCATTAAAAAAACACTAACACTCTCACCCTAACACTACACTGTAAAAAAATTATGTAATTTTACAGCAAATCTGCTGTCAGCAGAGTCGCCATAAAAAATTGTAGTTTTGTTGTAAGTTTCTCTTACAAATAATTACGTGAGAAATACAAAATATACATCAGGAGTAACATATTTGTTCCGTTTTAACCAAATACGTATGCTATAAAACTCTAACGATATTTTTCCTTCTCTTTTATCAATTCTTAAGGGAGAAATTTACAACAAAACTGTATTCTAAATTACATTTTTGTATGGCGACTCTGTTGACATCACTTTGCTGTATTTTTTTCTGTATTTCTTTTTACAGTGTACACCGCACCCTTACCCTATTTATGGAGGTAGTTGTCCTGAGGGTAATTGTCCAAAGGTTATTAGTCCTGATATGGTTATGGTTGTTTATTCACCTCAATTTTATTTTTATTTTTCGGGGTTTTGTATACAAGTACTACTGTGGACTAGCATTGGTATTTTCAAGGACAGACATGAGAACCACGTTAATCAATGAATAATTGAAAATAAAGAACTGAAAACACAACTCTCCAAATACATCTAGAACTTAACATGCTTAAAGGAATCTAACATAAAATTTAAACAAAAGTGGGGAATGGAGCAGAATTAATCTTGATCTGATTCGATTTAAAAAAAAAATGGGGTCTGTAGTTTGTGCTTGG
Organism: Paracentrotus lividus; assembly: GCA_940671915.1. Taxonomy (NCBI): domain Eukaryota; kingdom Metazoa; phylum Echinodermata; class Echinoidea; order Camarodonta; family Echinidae; genus Paracentrotus; species Paracentrotus lividus. The sequence goes on from CALNVZ010000218.1 coordinate 4,967,313, forward strand.
ACGGGAAGTTCACTATTATCCGCAATGCAAATTTAATCAAAATGTCCGAGATCATCTCGGAATTAAGGCACAAAAGGACCCCCCCCCCCCCCGACACACAAGCACGAACACCAAACCGAGTTAGTCTGCCTTGATTGAAATAAGTACAAAAGTTTGAAGGATGACATTATAAACATTTATTTTTGTTTAATGATTTTCTCAATTATCATATTTAACACACATAATGTCAATTTATTAATGCATTTACATTACATTATTACGTTTGTTTACTGTAAGCATTTTGTGAGTCTTCCTTCGAAAGATGGCGCTATTGACATTACTGGAATGCTATCCATTGTTTCAATAATGAGAATCAAATTTGAATAAAATTCTTTGTGAATTTCACGAAAATAGTGTAAAAATTATGTCAGGTTTGAAGGTTTAAAGTTTGGAAATAGTATTGTAGGCCTACTTATTGCGAACAATTTACATTTCTATACGAGTCGGTGTTACCTAATGCATAAACCATGCAATATAAGTAATTTGCATTTACATGTATTTTTAAATCAGTTAAAAATGATTACAAAATCACTCCGGGATACAATCATAAATCTTAAACATTTCTGGTACAATTTATTATAGAATTATAAAATTGATAACATATTCTTAATTATTATTATTTTCCGATATAATAACACTAAAAACTTGGAAACGAATCCGTCAACAAAACCAACTAAAAATGCCGCCACACGTGAATTGATTTGTGTTACGACATAATAAATAATCGATTACTTGTATGCCAATAATCAAGTATGATTATTAATACATGCACTTTGACGTAACAAAGCTACATACTCTTAACCCTTTGAACCCGATATGCCAAATTACCTGCCAGCAGGGAGAGTAAATTATCCCAAAAGGCCACTTTCCACCCCTTTCCATTTTCCCTTGAGAATTTTATTTTTTTAGGATTCATGGTCTAAAATTTGTGTGAGTCCTCTACCGAAAGATGGCGCTATTGCAAATGAGTTATTAGAGTACATTTTGTACGCAGTTTAATAATAGGGTTGGGCAAATAGTTACTTTTTTTTCTGAAAAGTTATTTCAAACAAGTTACTCCTATAATCAAATTTGATGTAGAATCCAAAAATGACAATGATTTTTGTGTACGATGATGTCTGACGTCGCTAAAGTGCAAAAAACCAAAATAGTGTATTTTGCCCATTCATCACACACTTTATAGGTATAAACCGGTTTTATTTTGTTTCTTTATGGATTTTGATAGTTTAAAAGCTCAAATCTGACAATTATCATGACCAAATGTACCTAGTATGGTTATAGGTGTTAATTAGTGATTTTGATGTGAGGTGATTTTTGCTCGATATTGACTGAAACTAACTACCAAACTATACTAACAGTCAACTTAGGTAGGATTAATCATGTTGGGTTCCCCGACTGACACCCAAAAGCCATATAAAAACGCAATAAAAGTAGTTTATACGTATAAAAAGTGTGATAATTGGGCATAATACGCTATTTTGGCGGCCATTTTGGTTTTTTGCACTTTAGCGACGTAAGACGTCATCGTATGCAAAAACAATTGTCATTTTCAGTTTCTACGTCGAATTTTACTATAGAAACAACTTGTTTGAAAAAAAAAAGTTGAGATTCGCCCAACCCTATTAATAACCCATACCTGTTTCAACCCAGTGAATAAAATTTGTACATTACGGATTTCACAAAATGAGCAAATAATTCAGGGTTCAAAGGGTTAAAAAAAAAGCAGGAAAATCCAAAAACATTGTTAACCCTAAAAAGACTGGGCTATTTTGACACACATAAAGACTGGGGGGGGGGCTCATTCAGCCCCCCCCCCCCCTAAGATCTCGGCCGTTGAGCGCGCGATCGCGCCGAAACTTGGCACGCGCGTTACCCACGGCATACTCTCCAAAACCAATGAGTCATATTCTCCGAAAAATTTCATTACTAATTAATTATGCTAATTTATGCATAAAATCTAAGATTTGCTCTAATTAATTAAAAAAAGCTCTAAAAGCGCTAATTTCTAGTTTACAGGCTCTTTGTAGGCTTCTGGTGAAATGCGTTTTAAAAAAAAATCTTTATCAAGATTTTTTTCTTATGTATTCTATTGTTTAAAAAATTTCTTATGTATTTCTTTGTTTTTCGACTTTTTTGCTTTTTAGTTTTTCAATGGAAATCATTGGTGACACCATTTTAATCATAAACAACCCTAAATTAATGATTTTGATAAGTTAAAGAGAAAATTAATGATACATTTATGAATTTTGGCTAAAAACACAATTTACATTGGTATTGTACACAAAATCACGTATTTAAGCAAATTTGGGTCGACGCACGGTTACAAAATGTTACGCAATTTCGGAACCGCGTACCCGGGCCTCGCAAATTTGGTCTCAAAAGTTGCGCGAGACTTGAAAGAAAATAGTCATGAAGTCAGCGAATTTTTTTCACGCGTTGCGAAGTTTATCGCGAAAAATGTCGAGGGGGGGGGGCTGAATGAGCCCCCCCCAGTCTTTTTAGGGTTAAAGATCATTGCCATTTTAATATTAAAACTCATTACTTTAGTCATTCTACGTTTGCATGATTCATTATTCCATGCCTTGATTCAAGTTTTTAGTTCTAATAAACAAAAAAAAAAAACTAAAAATACAACAAAACAGAATTGGCATAATGAGATTACACTAATTATGCTACTGTTAACAAATGAACACGTAATTTATGATTCGTTTGAAGAGGAACCGCCAGAGGAAGAATTTTCAGAAGAGCCCGAAGAACCACCAGCAACATCGCCACTGTCGTCGCTATTGTTTCCGGTTTCAGTTGTTGTTGTTGTTGTTGCTGCTGTGGTTGTTGTTGTTGTTGATGATGCTGCTGTTCCTGTAATGCCATTGTTGTTGTTATAGGTTATTACGTGTTTAATACGAGGTTATTCCCATTTATGCGAGAGAAAGAGAAACAGAGATGAGGGAGAGAGTTCAAATAGGAACAAAAAGAGGCAAATGGTACATGCTTCAAAATCAATCAAGCATGTCTGTCTACGCGCCTTTGTTTTTCCCTTAAGATTTTTGTCCTTGTTAAGGGCTTCCCAATTTCCTAATTTCTCTCAAATTTTGGAGGCACACTAGGACTCTGAACCATTCATTTAGAGGACCAACCATGCATGACCTTTTAAGTGACATTTTGTCTGATTTGGATATTCTGAAAATCCTTTTTTGATCTTTGTCTCGATCATACTGTAGATTTCTTAATTAATGCATGATAAGTTCTAATCCTAAACAATGTAAATTTACAAGCGCCAATGTATTCTCATCGTTCCAAATAAATATTGCAGTTATATTTTTTTTTGGTTATTATTATCACTACGTGTATCGTTATCATATATAAATATCAATATAATCATAATTGTTTCTGTTAAGTTTGAAGTAAATACCATTTCTATTTGGCAATAATCACCTTGAACCGTTATGGTGGATGAACAAGTAAAACTCAGCTCTGCATCGCTGATAGTGGTGGTTACAGTGTGTGTCCCCACTGGCAACATGAAGGGTGGACCAGCTATAGCTCCTGGACTGATCGCATATTCAACAGTAGGAAGCTAGGTTCCATCGGTCGCAGGTCCGTGGTAGAAATAGATACCGTCTGTTGTCACGTCCAATGGGCCATACGTATCTCCAGGAGAGAATTTATTGATATGTGGTTGAACCGTCGCCGTGTCCACGGTTCTGGTGAAGTCATGGCAGTTGTTTACTGGAAGTTCAGTGACTGTAGGAAGAAAATAAAGTCAACGTGATAGAACGTTATAGGCGTACATTATTTAAATTGATTTTAATGAAATTCAACTTTAATATTGGGGTCGACAGCTTCACCCCTGGACACCTGCGGTCGAATAACCACCCAGCATGCCCAGAGGATAACCACACCACCCTCTTGGACTTATCAAGTGAGGACTAGGGGATTCAACCCCAACTTCTGTTAGTGTTGGCCTACATGTGGAACTTTGTTATTTACCATGATGCTTCCGAATTTACTTTTATAGTTCATTAATTTAGCAATTTTAGCATGATCATGATGATAGTAATTGGAAGACATGATGATAGAGCACGACTCCATATCTTTATATCACATTTCGTCCCTTCTTACATTTCCCCCTGTAAACTTTGGAACAGTAGTCCTCTCATTAGAAAGGTGGCTGAAGATAAGTATTTTAAAGAAACATTATTTATTATGAAGAACAGATCTACAGACGTTCGTAAAGTCAATCGTAACTTATGAACGACTTAGTGAAACACAGACCTGAATTCGGTGTGTATCAGTATTACTACGATGGTTATTCTTAACAATCAAAATACGGAATAATCTACTTTAAAAAAAAATCTTCATTTGAAATAATTTCGTTCTGCTTACGTTCGTTGATGATATCGACAGTACACGTCGAAGGATTACCGCACGTGTCCCTTACGGTGAATTCCACCGGGGTAGCGCCAGGGGGAATGATGAATCCTCCTGCAATCGGAAGTCCAATCGCTAGATTGTAGACTGCAGAACTGGGGCCTATATCACTTGGATCCATGGCGGTATAGTCCACGTTTTGGGAGAATCCAAAGAAAACATTTGGAACGGTAGCAGGAAGCGTGAAACTGTTTACGCATGTCAATGTAGGCCCGGTCCTATCTATGTGGATAAAAGCAAATCATATGGTTACGATATTCTAGTAGTAGGTACGAGTAGTGATTTTGAGTGCAGTGAGTGGATAAAAGGAATAGTAGGCACTTTTTGAATTGCACATTGCCATGGGTGTCACTGAACGGAGACTTTTCTACAAATAATGACAATAATAATGGTGGCTTCTTCACGCGTGACGCCTACTGTTATCACCAATGGTGACGCTGAATCGAAATGCTTCATCTCAGCAAAACCACTATGATGATGTCATCACCCCTCACGACTGATGAGGGATGTAAACAGATTAAACTGTTAAAAGGGAAGTTCACCCTGGAATTTAATTGGTCTTTAAAAATGAAGAAAAATAAAAGAAAAATAAGAGTGAAGGTTTGGAGAAAATCAACCAAAAAATTATGAAGTTATGAATATTCAAAGTTTTGATTCTGTGACGTCACATGCGAGCAGATCTCCTATGTGTTATGTAGTGTAAATTCCATAAAATGTAATCTTTTTCAAAAGAAATTAATTATGTCACCTGTGCGGTCGATATACCATCAAACATATGTTCATATACATGACTATATCAAATTGACCCATTCCTTTATCAAGAACCATGACAAAAAGACAAATTTATGAAATTTACCTACACAACCAACGGGAGAGCTGCTCGCACGTAACGTCACACAATCAAAACTTTAATTATTCATAACTTCGCTATTTTTTGGTCGATTTTCTTCAAACGTTCACTAATATTTTTTTATTATTTTTCTTCATTTTTTAAGACCAATAAAATTCCAGGGTGAACTTCCCCTTTAAATGATGCAATGATGCAATGAAAAAAATCAAATAGAACAATAAGAGAAAGGACTCGATAAGAAGAAGACCACTGATGAGATCAGAGGGCATTACGCGTGAAAAAACACACTATTATTATTATTATTATAATTATTTGTACAAAAGTGACTCCGATGGCAACGTGTAATTAGAGAGAAAAAAAAGGCTATAGTAAATTTGAGTGAACATCTGGTAGGCCTATAAGCAAGAATTAGTGAATTTTAGTGGATGAATAAATGAGAGGATTGGTGATTTTATGATATCCTTACATTCACACAAATTTCAATCACGAAGAAAACAGAAAAAGCAGTTTAAATTCATGATTCTGTATCCGTTATCAAATTATAAAGGTAACGTAAAAAAAAACAACAACAACAACGAAAAAGCAATGATAGTCGAAATTAATTGTCTGAAAATGTGAAGAGTCATACCCAGTTTTCATAGCAAATATCAAATCTAAGTACATCGTTTCATTTCGATCACACTTTTCTTTAATAAATTTGTCCTTTACCTAGTTAGAGAACTCGATATTTCTAAGATTGCATAATTCATCAGTTAGTTGAGAAATATTCAAACATGAGTATAGGCGACGTTGGGTAATGAGGTTTTGGACAAAATTAAAATACACTTCATTGTATAATACCCATATGGCCTTGGAATTATAATGACCAAACAATGTGGACAATGGTTCGAAATCCCCTTTAATTGTTAGTGAATTTATCACGCCAAAAAAAGTTAATTGAGATAAGTTGGCTAAATGCCCTTATTAGATTTGGATCAATGTTGGCCCTTCTTTCCATTCTCCTCTACAAAAAAAGAAAAAAAAGAAAAAAAGAATTAGGTTTACCTCCATCTAGACACTGCGCATTGATGAACGAAGAGCTAGTGATTAAAAGGAGCAATAAGAACTCCCAAAAGATATGGTACACATCATGGAGTGGTGTAGAAATGCGAATATCCATCCTTCCAACATGAAACTATAAAACAGGCAAAAATGATTTTAAAATTTGACTGAGGAATAATATTCACGGACTGCACTGAAATGAACCGAACAAATAAATGAATGAAAGTGTGATATCAAGGCGGTGACTCACGTCTGGCTATATTTCAAAACAGCATAGTTTTGTGTAAATTTTTATAATTTTCTTACATAACTGAATAAATAGATGTGGGTGTTATACTCACCGGAGTGTTACGAAGTGAGAAATTGATATGAACGAAGTTAGGAAGTCAGTATTTGATTTTTCCTTTTGATCCCCCCCCCCCTCCTCCCCCTCACCACGAACAATTGTTGCATAATGACGTCATGCTTGCGGCTAAGATATTGACATGATTGAGGAAAAATAAGGTTAATCTAATTACGTTTTCCAGATGGATAATCTGAATAAATTTGTTCCAAAAAAGTGTGGTTAAGGCCTTACATGATTTTGATCTTGATTGATCATACATTAAATTCATTTGTATCCTCGTTGGACTATTTTTTTTTTCAAATACCACATGGGCTAAACCCATTTGGTCTACTCACAATTTGGTCTAATTTAACGAATCATGTTTTTATTTTCAGATTAAGGAACCTTATTACACTTTTGGATAACGAACCCTATTGTTTTCGGAGAATTGAACCCTCTGAATAACGGACCTTACGAATAATGTGTCCACGAAATCATGCACTGTTAGAAAAAAAAAAAAACAAGTTGTTTAAAATCTTAAACAACTGCTTGTTAACCGGTGAATCGCACAGCATTGTTTAAAAATTAAACAACCTGCACACAAAAAATGAAAACTTGCATATATGAGTGATCACACTCAAATATCCAAGTATTTTTGACACTATAGTGACACACATCCATAAGTGCTTTCACTCAATAAAGCTACTTTGAAAACGCACCTAATCGAGTATTTTTAATTTGACACTACAGTGACACACCAAAATGAGTTTATTCAATTAACTCATTTTATTGAGTAACATAACTAATTGTTTTGAGTACATTGCACAAACTAATATAGTGAGTAACGCTTTACATACTCAGAGAGTCAGGAGGTAAAGGTTGCACAAACTCATCACAAGCAAGTTCTACTCATATCAGTGCATCAATTCACTCAAACCAATACACTGCATCCTATTCCTTTTTGTTTGTTTGTTTGCCTGTTTTTATAATGATATTTGGAATGTTCCGATGATATACATCAGACGATGTATATCATCGGAACATTCCAAATATCATTATAAAAACATATCATCGGAACATTCCAAATATCATTATAAAAACAGGCAAACAAACAAACAAAAATGAATAGGACTCACCCAAAGACATTAGGAGCATGCAGGCTCTCCGCTCTCCGTTCCGCTATACATGTACGTACGTACGCGTAGAACATACCTCGTGCAGTGGATCCCGCTGCCAGCCTAGTGCAGTCTCGATGTCCGTACTCGTGATCCGAGGAGGCGGACCGGGCGCAACATGTAAAACTACCGCGTAGCCGGTAAAATTACTCCCAAAGACTTTCACGAGACTTGAGACGTATACGAAGACGTGTCGTAGTTTACTCATCTAGTGAATTACAGGCTATATAGAATTTTTCAGCAATTCTCACTTTACTCGGTCGTTAGTGTTTTCACCCGATCATCCACCAAGCCGTACCAAGTTGAAGAGAAACTCACTTGCACAATTGTTTTACGTAATTGAACATGTAAAGTAACTAAGGGATACTCAAGAAAAAAAAAATATTGAGTATATAATTATACTTAATAATTTTTTTTTCTTGAATGAGTATCCCAGAAACACAGATTCTGAAGTGAAAATACGTGATATACGAATAAAAGCACTCGCCTCCAAGAGTAACAAACGGGTTTTACTCAAGGAAACTAGTTCTTATTCAATTTCATTCTATTCCGAAATTATATCCGCTCCATCTTTATTTTATGAAGAATATATTTCGAAACGTTTTTGACGGTGAGTTCTTCCGATAAAAAAGAAGTTTCGGCACTAGAAACGGCCCGTTATCATTCCAAAACTAAACAATCGATTCCAAAATAATTGTATCCGCTCCATCTTTCTTTCATGGAGAATTGATTTCGAAAGTTTTTGGCAATGAGTTCTTCTGATAAATAAGAAGTTTTGCTATTAAAAACGGGCCGTTGTATTATTCTATGACTAAATGATTAATTCCGAAATTGTATCCGCTACCTCTTTAATTTATGAAGAATATATTTCGAAACATTTTTGACGGCGAGTTCTTCCGATAAATAAGAAGTTTCGGTACTAGAAACGGCCCGTTATCAATCCAAAACTAAGCAATTAACTCCACAATATTATCCGTTCCGTCTTTCTTTCAAAAAGAATTTATTTCGAAACGTTTTTGGCAATGAGTTCTTCCGATAAATAAGAAGTTTTGGCATTAAAAACGGGCCGTTATATCATTCTATAACGAAATTGTATCTGCTCCGTCTTTCTTTCATAAAGAATTTATTTTGAAACGTTTTTGGCAATGAGTTCTTCTGATAAATAAGAAGTTTTGGTATTAAAAACGATTGTCTTAGAGGGAGCGGGGGGGGGGGGGGGGGGGGGGATGGTATGTAATGGTTTTGCCACTGCTACTCGGGTATTCGATAAAAAAAAAAAAAAATCATCGCATCACTTTTACATCCGGGTAACTTGAGTAAACCATTACGTCATCACTCCAACGGAGCGGTGTGCCTTGTTTCGAGCTAAAGGGGATTACGTAATGGGTCTCGCCTAACATGCCTAAACCCTCTACTCGGGTTTTGCTTCAAACATCGCATCACTTTTACATCCGGGCAACTTGGGTAAACCATTACGTCATCACTCCAGGGAGCGGTGTCCCTTGTTTCGAGGTAAAGGGGATTACGTAATGCGCCTCGCCTAACATGCCGACACTCTCAGAACGCTGGTAAAAAAAAAATGCATATTAAAACTATTTGGTTAAAAATATTAACCAATAATATATTAAAAAGAAAAATTGATTAAAAAAAAACAAGTTGGTTAAACGTGAAAAAGCATGGGTTGGTTTAAAAAGCCCAATTCCAGTTTTAACCAATAGTTGGTTAAAAAAATTGGTCCCGAAGAAGAAAAACAACCAATGGGAAACGGGGATAAAACAAAGATACTCGCTCCGCTCCTCGCGCTAGAAATCTTGCGATTTTGATTTATACACGTAAGATCAGATATAGTGCGTCTATTCATTAGGCACGTACTTTGTTCGCGACGACAACAGGGTTACACAAGCTGACTGCTAGTCTGGCTAGACCTATTTTGATAATCTGATCAAAGTATATTGCAGGGGCCGCGGAGCCGGGGGGGGGGGGGCTGGGGGGCTGCAGCCCCCCCCCCCCCACTTTTTTCAGCCAACGTGTACAAAAATGGAAAAATGACCATACATTTGTGATTTTTAGCCTGTTCAGCCCCCCCCCCACTTTCGGCTCAGCCCCTCCCCCTTTCAAAAACGCTCCGCGGCCCCTGTATTGGTAGGTAGAAATGACTTGAAGAGTAGGGCCTATAGGCCTTTGATATAGGACTAACATGCATTAGGTTTTGGAGTACATAGCCAGTACGGTTCTTGATTATTTCAGTTGAGACGTTAGACCTAGCGTTAACTTAGGTATTAAACTTGCTTGAAATTTATGCAGCTCCGGTCTAGAATCTAAATACTTTGCTCTCCAATCAGCTTTGTCTTGGACTAAGTCATGAGGTCATAGATTTAGTTGGCTAAATATTAGAACTACGTTAGAACCATCACTTGCATATAAATTTAGCCTATATACTTTTAGACCTCTCGATGTGGATATAGTCCAATGAGGCCTATTTGACTGGGTTAAGAGTGATGACCTTGGAATCTAAACGTAGAATCTAGGCCAGCATCTCGTTTCTATATTCTAGATCTATAATTAGATCCAGTTAGATCTCAGATACTGGACTAGATTGTAGACCTAAAGTCTGAACCGAAGTAATGATATTGTACTGACTACTGGACCAATACTTAGGCTACTGTAGGCCTACCCTATTTAGGCCAACAAATAATGCATGTAGTCTAATAATACAGGCATAACTCTTCACGTTATTTGTATGATGGAGGTACCTTAGTCCACGCACTTTGTTTTCAACTGCTAAAAAGTCCAATAATTCAATGTTTTTATAAACAATTAGTCTCTATTAAATGTGTAATATTCCAAGGAACATTTATAGAGAAAACTACGACAGAAATATTTGGCGAATGCGCAAGCTGGAGTCGATTACGCGACCGTGTCAATTTTGCTTTTCCAAATGTGAACGGTACATTAGTCCACGCACATACAGTAAGTGAATGTACATTTGCATTTCCTGTCTCAATTACGTGTATTCTTGACAATTTCATGAAATCATAAAAATACAAGAAAACAATGATTTTCCCCCAAGTTTTTGTGATATCTCCGATAGGCTTGTTGTTTTCTCGACTGTTCAAGAAAATGAGCGCACATATCGCGTCGCATCGCGCGTATCAGAGGGTGCGTGGACTAAGGTACCTTTACCATACCAATACTTTGATCAAATTGTCAAAAGGCCGGTTTAGTCCGGTCTATCGCTTGATTTTTTTTTTTAAACCAACCATGATGTATTAAAAAAAAACAAAAATAACCAATTAAATATTAAAAAATTTTACCAACTAGGGTTGGTTAAAATAAATTAAACAACTTTCTATCAAAATTTTAATACATTGTGGGTTGTTACGTCCCACCGTTGAGATACCGGAGTCGAATAAATGACGATCGGACACAGGATGGTTGAGTTTTATTGGTGTTTAATAAAACCCCATATCAGAAAGAAATGCAGAACATAAGGAAGGGTTCAGGAATCTTGTTTTCCCCTATTTATCAGATTTCAATATTACTTGAACCAGGCGGGAATTTAAATATATTATATATAGTCCATGGTAGGGACGGAATTTCAATTAGCTGCAATGGAGTGATTCAGGAAAGATATCGATAAGGTAATGCTCAGTGAGCAATGGTTGAATGCAAAAATGTATTTTTTTGAAGTATCTAACAAGCCTAAATATCACAATTTTGATTCAATGATATCGGACCCATTTTCCAGATTGTTTAAACATTTACACGTAATAGATTGCAAAACCGTGCTTCCCGATATACTGGAAACGAAAATTTTGCGTTCCAAATTTCACGGTTGACTGAGCATGCAGAGAAAAACCAGAAGAAACAATTGCCCAAACTGCGATTTTTACTCTTACCATGGTACCGGTATGCTTCAATTCAAATATTCGAAAGGGAATTCTGTTTTGGAAGGGAAAATGTAATACAGAAAAGCCTAATAATCCATAGGGTTTCCTATGGTATTCGGGCAACAGAATAACCCAACAGGGATTTTCTATGGTATTTTAGCACAAGTACCACAAAAATACCATTTACAGGGAGTACCATACAGGAATACCGTAATAAGCATATATCCAAACGTAGTACCACACATCAATTAACCGCACACAAGTTACCAGGATCTATGACATCACATAGACCGTTAGCCGAACCCGGAACACCACAAGCCGTCTACATTCAGCTGATACCACCACGCCGCGTTTACCACAGGGACTGACCTGCATAGACACCCAAGCCATACCAATTACTCTGGTATCTAATACCACTATTTAGCAAATTATATTGGTTTCACAGTAGTTCTAGTATTTTCTACTATCTCTTTCGATAATAATGCAAATGTTCAAAACTATCGCTCTTTGATGTACTTGTGTTAAGGAAATATATTTCCCCTAAAAAAGCAAAAAATTAAAATATGCAGGCAATTACTAGTTAATTTGAAAGAAGGCTTCACAAAAATTAAATGTAGATGTGCATTACCAAACATTGTATGGAAAATGAGCTAAACTTACCATAGTACCACACCGGAGAGGTACCACGAGGGAAAAACCAATATATACGACTAACCCACTTCAGCAGTTAAACTACATAAATCCACTTTACTATCCTCGTTGGTTCATCCCTGTAGATGTTTTGTCCCTTAAAATCAGTTCGTCCAATTACCATTTGGTCTGTCTAACAATTGATTCCCATTTTACGTTAAAGTTCAAGGTCTGACCTTGGTTTTTACACCCCCCCCTTAGTCATTCCTGAAATAGAAAAAACTATCCCCTTAGAAAAAAAATTATCTGTACCAAACACACAAACGTAGGGTATTGCGGCCGTCCGGGTGGACGGGCGGGAGCGATCGAGGTCCCCCTCCCCCCCCCCCCCATCGAATTTTTTGTTTTCTGGGGGAATCGTCCACCCTCGATTTTAAAGCTTAACAAAAATATATGTACATAGAAATAGGACGAAGAAGGCACAGTGTTGCTTAAAATGAACCAAGTTCAGGTCAATAAAAAGCAAAATTTTCGGCTCGAGCTTCGCTTGCAAACAAAAACACCAGACCAATAATAAAACTAAAATCTTTGTTCAGGTCCAAAATCAAATTTATTAATCTTTTATTTGTTACAACGCTTTATTTGAACTTTTGGCATAATGTGAGAGTAGCATTCTATGTGAATTTTGGAATATTAAGCCTATATTATATGTCCTTTGGGGTCTATTATTCCGATCTAGTGTATAATTAATTCCTCTACCAAATTAGGCGTCAATCAGGGGGAACGTGTCCCCTCGATTTTCAAAGCTTGACTTTTTGTATTTCATTTTCTAAATAATATGATAAATTTTATTTGCCCACTGTGTCCAAATGTGATGGAAATAAACTTTTTAGATTTTTCTTTAAATTCTTTGTTTTCAGGTCCGTATCGTTATAAAAAGTGCACATATTCAGAAAGGATTACAAACATATACAGTGTGTCCCCACAAAAAATGCTAATTGCGTACTTTAGATGGGTAATAATATTAAAACGAAAACAATATTACATTATTTAATAACTCTACACCGTAAACTACCATTCATTTTCTGCCAAATGGATGAAATTTTAATCTGATATGGTCCAAATAATCACAAAGATATGAGCATTTTTTCATCACCATCAGGAAAAATCTCTCCATCCAAGTTTGTATTGAGTTTAGCACCGATGTGGTCGAATAAAGAAAAACCCATGTTGCTAAATTAATACTTTGAAAAATATTTTTTCAAGAGTATTTATGAAATTTATATCACTGTAAAGTGCAACTCACTTACCATTCCAATGATATGTCCTCAGCTCACCAATATTACGCATCGCCTAAAACTCATTGTTCTGAAAAAGTCTTGCAAAATTGTGAGTGCTTCACTTTCACGCTCATTTACTCATGTTAATGATCAAAGTTGGTTTTTCTTAGTCTTTGAATAACGCATCTCAAGGAGCACGAAAGTGAACACCACAATTTGCCAAGACTTTATTCAGGGAAACAATGGGGTTTCAGCGATGCGTGTATTGGTGAGCTGAGAGACATATCATTACAATGGTAATGAGTTGCACTACAAGTGGATATAAATTTTCATAAATAACTCCTGAAATATTTTCCTAAAGTATTAATGATCAAACTTGGATTTCTTTTATTGACACATCCGTACTGTACTCAATGCAAAACTTGGATGGAGAGGTTTCCCCGATGTGTAATTGGACAAAATGCTCATATCTTGGGATTTCTAGGACCATATCACATAAAAATTCATCCAGTTGTAGAAAACGAATGGTTAGTTTAACGGGTGAGATTCATAAACAATATATATTTGTAATTTTAATAATATTACCATCAAAGTGCCCATTAGGCATTATTGTGGGACCCACACGTATATAAATTATTGCTAAAACTTGATTAATGAGCATGTTCACTCGCTCTTTGGAATTGTATTTTCTAGAAGTGATTATCAAGCTAGTGATACAATTGATTAATTTATTTATAGAGCAAAATTTTTAGGAAATCGCGCTTCGCGCTCACACAAACAAATCATACAATGATTTAACGATTTAAACTATGTCTTTCAGGTCGTATTTGTGAATATGTTTATTTGTTCAAATTATATATCTTAAAATTGCTCAAGTTTCTGCATAATAAATTATGTGAAATAGATATTTATTATCGATTTTGGGTTAACAATATTTAGGAAGCCTTATCCGTTCAAGTCTATTAATAGATTCCCATTCCGGGGTCTCCGTCTCCCCCCACCCCTGACCGTCATCACACTCGAAATCGCAGCCCCCTGATGGTAGGGGAGGACCGGACAATAATTGCTAAACACGGGGGCGATTGTACAGAGGCTCCAATACATGTGGTATTTTGTGCCAAAAAACATACAGCAATAACCATACATATTGGGTATTAGTGCCAAAAAGCCATACAGAAACCATAATATGGTATTTGTGCAAAAAAAAACATTCAGCAATACCATACATGATGTATTTTCCAAAAACACTACAGTAATACTGTACATATGTATTTGTGCCAAAAAAAAAAACCATACAGAAAATCCATTCATATAGGTATTTGTGCCAAAACCAATTAACCAGCCAATACCATACATATGGTATTTTGTGCCAAAAAACATACCAGCAATTCCATACAGATGGTATTTGTGCAGAACCATACGACTATGGATTTGTGTCAAAAACGCTCATACAGCAATACCATACATATGTATTGTCCAAGAAACCATACATATGTATTGCTGCCCAAAACACATACAGGCAAACCATAGCATATGGTATTATGTGCCAAAAACCATACAGCAATACCATACATGTGGTATTTGCGCCAAAAAAAAAACATACAGAAATACCATACTATGGTATTGTGCCAAAAAACCATACACAATACCATACATATGGTATTTTGTGCCAAAAAAACATACAGCAATACGATACCATATGGTATTTTGTGCCAAAACCATACAGCAAATACCATACATATGGGATTGTCAAAAAAAAAACATACAGCAATACCATACATATGGTATTTGTGCCAAAAAACATACAGAAATACCATACATATGGTATTTGTGCCAGAAAACCAATAGCAATTACCATGCATATGGTATTGTGCCAAAAAAAACATACAGCAATACCATCTATGGTATTTGTGCAAAAAAAAAACATACAGCAATACGCATACATATGGTATTTGTGCCAAAAAACCATACAAGAATACCATACATATGGTACTTGTGCCAAAAAACATACAGCAATACCATACAAATATATTTATTTATTTTATTTATTTAAATAAATGAAATAAATAATAAATAAATACATATGGTTATTGTGCCAAATACCACAGCACTGCGGTATTTGTCATTCTTATGGTAGCCTTTTCCTGTTGCGTATTTCTATGGTACTTCTATGGTATTTTATTGTACCATAGAATACCTAGGAATACCAAGGACATTCAGAAATACCATATAATACCCAGGACATTCAAAATACCATAGGAACCAACAGGACATTTATTGTAAGGCGTGTTCAAATGATCCTATCACGTTTATTTCAAATTCATGCTTCAAGTGAGCCACGAGGAGACTGGAAAAGCCCTTTTCTCACGTTGGTGGAAAATAAACTTCAAATTCTTAGCTTTGATGGAATATAACGAAACTTGGCGCACTACAGCTTCAACTGCATCTCGGAACTAATTGATCTTGATTCAAATCTACGTATTCGAAAGTCACGAAACCATGACGAAGCCCGAAACTTTCTTCGTATTTGCCATGATTGTCTTGTATCTTGTGCCCAGTGGAGGCGTGAAAACTTGGGTAATAAAAAATTATTGATATCTGAAATAGGGGAAACTTTCTTTTGTATTTGTCTTATAAAGTATCCGCGAGCTCTAAAAAAAAAACATATAGCACAGGCGGAGGAACGGATTTGAAATGGGGCCACAATGGAAAAAAGCACCCTTTTTCTGAAAAAGGGGGTATTTTATCACAGGCATAGACTGAAGGAGAAATGTATTCGGAGAGGGAGGGTGAGAAGGCTTGTTCTTTAAATGTGCTGCCTTGATTATTGTTCATTAAGTAAATGAAGGAAATGCGAGCGCGAAACGCGAGGTCCGAAAATTTAGTTCAAAAATTTGAGTTAATGGGCAATGATAAGATCCTATTCAGTATCCATTTTGAAGATACATTTACAGTGTTTTGTCTGAAATAACAGCGATATAAAACAAATCCACAATCTCAGGCCTGTAACTAGATTTTACGGGGGGGGGGTTCGAATTTGAAAGTGGACCTTTTTCAAGGAATTTTTTTTTTTCAAGGGGCCGCGAAGCGCGAGCAGAAAATTTTGAACGTGAAACTTGGAGATTGATATGATGTCATGATATAGACTTTATTTAGTAGCTAAAAACCTGGGGTTAATTGTGCATTATAGTCCATCTATAGTATCCGCGAGCGCGAAGCCGAGCTGAAATTTTACAGAATCTAATCGCTTTTATTTTTTATTGTTCATTTAGTAATGAATCATAGGAATGCGAGCCGAAAGCGCGAGCTCAAATATTGAGAACCCAAAATTGAGTTAATTGTGCAATATAGAGCCTATTTATTTCCGCGAGCTGAAAGTTTGAGCTAAACATCGTCATTATAGAGTCTTTTTAGGATCCAATTGAAGAATACATAATAATCTTGGGGTCATTAATGAATCTTTTGCCTATGAATATTTTGTGGGCTGCTGGCCCCTTAGCCAACCCGATCTAGCCCACAACAACAATTACAACAATTCTTTTGACAAAGTTTGTCTCGCAGCAGAGAGCACTGGCGTCAACCTGTTAAAATACTTATTAGTTTGTTAATTCTTCAGGGTTCGAGGTCGCATAGTAACGCGAGCAGGAAAATTTGGGGTTTTAAAAGACATATGAAGTAAAGAGATAGAGCACTTTTTTAGTATTGTAAGCTGATACTTTTTAAGAAATATCATCTCCATGGGACTAAAGAGTATGAAAGGCTTCTTTTAGTATAAAAAGGGCATTTGTAGCTCAGACAAAGGGGCACTTTTAGAGTGCATAAAAAATGGGCCCGTCGTGCCCCTGCCCCCCCGGTTCCACCGCTCTGTTAGACCCAATATCCTCAAGCGCGAAGCGCGGAGTAGAAAAATTTGAGCTCAAATTGTAGTTTATTGTGCATTATGGACCCTATTTATTATCCGGCAAGCGCAAAGCGCGAGCCGAAAATTAGGGTTTTTTTAATGAGACATATGGAGTAACAAGGGCCCTTTTAGTATTAAAGTGCCCCTTTTTTAAACATAAATTGTCCACGGGACTTTTCAAACTTGAAAGGCTTCTTTTTAGTATAAGATGACATTTTTTTACTTAGAAAGGGACACTTTTTGGTTATGAATAGTATGGGGCACTTGAAAAAGTGGGGGTCACTGTGCGCCCCCCCCCCACCCCCCCTCGCGTTCCATCGCCTCTGCCACTAGGCTTTATTTCTGTTATATCATTCCTAACATTGAAGATTACATCATTTAAAAATACAAAAATAGAACACAAATGCAAACGAAAACATTCCTTGCGAAATGGTTTAGGTGTAATTCCTAAACGGCCGGTTTGTAATACCAAAACTTCTTATTTATCGGGAAGAAGTCTATTGCAAAAATCGTTTCGAATAAATTCTTTTAGAAAGAAAGACGGAACGGATAATATTGTGGAGTTAATTGTTAGTTTTGATGATAACGGCCGTTTCTTATATAGTACCGAACTTATTTATCGGAAGGACTCGCCGTCAAAAACGTTTCGAAATACACTCTTCATAAAAGAAAGATGGAGTGGATAACGAAATTTAATTGTTGAGTTCTTCTTATTTATTCGGGAAAATGCGTGGACTAAGTACCTGCATCATATATAAAGGAGGGATGAGAAAATGGCGACGTTCACCTTCTCATACACTGCGACTTGACACCAACCACCCCCCCCCGACTTTTGGTAATTATACACGTAAAAAGAGTCCGTGCTGATGCGGTGACGTCATTTTACCCAAGTTGCCCGGATGTAAAAGTGATGCGCTGTTTGAAGCAAAACCCGAGTAGAGGGTTTACACTCTCAGAAAAATTTTAACACACCGGGGCAAAATTTTAACCAACCGTTGGTTCAAATTAACCAATTATGTTGTAGTGACGGATTTTATTTCGTTTACAACCATTTTTATTCGCCTCTTTAAGAACACCGTCACATGACGTAATTTGGCGTCATATGACTGAACACGGTCACGTGACATTATTTTGGCGCTACGTCTGACAACGCCCCATTTCTGGTTTGTACTGCCGTCGTCGACGTGTCGATGTTCAGTGCATTTATACAGCATTGTACAGTAGTTCGTGTATAAACCATGGCTGAAATATACGAGGTATGTAGCAATAGATATGTGAATATAATATATTTGTATTTGTTATTTAGCACAACTATGAGTATTAGAGAAAGCATTACTGCGACAATGGTGATATTAGCAAATTATTAGCAAATTTATAACGGTATCTTTACTGTCTTTTTGACGTCCATACGGACTGCCTTTTTATTTCTGGACGCGACATTAATTTTAACCAGAAATATATATGTTTTAGAAGGAATAAAGATTGCTTGATATATTTATGCCGGTAATATTTAATCACTTTGAGTTTGAGTGGTTGAGGATGTTAGCGCGTAATGTGTTTTGTATATACGTATTTTTGGATATGATGCGTAGTCTCAAGCATCAGACACTATATTCAGAGTGTGAATTTTATCAACAAGACAATATTGATTTCTAGATGATAAACACAAAGTAGATAATTTATGTAATTTTTGTCCATTTGTAGCTACTGAGGTCAAGCTGCATGAACCATTTCTGACGTGGACGCTTAGTCTTCGTCGCGATGCAGCAGATCATTGTGAAGTAAAATGTTTTAAATTTCAACCCTAAAAACCTAGGGTGAGTAAATCCGAGTTATCATTAACATTAATACAATTGAAATATTAATTGTGTATTTCATATTTCGAAGAATCAAGTTAATATTGAAACAATTATCATGTATTAAATATTGTGAGTATTTAATGTATATCAATTTAATTTCGTTACACGAGCACTTGTTGTAATAAAAGTTGTTACACAGCAGTTAATTAATCGCATGAGAATATAAAATAAACACTCTACTTAAATGAACATATTCTCTTATATTAGTTGAATATCTAAATTTTGATAACTTATCTTTTGAAACTGCATTTCTTACAGAATTGTAATCATTTTTTTTAAGGCAATTATTTTTGGTGAATATTTTTTATTCTATGATCATTGTAGCCAGTCTTGATTATAACCACGATGTTATTTTTATTTGTCTTCTGTAAAATGCAGGGGTCACGGTCTTTTCTCAAATACCAAATTAAACACCAATAAAACTCAACCATCCTGTGTCCGATCGTCATTTATTCGACTCCGGTATCTCAACGGTGGGACGTAACAACCACAATTGGTGACCCCGACGTGATGCGAAGGCCCACGTGATCCGAAGAACCGACGTGATGCGAAGGCCCAACGTGATCGAAGAACCGACGTGATCCGAAGGCCGCAAAGATACGGAGCCGACGTGATACGAAGCCGACTTGTATGGACGCCGACGGGGACAAAAATGTAATGTGAATCACGACAGGATGGTAAGCTACACCTGGAATATCTTAACTGAGCCGAACTGAAACCACCGAGGTCCACGTGGTAGCAGAACTCACGAGGCTACACGAGTCGCCTCACAGATAGAAACACGATCAAATGGACATTTTGTTATAAACTTGATATAAAGAATTATATACTTGTTACCTATAAACTACTATAATAACATCTTTTATCATTATCAACACAGCGTGTGTTATTTGTTAGCAAGTATTTGAAGTTCTATATTCATCCATGGCTTTAGCGGATACTGGAAATACCAGTACGGCGCAGGTGGCGCAAGAGCAGCCTGCAATTAGCGCGGTTTCGATTAAGCTTCCGCCCGTTCTGGAAGACAGACCCCTAGTATGGTTTGCGCAAGCTGAAGCGCAGTTTACTACCCGCACGATTACCGTAGACTCGACAAAATATGCGCATGTTATCGCCGCACTTCCACCTGATGTAGCACAAGAGATCCGGATATTTTTAATCAACCCCCCAGATACAGATAGATATGCCACGCTTAAGAAAGCTTAATATCGCGCGTGAGTGCGTCAGAACAGGTAGGTGCAACTTCTGCTAACCGAAGAGGAATTAGGAGATCGCAAGCCCTCGCAGCTCCTCCGTCGCAATGCAACAGTTTCTTGGTGAACAAAAGCTTGAGAAGGGCATTTTGAAACAGCTTTTCCTCCAACGCCTGCCCGTAAATGTCAGGTTGATACTTGCGTCGACAAGCGAGACGTTGTCGCTAAGCGACCTCGCAGAGCTAGCGGACAAAATAATTGAAAGCACAACCAGACACAGTCTCCGCCCTCGCGCCGCGAGAAAATGCACCCAAAATTGATCTCGAACCAAGTCAGTGAACTGACAAAGTGGAGCGGAACTCACAACAGTAGGGTCACATTCAGCGAAGCCAAAGCCGCAGTCGAAGCCGCGGCAGGCGCGATGCAAAACGTGATTCGCCGTCTGACAGCGAACTCTGCTGGTACCACGACAAGTACGGCGATAAGGCCCACCGCTGTCGTCCTCCTTGCAAACGACACGATTCGGGAAAACTAGATGACCAGCGGGTCGGGGCGACGAACCCCACTGGTCAGCCAGACAGTCGCCTTTTCTATGTACAGACAAAAACTTGCACACAAAATTTCTGGTTGACACCGGCGCAGCAGTCTCAGTATTTCCCCCGAATAAGCAGCAGCGCAAGTACAAATCCGACATGACGCTGAAAGGCAGCCAATGGCTCAATCATTAACACTTATGGGCGACGTTCTCTACCTTGAACTTAGGTCTAAGACGCAAATGTCAGGGATATTTGTCATTGCGGATGTTTCAACGCCAATATTGGCACCGATTTTCTACGACACTTTAGATTGCTAGTCGATATGCACCGATATAAGTTAATCGATTGTGTAACCGGGTTAAACGTTACAGGCAAACTTCTAACTGTCGCGCATTAGCCCCGTCATTAATGCAACCGATGATTCGACTCGTTCCACGAGATCTTGCGCGCGGAGTATGGTGACGTTACTGTACCCGTCTACAAAGCGCAAGCGTTGAAACACGACGTAGTTCACTACATCGACACGCGCGGTCCGCCAGCCAGTGCAAAACCGCGCAGACTTGCACCGGACAAGTTGAAGATAGCGCGAGATGAATTCCAACACATGCTCGATTTGGACATTATTTGTCCGTCCAGCAGCCAATGGTCCTCACCATTACACATGGTTCCGAAAAAAACCGAAGGGGACTGGCGCCCGTGCGGCGATTATCGCGCATTGAACGACAAGAACTGTGCCTGACAGGTACCCCGTGCCGCACATCCAGGATTTTTCATCCGGTTTGAACGGCGCGCGCATCTTTTCCAAGGTCGATCTGATACGAGCGTATCACCAAATACCAGTGCATCCGGATGACATCCACAAAGACAGCAATTACCACCCCGTTTTGGTATGTACGAGTTTGCGAATGCCTTTTGGGTTGAGAAACGCTGCGGAAACCTTTCAAAGGTTTATCGATGAGGTAGTGGAGGTTTACCTTTTGCGATGCGTATATCGATGATTTGCTAATTGCTAGCAGCAGCGAAGCTGAGCATGAACAGCATTTGCGCTTGTTGTTCGAACGCCTCCGCAAATACGGCGTAGTCGTCAACCCCAAGAAGTGCGTTTTTGGTAAGACTGAGCTCGATTTTCTTGGATATCATATCAGCTGCGACGGCGTTTGCCACACTCCGGCGTGTAGACGGTCTGCAAGCCTGCAAGGTTCCGACCAACTCAAAGAGCTCCGCGGTTTCCTCGGTCTTGTGAATTTTTACCGGCGATTTGTACTCATTGTGCCGAAATCCTAATGCCACTGACTGATCTTCTCAAGGCACAACCGCGGAGGTCGCGCAAACCGCTACCGTGGACGACCGCATGTGCAACGGCGTTTGCGCGTATAAAAGAGGAATTGGCCGTGCTACCCTTTTGGCGCATCCAAAAGGCGAACTTCCATTAAGCGTCATGTGCGACGCATCCGATAGAGCGATCGGCGGAGCCCTGCAGCAGTTAATGACGGTGATTGGCAACCGCTCGGGTTCTTTTCGAAGAAGTTTCAGCCAGCGGAAACGCGATATAGTACATTCGGTCGCGAATGCTTGCCGTTACCTTTCTATCAAACATTTCGTCATATGCTTGATGGGCGCAGCTTCAGCGTTTTTACGGACCATAAACCTTTGACATACGCGTTCTGTACCAAACCAGATCGCCATAGTCCGCGCGAAATCCGGCATCTAGATTTCATTTCGCAGTTCACCGCAGACATAAATATATCAAAGGTTGCGACAACATAGTGGCTGATACGCTATCCCGTCCAGAAGTGAACGCCTTGTACACAGACACTTGCATCGATTACTCTTCGATGGCCGCAGCACAAAACACCGACCCAGATGCAAGCACTGCTCTCGTCCGATCCGATACCAGCATGGTACTCAAACCGGTGCAGCGTATTATGTCCAGAGGTACTATTATTTGCGACGTATCTCACGGACGCACTCGTCCGTTCGTACCGAAGAGCCACAGGAGGGCTGTGTCAATGCCATGCATGTCTATCCATCCTGGCGTGCGCGCTACGCAACGAGCTATCAGGTCGCGATTTTTGGCCAGGCGTAAACAAGACAGTTCGGATATGGGCGCAAGAATGTTTGCCTTGCCAGAAGTCTAAGACCCATAGACATACTAAGGCGCCGCTTGGTACGTTTAGCACACCGGATGCGAGATTTGCGCACGTGCACATTGACTTGGTAGGACCTTTACCTCCTTCTAATGTAACAGTACGTGTTGACGTGTATAGATAGATACACGCGATGGCCCGAAGCCATTCCGACCCCGATATCTCTGCCGAACCGTTGCGAAAGCGTTGATCGGAAGGTGATAGCGGTATTCGGTGCGCCCACATTATCACCACTGATCGTGGTCGACAATTGAATCCCGACTCTTCGCTGAATTGATGAGATTGTTAGGGACCACACGGATACGCACGACTGCATATCACCCCGCGCAAATGGAATGATCGAAAATTCCATCGCCAGCTCAAAGCCGCTTTAAAAGCGCACGCAGATCCACGACTTTGGCATGAATACCTGCCAGTTACCCTTCTAGGTATACGTACCACGGTAAAAGAAGACTTGTCGTGCTCACCAGCCGAGTTGGTTTACGGGACCACACTGCGATTGCCAGGACAATTTGTCGCGAATAAGCAATTCGAAATCGACCCTAGCAATTACGTTTCACGTTTGCGACAGCATATGGCCGCGAACACTGCAACACCAACGAGAGCAAAACAAAACCAAAGTCACATTCCACCACGCTTGTTCGAATGCACGCACGTTTTCGTGAGGGTAGATGCTGTGCGCAAGCCGCTGCAGCAACCGTACAAAGGCCATACAGGGTCATTAAGCGCAACGAGAAGTTTTTCACCATCGATCTTGCGGGGAAGCGCGACCAAGTTAGTATTGACCGCCTAAAGGTCGCGTTCGTTGAAAAGCGCGCTGATCCGGAAGTGGCTCCGGAAAAAGCCGCTGCCCCTGTCCGCATGACTAGGTCTGGACGTCATGTCCACTTTCCTAAACGTTATATAGAAGTTTGCGAATAGATTTTTTTTCTTCATATGTTTACTAGATATATCTTAAAGTGAAACATTTAGACGTTGAGTATCGTAAGCAAGTGATTTTTCATTCATTTCATGACTTCCTTACTAAGGGGGACTTAAGTAGTGACGGATTTTATTTCGTTTACAACCATTGTTATTCGCCTCTTAAGAACACCGTCACATGACGTAATTTGGCGTCATATGACTGAACACGGTCACGTGACATTATTTGGCGCTACGTCTACAACGCCCATTTCTGGTTTGTACTGCCGTCGTCGACGTGTCGATGTTCAGTGCATTTATACAGCATTGTACAGTAGTTCGTGTATAAACCCATGGCTGAATATACGAGTATGTAGCAATAGATATGTGAATATAATATATTTGTATTTGTTATTTAGCACAACTATGGATATTAGAGAAAGCATTACTGCCGACAATGGTGATATTAGCAAATTTATTAGCAAATTTATAACGGTATCTTTACTGTCTTTTTGACGTCCATACGGACTGCCTTTTTATTTCTGGACGCGACATTAATTTTATACCAGAAATATATATTGTTTAGAAGGAATAAAGATTGCTTGATATATTTATGCCGGTAATATTTAATCACTTTGATGTTTGAGTGGTTGAGGATTGTAGCGAGTAATGTGTTTTGTTATATACGTATTTGGATATGATGCGTAGTCTCAAGCATCAGACCAGTATATTCAGAGTGGGAATTTTATCAACAAGACAATATTGATTCTAGATGATAAAACACAAAGTAGATAATTTATGTAATTTTTGTCCATTTGTAGCTACTGAGGTCAAGCTGCATGAACCATTTCTGACGTGGACGCTTAGTCTTCGTCGCGATGCAGCGAGATCATTGTGAAGTAAAATGTTTTAAATTTCAACCCTAAAAACCTAGGGTGAGTAAATCCGAGTTATCATAACATTAATACAATTGAAATATTAATTGTGTATTTCATTTTCGAAGAATTTACAGTTAATATTGAAACAATTATCATGTATTAAATATTGTGAGTATTTAATTGATATATCAATTTAATTTCGTTACACGAGCACTTGTTGTAATAAAAGTTGTACACAGCATTAATTTAATCGCATGAGAATATAAAATAAACACTCTACTAAATGAACCATATTTCTTATATTAGTTGAATATCTAAATTTTGATAACTTATCTTTTGAAACTGCATTCTTACAGAATTGTAATCATTTTTTTAAGGCAATTATTTTGGTGAATATTTTTATTCTATGATCATTGTAGCCAGTCTTGATTATAACCACGATGTTATTTTTATTTGTCTTCTGTAAAATGCAGGGGTCACGGTCTTTTCTCAAATACCAAA
>CALNVZ010000218.1:4995021-5037992 GCA_940671915.1 Paracentrotus lividus
AGTCATATGACGCCAAATTACGTCATGTGACGGTGTTCTTAAAGAGGCGGAATAAAAATGGTTGTAAACGAAATAAAATCCGTCACTACAACATAATTGGTTAAATTTGAACCAACGGTTGGTTAAAATTTTGCCCGGTTGGTTAAAATTTTTCTGAGAGTGTAAACCCTCTACTCGGGTTTTGCTTCAAACAGCGCATCACTTTTACATCCGGGCAACTTGGGTAAAATGACGTCACCGCATCAGCACGGACTCTTTTACGTGTATAATTAACCAAAAGTCGGGGGGGGGGGTGGTTGGTGTCAAGTCCAGTGTATGAGAAGGTGAACGTCGCCAGTTCTCATCCCTCCTTTATATATGATGCAGGTACCTTAGTCCACGCATTTTCCCGATAAATAAGAAGAAACTCAACAATTAAATTTCGTTATCCACTCCATCTTTCTTTTATGAAGAGTGTATTTCGAAACGTTTTTGACGGCGAGTCCTTCCGATAAATAAGTTTCGGTACTATATAGAAACGGCCCGTTATCAATCCAAAACTAAACAATTAACTCCACAATATTATCCGTTCCGTCTTTCTTTCTAAAAGAATTTATTTCGAAACGATTTTTGGCAATGACTTCTTCCGATAAATAAGAAGTTTTGGTATTACAAACCGGCCGTTAGGAATTACACCTAAACCATTTCGCAGGAATGTTTTCGTTTGCATTTGTGTTCTATTTTTGTATTTTTAAATGATGTAATCTTCAATGTTAGGAAATGATATAACAGAAATAAAGCCTAGTGGCAGAGGCGATGGAACCGCGGGGGGGGGGGGGGGGGGGGGCGCACAGTGACCCCCACTTTTTCAAGTGCCCCATACTATTCATAACCAAAAAGTGTCCCTTTTCTAAGCTAAAAAAAATGTCATCTTTATACTAAAAAGAAGCCTTTCAAAGTTTTGAAAAGTCCCGTGGACAATTTATGTTTAAAAAAGGGGCACTTTTAATACTAAAAAGGGCCCCTTGTTACTCCATATGTCATTAAAAAACCCTAATTTTCGGCTCGCGCTTTGCGCTTGCGGATAATAAATAGGGTCCATAATGCACAATAAACTACAATTTTGAGCTCAAATTTTTCTACTCGCGCTTCGCGCTTGAGGATATTGGGGTCTAACAGAGGCGGTGGAACCGGGGGGGGGGGCAGGGGGCACAGTGCCCCCATTTTTTTATGCACTCTAAAAGTGCCCCTTGTCTGAGCTACAAATGCCCTTTTTATACTAAAAAGAAGCCTTTCATACTCTTTAGTCCCATGGAAAATGATATTTCTTAAAAAGTATCACTTACAATACTAAAAAGTGCTCCTATCTTTACTTCATATGTCTTTTAAAACCCCAAATTTTCCTGCTCGGTTACTATGCGACCTCGAACTGTAAAATTAACAAACAATAAGTATTTTTAAAAAGGGTTGGACCCAGTGCTCTCTGCTGGAGACAAACTTTGTCAAAAGAATTGTTGTAATTGTGTTTGGGCTAGATCGGGGGTTGGCTAGGGGCCAGCAGCCCACAAAATATTCATAGCAAAGATTATTAATGACCCAAGATTATTATGTATCTTCAATATGGATCCTAAAAAGACTCTATAAGTGACGATGTTTAGCTCAAAACTTTCAGCTCGCGGATAATAAATAGGCTCTATATTGCACAATTAACTCCAATTTTGTTCTCAATATTTTGAGCTCGCGCTTCGCGCTCGCATTCCTATGTATTCATTACTAAATGAACAATAAAAATAAAAGCCATTAAGATTCTTAAAATTTTCAGCTCGCGCTTCGCGCTCGCGGATACTATAAGTAGGGACTATAATGCACAATTAACCCCAGTTTTTAGCTACTAAATAAAGTCTATGATCATGACAATGCATATCATACTCCAAGTTTAACTCAAAATTTTCTGCTCGCGCTTCGCGCTTGAAAAAAAAAAATCCTTGAAAAAGGTCCACTTTTCAAATTTCGAACCCCCCCCCCCCCGTAAAAATCCTAGTTACAGGCCTGAGATTGTGGATTTGTTTTATATCGCTGTTATTCAACAAAACATGTAAAATGTATCTTCAAAATGGATACTGAATAGGATCTATCATGCACAATTAACTCAAATTTTGAACTAAAATTTTCGGCTCGCGCTTCGCGCTCGCATTTCCTTCATTTTTACTTAATGAACAATAATCAAGGCAGCACATTTAAAGACAAGTCTTCTCACCCCTCCCTCTCCGAATACATTTCTCCTTCAGTCTATGCCTGTGATAAAATACCCCCCTTTTCAGAAAAAGGTGCCTTTTTTCCATTGTGGCCCCCACTTTCAAATCCGTTCCTCCGCCTGTGCTATATGTTGTTTTTTTTAGAGCTCGCGGATACTTTATAAAGACAATACAAAAAGAAAGTTTCCCCTATTTCAGATATCAATAATTTTTTAACCCAATGTTTCACGCCTCACTGGGCACAAGATACAAGACAATCATGCAAATACGAAGAAAGTTTCGGGCTTCGTCATGGTTCAGTGACTTTTCGAATACGTAATTTGAATCAAGATCATATTAGTTCGAGATCAGTTGAAGCTGTGTGCCAAGTTTCGTTATATTCCATCAAAGTAAGAATTTGAAGTTTATTCCACACGTGAGAAAAGGGCTTTTCCAGTCTCTCGTGCTCACTGAAGCATGAATTTGTAAATAAACGTGATAGGATCATTGACACGCCCTTACAAAAATGTCCTGTGGTATTCCTATGGTATTTCTGAATGTCCTGTGGTATTCATATGGTATTTCTGAATGTCCTGTGGTATTCCTATGGTATTTCTATGGTACAATAAAATACCATAGAAGTACCATAGGGAAATACCATACAGGAAAAGGGTACCATAAGAATACCATACAGCAGTGCTGTGGTATTTGGCACAAATACCATATGTATTTATTTATTTATTTATTTCATTTATTTAAAATAAATAAATAAATAAATATATTTGTATGGTATTGCTGTATGGTTTTTGGCACAAGTACCATATGTATGGTATTTCTGTATGGTTTTTTGGCACAAATACCATATGTATGTATTGCTGTATGTTTTTTGGACAAATACCATATTGGATTTGCTGTATGGTTTTTTGCACAAATACCATATGTATGATTGCTGTATGGTTTTTTTGCACAAATACCATATGTATGGTATTGCTGTATGGTTTTTTGCACAAATACCTATGTATGGTATTTCGGTATGTTCTTTTTTTTGGCGCAAAAAACCACATGATTGTATTGCGTATGGTTTGGCACAAATACCATATGTGTATGTTGCTGTATGGTTTTTGCACAAATCCATAGTGGTTTGCGTTTGCACAAATACCATATGTATGGTATTGCTGTATGGTTTTTGCACAACCATACTATGATCTGCACAATACATATGTGGAATTGCTGTATGTTTTTTGGCACAAATACCATATGGTATGGTATGCTGTATGGTTTTGGCACAAAATACCATATGATGGATTTCTGTAGTTTTTTTGCACAAATACAAATGTATAGTATAGCTGTATGTTTTTTGGCCCAATACTATTATGTATTGTGAATGTTTTTTGGCACAAATACCATATTTATGGTATTTCTGTATGGCTTTTGGCTACTAAATACCATATGTATGTATGCTGTATGTTTTTGGCACAAATACACATTATTGGAGCTCTGTACAATCGCCCCTGTGTTAAATTATTGTTCCGGTCCCCATACATCAGTGGCTGCGATTTTCAGTGGATGACGGTCAGGGTTGGTGGGGAGAACGGAGACCCCGAGAATGGTGAAATTATAAGACTTGAACGGAATTAAGGCTTCCTAAATATTGTATACACCAAAATCGAAATAGAATGATCTATTACATAATTTTATGCAGAAACTATGACAATTGTTAGAATACTAAGTTGGAACAAATAAAACATATTCCACAAAATACGACCTTGAAGAATAGTTAAATCGTTTAAATCATTTATGATTTGTTGTAGACGCGAAGCGCGAGCGTAAAAAATTGTTGCTCGCTATATATAAAATTAATCATTGTATTCATAGCATAATCAGCTTCTAGAAATACAATTCCAAAGAGCGAGATGAAGAATTCTCATTAATCAACGTTTTACACATACATTTATATATTCAGTGTGTCCCACATAAAATGCTAATGGCACTTTTGATGGTATTAATATTAAATTACAAATATTAATAGTTTGTTACTTACTCTACACACGTAAAACTACCATTCGTTTTCTACAACTGGATGAAATTTTATGTGATATGGTCCTAGAATCCCAAAGATATGAGCATTTTGTCATTACACATCGGGGAAACCTCTCCATCCAAGTTTGCATTGAGTAGTACCGGATGTGTCGAATAAAAGAAATCCAAGTTTGATCATTAATACTTTGGAAAATATTTCAGGAGTATTTATGAAATTTATATCACTGTAAAGTGCAACTCATTACCATTGTAATGATATGTCTCTCAGCTCACCAATACCACGCATCGCTGAACCCCATTGTTCTGAAAAAGTCTTGCAAAATTGTGAGTGTTCACTTTCGTGCTCCTTGAGATGCGTTATTCAAAAGACTAAGAAAAAACCCAACTTTGATCATTAACATGATTAATGAGCGTGAAAGTGAAGCACTCACAATTTTGCAAGACTTTTTCAGAACAATGAGTTTTAGCGATGCGTAATATTGGTGAGCTGAGAGACATATCATTAGAATGGTAATGAGTTGCACTTTACAGTGATATAAATTTCATAAATACTCTTGAAATATTTTTCAAAGTATTAATTTACAAACATGGGTTTCTTTTATTCGACACATCCGGTGCTACTCAATACAAACTTGGATGGAGAGATTTCCTGATGTGTGATGAAAAAATGCTCATATCTTTGTGATTATTGGACCATATCAGATAAAATTTCATCCATTTGCAGAAAATGAATGGTAGTTTACGGGTGTAGAGTTATAAATAATGTAATATTGTCGTTTTAATATTATACCCATCTAAAGTACCATTAGCATTTTTTGTGGGACACACTGTATATGTTTGTAATCCCTTTCTGAATATGGTCACTTTTTATAACGATACGGACCTGAAAACAAAGAATTTAAAGAAACTAAAAAGTTTATTTCCATCACATTTGGACAAGTGGGCAAATACAAAATTTATCCTAATTATTTAGAAAATGAAAACAAAAAGTAAAGCTTTGAAAATCGAGGGGACACGTCCCCCTGATTGACGCCAAATTTGGAGAGGAATTAATTATACACTAGATCGGAATAAATAAAGCACCCCAAAGAGACATATAATATAGGCTAATATCCAAAATTCACAATAGAATGACCTACCTCACACATTATGCCAAAGTTACAAATAAAGCGTTGTAACAAATAAAAGATTAAATGAATATTTGGACCTGAACAAAGATTCTTAGTTTAATTATTGTCTGGTGTTTTTGTTTGCAAGCGAAGCTCGAGCCGAAAATTTTGCTTTTTATTGACCTGAACTTGGTTCATTTTAAGCACACTGTGCCTCTTCGTCTATTCTATGTACATATATTTTTGTTAAGCTTTAAAAATCGAGGGTGGACGATTCCCCAGAAAACAAAAATCGATGGGGGGGGGGGGGGGGGGGGGGACTCGATCGTCCCCCCGTCCACCCGGGACGCCGCCAATACCTACCGTTGTGTAGTATTGTCACAGGATATTTTTTTTCTAAGGGATAGTTTCTTACAGGAATTGACTAAGTGGTGTTTGACCAAGTCGACTTGATTAGACGAAATGGGAATTAATTAGACCAAATGGTAATTTGACGAACTGATTTAAGACAAACATCCTACAGGGATGAAACCAACGGGCATTAGTAAAAGTGGATTTATGGCAGTTTACTGCTGAAGTTTGGTAGTCGTATGGTTTTCCTGTGGTACTTCGTGTGGTACTATGGTAATTAGCTCATTTGCATACAATGTTTTTGTATGCACAAATCATTATTTTGTGAAGCTTACTTCATTAACTAGTAATTGCCTGCATATTAATATTTTTTCTTTTAGGGAAATATATTTCCTAAACACAAAGTAACATCAAGAGCGATAGTTTTGACATTTGCATTATTATCAAGAGATATAGAAAATAACTAACTGTGAACCAAAATATATTTGCTAAATAGTGGTATATATACCAGAGTATGGTATCCTTGGGTGTCTAGCGGCAGTCCTGTGGTAACGGCGTGTGGTATCCCTGAATTAACGGCTTGTGGTGTTCCGGTCGTAACGGTATGTCATAATCCTGGTAACTGTGTGCGGTATTGATGTGTGGTACTAGTTTGGGATAATGCTATTACGTATTTTTCCTGTATGGTACTCCTGTATGGTATTTTTTGTGGTACTTGTGCTAAAATACCATAGGAAATCCTGTGGTATTTGTGCCGAAATACCATAGGAAACCCTATGGATATTAGTTGTATACATTTCCAAAACAGGAATTCCTTCATATTTGATTGAACATACCATGGTAAAGAAGTAAAAATCGCAGTTTGGGCAATTGTTTCTGCATGCTCAGTCAACCGTGAAATTTGACGCAAATTTCGTTTCCGTATATCGGGAAGCACGTTTTGCATACATATTGACGTGTAAAATGTTTAAAATCTGGAAATGGGTCCGATATCATTGAATCAAAATTGTGATATTAGGCTTGTGAACTTCAAAAAAATACATTTTTGCATTCAACCATTGCTCACTGAAGCATTACTCGATATTTTTTTCCTGAAATTCACTCCCATTGCAGCTAATTAAATTCCCTACATGGACATATAATAATATTTTTAAAATTCCACCTAGTTCAATAATTATTGAAATCTGAAATAGGGGAAACAAGATTCCAACCCTTTTCCTTATGTTCGCATTTACTTTTCTGATATGGGTTTTCCACCTCAGTTGGTTATCTATATACAGACCAACAAATAAAACACAATCCACTTCAAGGGGGTGCGTTCAACATTCATTTCCCCAAGGGTATTAAAATGTCTCTGTTTTCCTCTTATCATAATGTAGTTAGATTTTTAATAAATTTACGATGAGTTTATTCACATCACACCATTTAATCACATCTTGTAGATGTCTATTAATCTGTACCACATCTCCATCAACCTCTTAGGCTGGACTGAATTTCTTTGTTTTATTTGGTGAACGAAATTATCACTATTTCCACTGTTTGCTATGACGGGAAGGCATCCATGGGAATCCGCAGGAAAGAAAATAATTTTGGACGCAACCGGACGTAAGTCAAGTGTCTGTGTGACTGCATGCAGCATTAAGCTTAAAGTATTCTGAATACAAAATTTTTTTTGTTTCTTTATCCGAATTTCATCAAACACCCACACCCACAATGTCTATAGACATATTGTGGATGATTGATGACAACCATAGAGAGCAAATATGTATTGCCGACTTCTAATAGCAAACCAACATAGCCGCGTATAACTCGGATGGGAGGGCTCATTCTTCTATTTCTATGTTGCAATCATTTTGATAGCATTCTTCTCAGTAGGATGTGTTCGGGTAGGCTCTTATGGGGCGCCAAATTTACCTTAGGGGCGCCAAAACGACCTTAAAGTTGAATTGGTCAACAACAAATGGGAGCAAGACCACAATTTTTTCAACGTTGAAAAAAAAAAAAAAAAAAAATGGGTGTACAATTCTGGATCCACCACTGGAGGCGCCAAAATATTAATCACCTCGGGTCCCCGAGGTGGCAAATCTTCAGTTCAGTTCAGTTCAGTTCAGTTTATTTACATATTCCAATCAAACAATAATAAAAACAACAATTTTATGTCATTTCAATACTATACATTATTTGATAAATCATAAAACGAATGACATCAGTAGCATAAGAAAGAAAGAAATATGAAGGAGCCTAAGTTAAAAGCTAAGCTTAGCTAGGCTACCCGAAAGGATTTTATTTAAATCTTTTGGTCTTGGAATATTTGGGGGCGGCAACTCTATTTGAAGTATTAAAAGAGATGCATGACTAACATTAATGGATTAGTGACGGCAACGGTGTCGATTTGTTTTGGCGATTGGGGGGATGATCGTCGATATTCCTCTTTTCCTCAATGTGACACATTCGATGGTATCTGATCGCAGTGTCCATTGTTGGGGGTGGGGTAATGTTTGTATACACATATGCATATAAATTTGTAAAATGTATTGTATAATGCGAGCGCGAAGCGCGAGCTGAAAATTTTCTCAAGAATGAGGAAGGGGCTTTAACTGGTTTGTTAAAGGTGACCATTATGATGTAATGGCGACAGATAATACACACATGCATGTATGTGAGTCATCTACTAGTACACATTTTCAAATTCATTAAGCGAGCGCGAAGCGCGAGCGAAAATTTTCTCAATAATAGTGACATGACTTGGGACATAATATATTGTAGAACAATGCTAACGCGAAAGGGGGAAGGGGCTTTATCTGGTTTATTAAAGGGGGCCATCATGATTTAATGTCTATAGATATACACACATGTACATTAATATGCATATGAGTACTAGTATATCGTCGAATTCATGGTTGTAAAGCGAGCGCGAAGCGCCAGCTTAAAATTTTCTCAATAATATTGAACTGAAACATGGTATTTGTTGCGTTACATGACTATAAGCGCGAAATTGATAGAGGGCTAGGGGACTTTAACTGGTGATTAGAAGCGGAACATCATGACGTAATGCCAACAAACACAAATCTAAATAAATATGGACGAATTCCAGTTAGGGCAATATTGTGCGAGCGCGAAGGGCGAGCTGAAAATTTTCTCAATAATAGTGACCTAATAAAACAAGATATTTGTAGCCTCATGGGAGCACGAAACAGGGAGGGAGTTGCAGGTGTTTTAAACGTACCATCGTGACGTTAATACATGCATAGCAGAGGTACAAAGTAAAATGCAGTTTGGACTGTCTTTTATTATGCGAGCACGAAGCGCGAGCTGAAAATTTTCAGGGAATTTTTAACAGTTATCTGAAATTGGAGAGCAAAGTAGTGACTAATTTGAAAAGAGGGCATTTAGCCCCCGGAGAATAGTGGAAGTAAATTATATATGGTCTGAGTTCAAAAATGTTACCTTGTCGATGAAGAGCCGAGATAAGTGTTGCAGACTCTTCAATATTCATTATTTTATCAAAACCATCGTGGATTTTTGAGGGGGAATACTTATGCCTTCAATTTTACTTTAATATCGAGGCACCTGTCCCCTTTGCACCTTGGGATCGGTGCCCCTGATTATCATCGATTAGAATGTGTTGTTTTTTTTTCAATTGTGAGTAGTGAAACATATGCGCTTCCATTATCTACACGGTGTATTGTGTATTACATGATTACTAAAGTATATCAGGCACACACGAGGAAGATAAACGAAAGAGTGAGAAAATTTTAGACTTTTGAATGTCCGAAATATGCATTTTAGACGGTAAAATAATATTATTATGTCATAAAAGTGTTTTTATGATAAAGAATTTGTAATGGGTAGATTTATATGCATATAATATGATATTTTTTATTTTCTTGATATCAAAATATTGGGGGGGGGGGATGATTGTACACACCATCCCCCCACCGAAATTGTTGGGAGGGATGCATCCCCCCCCCCATCCCCCCACAATTGACACCCATGAGTGACGGGTTTCATGGTTTCAACTTAAAATCAATCCCGCAAATAATCATTTGCATAATGGTATAGTCAAGAATGCAATGTATTGTTCAACTTTTCCACTGTGTAAGTTTCTTATTGGCTGGATGTGTTGACACTGTGTATTTGATATTACGGGGCGTGTTCATAGCATGAAAGTCAAGTTCTACATCATATCGAGCAATATAACGACATCGTTTTAAATGTGTAATCTGACAGCAGTGATTTAAAGTTTTTGTGGGCGCATATCAGAAACGTTTTTGGTACACCAAGTTTATGCGTATACAACAAATCGGATATTTTATCATTTGAGAAGACCATCGAGTTTTAAAGGGATTTTAAACAAGGAATAGAGATTAAAAACATTTCAAACACGTAAGGGATTATTCTATTCCTCAATATTTCATCGAACGAACAACCACGCTGTACATGATTTAATCTACAGTTGAATAAGGTCTCTCTTGCATCGCGCACTGATTAGCTACACCTAAATAAAGTGAGTACTTCAATGCATATCGATTCTAGTTCTAAACTTAAGAGGAAGAGGGCGCTATCACTCTAGGCAAAGCGAACGCGGCCATAGACATTTTGTATTTTGCACAGTTTTTTTTCACTTTGTTTTCTTGATTATGGCGAGAAACAAATTTTTCAAATAAATGTTCACTTTGATTAAGTAAGCTAAGATTCTGATTTTTTTTAATAACAGGAATAACAAATTGGAAAGAAAAGAAAAAGTTCTGTCACTTGAGTCAATTCGAAAGCCAAGTCAGATCAAATTCCTGTACAATATGGCCAATTTTGCTCTCAAAATAGCTCATACGCCGCATAATCATCTTCCTGGATAACGCATAATTATATTACAGCTTACTGTTCAAGCAGTTTTTAAAAGCTTGAATTCTCAGCTTTCGAAAAATGGTACATTCATTTCGATTGGTTATGAAAAAGTCCTGTCACTTTGAATATTATCACAATAGAATCTTTACTCGATGGGTCAAAATTTCCGCATATCACATGCATATCGCATGTGGACGGCGTCTTCGCAAGAGGTGACAAGATCACTATTTATATCAATAATCGTTTGGAACATCAATCTATGTGAAATAAAGATTCTGATTACAACTTCAGCACAATCGTGTTATATAGGCTTGCCAGAATGTCTTTTTCCCCAATCTGGTCTGAAGCATCTACCTACGAAAACTATGATAAAAGTACAATTATTTCTTTCATGTCCATGAGTAATTTGCTCAAACAGATCGACGGACAAATACCATTCAACCACAGGGAAGTTTTTTTAGGCGAGTTTTTGTACGCTAAGTAATAATTGCATGCAGTTGTCAACTGTTCGCTTCCCGTCGTCAGCGCGGGTTTAGTTGACATTTATGTGAAGCCGTATAATTTTCTGCGCCGCTCAGCTGTATTTCCACTAAACTCATGAATGCAGTGTTGCGTTTCCCCTCCCCAAATAATGGACGCGTCTTTATGTTAAGATTTAATGCCATACGTTAGATTTATAGTTCACGTGGAGTAGAATTGATATGCCAATCTAATGCTATTTTTTTTAAAACAAAGTGTGCTATAAAGAAGCCATGCATTATATCAAATGAAACGAGGCCACCGGTGTCAATCCCGAGGGAGGAGAAATATATCCTTCCCACTTTTTTGAGGAGGGGGATGGCCTGTACAAACATCCCACACTTTTCAAGAAAGAAATAAAAGAAAAAAAATTACACTAGATAATTGTGTTATTGGTGAAAGTATTTCCTTAAAATAAGGCTTTTAATACTAAAAAGTGCTTATTTTTAATTCCGCATGTCTTTCAAAACCCAAATTTTTCCCAAATAACACACAATAAGTATAAAAAGGTTGGACCCAATGCCCTCGTCTGGGGACAAACCTTGGGAAAGGTACCGGGTGTTGTCGACAATCAAATGTTGTGTGCGGGCTGGGTTTGGTCGAGGGCTTGAGATAGCAGTCAACAAATTTCATAGCAAAGATTTGTGTATTTGTTTTTTTAATTAATACTAGGCCCGTAACAGGGGGCGGGTTCGGGGTGGTTCGAACGCCGCCCCCCCCCGCTAGCAGAGCAGGGTCCGCTGGACAAAACAAAAGAAAAAAAGCGAAGAAGAAGAAGAAGCAGAAATGCAAGAACAGATTAAAAATTAATACATTTGGTATCATCCCCCCCCAGGCCTACACGGAAAAAAAAAATCGTGCGCACTTCGCGCTCGTAATATTTTATTTCTTAGGGATTATACTTTTTCCGAAGAAATTACAACGAAATGAGTTCATCTCGCAGGAATGTTTTCTTTTTTTTTATGATGTTATCGTCAGTTTTAGCATTTTTTTGGCAAAATACGTTTGATTTGCTCTGAAAAGAATGCCACGGCTCGCTCGATTTTCGCGCTCACATTTTTTTTTAAAGTGAGGTGGTTATTAGCTTCTAAAGGAATAAAAACGAATATGATATAAAGAAGAGGTCAAATGTGTCCAAAACTTTTAGGTAATTATGATCCAAAAATTTCTGCTCGCGCTTCGCGCTCGCAAGGTTTCCCCAGATACCAATACAATGATTCTTGATGCTCAGATATACGAAGTGATTTTTAGTATATATTTTTTTTTTCCATTCGCAATTTGTTTAAAGTAGAGGTGGACAGGTGGTCATCAACTTCTAAAGCAATTAAAACAAATAAGTAAGAGGGGACAATATAGGCCTATTATGTCTAAAATACACTAGCTTCAAGACATTATTAGCGAAATTTTTCGGCTCGCATCTTAGGAACGCCTATTTGACTGATTTTTTTAACGTCCGAAATTGAGGTAATGTGATATAATTTTTTCCGCTCGCGCTTCGCGCTCGAAAACGTCAGCTTGATGATCATCTGCCTTGCAAATCCATCCGTTTACAAGATTCTGATAAGCCTTGGATGACAGGACAAATAAAACACCTTATTCGTCTCCGCCAACACGCATTTGAATCTAAGGATATGACACAATGGCGGCATTATAGAAATAAAATAATTAAATATATTACTAAACGAGGATTAGTCATCTGAAAACAAGTGATCCCGCTACCTGGTACAAACACATTAAAGTCATGACCGGTGGTCGTCAAAAAGACACACCGGTAGAAATACCTGGCGGTGACCCAAGTCGTTGTTACTCGTCGAAAGATATTGCTAATCAAGTTAACCAGTACTTCTGTTCCATCGCACCCGATCTTCCTAGACTGGAAAGAAGTACCTTACCTGCATTCCTCCCCCCTCAGTTCACATGTCCTCTTGTGCAGCCATGGGATGTTTTCAAATGTTTACGCACCTTGAATCAACGGAAGGCAGGTATCCGAGCAGACTTACCCCCTCGCATACTTCGTGAGTTCGCCTACGAATTTTCCAAACCACTTAACGATATCTTGAATGTATCCTTCCAGCACGCAGAATTTCCTCACCAGTAGAAGTATGCTGAAGTCGCCCCAATTCCGAAATGTCATCCAGCTACCCTCCGTAATCTTCGACCAATCGCACTTACCAGTTACCTTTCGAAAATTGCGGAATCTTTCATTGCGAAGTGGTTACTACAGGATATTTCAAATAAAATTGATGTAAATCAGTATGGAAACCGGAAAGGACTTTCAACAAATCATTATCTCATAAGTCTAATTCACCATGTACTTGAAAATGCCGAAAAATCAAAGTCAGTCTCTACCATTGTACTCACATAATATTCTAAAGCATTTGATCGAATAGACCATAATATCCTTGCTCGTAAACTAATTACTCTAAATGCACGCCCAAGTCTTGTAGATTTGATATTGAGTTTCCTTGAGTATCGGCACCAGTGTGTTAAGTATCATGGAACCATATCCGATAGTTGTAGTATACATGCAGGTGTTCCTCAGGGAACGAAACTAGGGCCAATTCTTTTCCTAATAATGAGTAAAGACGCATGTTCGGACTGTGCTTTACCTTATTACAAGTATGTTGATGACTTGACTATTGTTGAAAGCCGTAAATCTGAACCAACATCTATGCCGAATGAAATCGAAAATTTTTGGTCTCGTCAAACTAATATGCTTCTCAATCCATTAAAATGTGCAACGATGACTGTTTCATTCATGAAAGAACCACCCTAAATTTTACCTTTGATGATAGGCAATGATGTCCTTAAAATTGTCTCTGAAGCAAAAATTTTAGGTATCATTGTACAAAACACCTTGAAATGGGATGCCCATGTCACTGATTTGGTAAAAAGAGGCAACAGGAAGTTGTATATGTTACGTTGCCTGAAGAAGTTTAATCTCCCCATTTGTGATTTGTTAACCGTCTATCGTGGGTATATCCGACCAATCCTTGAATATGGTGCACCTGTATTCAGTGGGTCACTTACGCAAGAACAAAGATACAAACTTGAACAGATACAGAAAAGAGCGTGTAGAATTATGTTGGGTCCAAGCTATGTAACATACGATTCGGCACTTAGCTCATGTAACCTGCAAAATTTGGAAGATAGAAGGAAAAAAAACTATGTCTTGAATTTGCTCGATCGACAACAAAGAACACACTTACTTGCAACTGGTTCAAAAATAAAGAGAACAATCGTTACAATTTCAGGAAAGAGTTGAAATACAAACAATTTAAATGCAAAACAAACAGATTCCAAACCAGTCCATTGCCTTACATGGTAACACTTCTAAATGCCGAATAGGATGTGAAAGACTTCATAGACTATAGATTATGATGTTTTGTTGTATGTGCTTATAATGATTATTTATGTTCATTTACATTGGCAATTATTATCATTTCCTGATCTCCTAATAAAAAATAACATAAATGTGCAATATGTATTTTAAAATTCATTGTTTCCAGCATTTGAATGAATTACATTACTGATTATAATCTCTTACAATATACATGTACATGATAAAGTGGTAGAGTGGTTAAAGAAGGTGGATAGGACATTGATCCCTGGGAATGCGAAGGTGTGGTGCTGCCAGTATGGGTTGCTGCCACGGATCATGTAGTAACTGCAGGTGTATGAGGTGGCAGTTTCGAGAGTTGAGAGGATGCAGCAGAAGATGAACTCTTTCTACCGGAAGTGGTTAGGTGTTCCACGAATGTTGACGGATTTGGCATTCTTTTGTAGGTCTGGAAAGCTAAGGTCTCCTATGGCGTCAGTGGTAGAAGAGTACAAGGCTGGGAAGGTTAGGTTGGTCATGATGATGAGAGAGTCGGAAGATCAGACAATAGCTGATTCTAGGCTACCGATCCGTACAGGGAGAAAATGGAGGGCTGAAGAGGCTGCGGATGAAGCCGTGGCAATGGCTAAGTGGAAGAAGATGCGTGGTGCTGTCCAAGTGGGCAGGAGTGGAGTAGGGTATCGTCCTGGTATGAGATGGTATAGCAAGCAAGGCAGGAAGGGTAGGAGGGATTTGGTGGTTGAGGCAGTCAAGGAGAAAGAGGAGGAATGTCGTTTGGCGAAAGCTGCACAGCAGGGTGTGCAGGGTGCATGGACTCGTTGGGAAGAGGTGGAGCAGAGGAAGGTTTCCTGGGACCAACTCAGGACGATGTCGTCTGGAGCTGTGCGCTTTATGATCAGTTCCACCTTCGATGTCCTGCCAACGCCAGTAAATTTGAAGAGGTGGGGTTGTGTGGAGGATGACAGCTGCAAGATTTGCAGAAAGGCAAGAGGGTCATTAGAACATGTCCTGTCAGCTTGTGGAGGTTTATTGCAAGCCTATACGTAGAGGCATAACCAGGTGTTGAAGGAGATGGGAGCTTTGGCAAGGGCAGCGGTAGAGGCGAGGAAGAAGAATGGACCCTCGAGGGTGAGGGGTATCAAGTTTGTCAATAAGGGGACAAGGTGCAGCAAGTCTAGGCAGAGACAAGGTGTGGGTGGGTTGTTAGCTGCTGCGGACGACTGGAAGGTGCGTGTAGATGAGGGGAATAGAACTGTGCCGGAAGAGGTGGTAGTGACAGCCCTGCGGCCGGATATGGTATTAGTGGCAAGGTCAGTCCGGAAAATTGTGATGGTGGAGTTGACAGTGCCATGGGAGACAAGGATAGAGGAGGCCAGGGAGAGGAAGTTGGATAGGTATGCGAGTCTGAAGCAGGAGTGTGAGCAGAATGAGTGGGGAGCGGAGGTGCACACTGTCGAGGTCGGGTGCAGGGGGTTTGCGGGAGGTTCCGTTAGAAGGTGGATCCGAGCAATGGGGTTCAGTGGTAGGGAGGGGGAGAGGTGGGTTAGGAGAATGTGTGGGGCAGCCGAGACAGGCTCGGCTTGGGTGGTTCAAAAGGCGTCTTAGTGCTTTCTAGACGATCTCTTAGGTGTCAACGGAGGTGCTGTTCAGGGAATTCCATCATAGCACTGGCCAGCCAGGGGGAGGTGTACAGTACTTAAAAGGCCGAAACACCGATGATCCCTGGTGTGCTGCTGACGACCCGTTGACACCTGCGGAATTTAAGATCTTTCCGTATTTGTTTATTATATATGGTAGATTCAATTTAAAAGTAAAACTCAATCTACAGAGCCAAAATTACTATACCAATACATAATTATGTCGTAGCATACAAATATGCACCCTTTAAATATCTGAACTTTTCAACAAAACAAATTTACAACACCAGAACTTTCGAAATACGAATCTTTTTAGAATTTAGAATATTTTGCCAGCTTTTGAGTACTGTATATTTGGAAAGTAACGCAAACATTTTTCATAGACATGAATCTCATTTTATAGAAAGTTTTAGTCTCTCTTCCATTTTAACCATGTATATTTCTTTTTTATAATATTTATGTTATTTTATCTTTATGTGTAATTACCTATTCTTATTCAATGTTAAAATATGGTAAATCATTTCATTTTAAAAGCTGTTATTATTCATGCAGTGTATAATCAAATGTATACTTGAAATGATTGTAAACATGCACAATTCAGCCTTTGGCTGCAAAGTATTGTTCAAATAAAGACCATTATTGAATCCATTATTGAAAAAAACATTTTATTTTTTATTTTTGCTCAGGGAGGTGATCACCACCGTTTGTAAAAGAACATTAACAAAACAAAAGATCATTAAAGTAAAAACATAGTACCTCGGGTCATTATTAGTCAAAATTTTCGGCTCGCGCTTCGCGCTCGAAAAAAAATTAATTCCTTTTAAAAGGTCCGCTTTTTCAGATTTCGAACCCCCCCGCAAAAATCCAAGTTACGGGCCTGAAACAGAAAGCAAAGTATTTAGTAAATTTATTTCAAATGACCATTACATGGACAGAAGATTATTTACAATAATATTTTACCATGAAACAAAGAGTAGGCCTAAATACGGAAATGATAGACAATTACCATTGAAAAAAAAAGAGAAAGGAAAATGCAGAAAACCGCCATGCTTTTACTTAGAAGTGGAAGGCGAGCTGTTCTGCCTTAGAGAACGTCATTTAATCGTACCTTTTGAAAACATGACTTATTCTATATATTACGATTCATGATTTCTTGGTGATTTTAGCAAGATCGAGATATATCCAATGCTGGAATTCAATGTTGGCAACTATAGTGCTTGATTATGATCATGTCAATGCAAAGTACATGGCCATATAACATGTAGGTCCATTATATTACCAGGTCCGTTATATGCTAATTAAGAGGATTAATTTAATTGGATTATCTCTGGCAGTGACCTCCTTGGCGCTAAGGCGATCTTAATCCCCAGATTAAGCTCTGTAAAAGTGATGCGATGTTACCCTACTAAAAGGGGGTTTACTCGGGTATCGTGCTAACAGACCGTTTGCGTCAGACGTCATCACCAAAGTGCCCATATTACCTGCACGTGCGGGTAATATACATATATATATATATATATATATATATATATATATATAGATAGATATATATATATATATATATATATATATATATATATATATATATATATATAATACATATATATATATATATATATATATATATATATATATATATATATATATATATATATTTAAAAAAATCTTAGCGAAGAGATTGGTGCCTCATTCCAATACCAAGTACCAGAATCATTCCGCCATTTTGGACTGCCCATCTTACCTGCACTAATTGTTG
The DNA here is from genome assembly GCA_940671915.1 of Paracentrotus lividus. NCBI lineage: Eukaryota > Metazoa > Echinodermata > Echinoidea > Camarodonta > Echinidae > Paracentrotus > Paracentrotus lividus. Next base: position 5,012,832 of record CALNVZ010000218.1, read on the forward strand.
CTATGCCTGGCAAGCATTCAATGCCAAATTGCACCCCTTCAACAAATTGACCTGCACACGTAATATGATCAAAATGAAGCTATAAGCTTTATACAAACTATTGAGGTTACCCCCTCAAACACTTTTTTTTTCAGCATCACATTTTGTAAAATATCAATTTTTACATAAGGGTAAAAAAATGCCGTAATCTTTACCTACCTTGTTGGTTTTCATCAATTTTTTCAGAGAAATTTCGGCATCAGATGCTCTCACGACGATAGGTTTTCGTAGGCATTTCATATACAACGAATAGGTCAAAGGTCAAAGTTAAAGAAAGAGGTTTTGGCCAAAGAGTTTGGTTTTGACCTTAGTCTTATTGGGCCGCAGTACTTGGAATATTTCATTTAACACTGTAAACGTGTTCTACTTCATCCCATGAACCAGGAAATGTTCATTTTCATTAACCTTTGATATAAACCCCTCACAAAAAGTTTCGCAAGTCGACTTTGGGTCATGATAACTTTTCAGGTACGCTTTAGTTATTCCTGACTTTCATACCATTGGAAAGATAATTTATTACCCTTTTGATTGATATCCTACTTGTAATGATTGTATCATGCTTCAATGCACAGAATATCAGAATATGGAGAAAAATAAAACGTCAAATGTTGTAAAATGCATTTTTTGTTATCACATTGAAGTTCCGCAACTTCACTTTATGTCCTGATAACTTTGGGGATATTTTCTAATTTTTATTGAATTTTAAACCATTGTCAAGTTAATTTCTTCCTCTCTTAATTGATACCTTATTTGTCAGGGTGATGTCATGCCTGTGTCCACAGAACCCCTCAATACCACTTGAATACATGACAAAGCGAAAGATAATTTTCAGTTTAAATTTCTGTAAGTAAACACAACACTGAACCTTGATTCATTTTAATGTGGGGATTTAATCATTTTCAATTTTTATAGCATTAAAAAGTTCATTTATTCTTATTTTTATTGATACCCTATTTGCAATAGTAACACCATATTTGAATGCAAATAACTCACGAATATAATGCAAAGTAAAAAGTGAAAAGTTGCGAAATGCATTGTTATTGCTCGCAACAGACAATAATACTCACAATAGGCATTCAATTTGCAACATTTAATTTCTGACTTGTCCTAACATTCAGGTGTTCTGACCATGCAGGAACAACACTATCGTTACAATTAGGGTGTCATTGAAAAGAGGAATAAATTATCCTGCCAATGGTCTAAAATTCAATAAAAATTAGAAAATACCTCGAAAGTTATCAGAGCCTAAACTCGAGTTGCGGAACTTAGCTTTGTTAAATTCATTTTGCAACATTTGACTTTTTACTTTTCTCCATATTCTGATATTCTGTGCATTGAAGCATGACATAATCATTACAAGTAGGATATTAATAAAAAGGGGAATAAATTATCTTTCCAATAGTATGAATATCAGGAATAACTAAATGGTACCTGAAAAGTTATCATGGCCCAAAGTCTATTTGCGAAACTTTTTGTGAGGGGTTTATATAGTTTCTGGTATTTCCAGGTTTTTAGCGTCATATTATTTGAACTTTGACCTTATCTTGAGATTATACGTGTCAATGAAAAAGTAGCAAATTTGATAATTTTCTGATTCATGGGGTAAAGTAGAAGAAAAGGAAATGTGGCTATCAAAATGATTATTCTATAAGGCAAATAGGATTATGGTCAAAACAGAAAACTGTAGCCCTTACGTATTCCTTGAACTTTCTATCTGTGTCTTGACCTTTGCCCCATTGGGCAATATTATAGCTTATTGATTTTGATAACCATAGTTATTTTTATTCTGCTTGACCCAATGAATTAGAAAATCAACCTTGCCTCTTTTTCATTGACACGTATGTCCTCAAGATAATGTCAAAGTTCAAATAACCTGATGCTTAAAAACATGGAAATACCAGAAACTATATATTTTTTTTACTTTTCTCCTTAATCAAAGGTCATAGGTAAATGAAAACGAACATTTCCTGGTTCATGGGATCAAGCAGAACACGTTAACAGTGTTAAATGAAATATTCCAAGTAATGCGACCCAATAAGACTAAGGTCAAAACCAAACTCTTTGGCCAAAACCTCTTTCTTTAACTCTGACCTTTGACCTATTCGTTGTATAATCTTAACTATGTTGGTAACTAACATGAATATGTTCAACTTGATGCAATCAACCAAAAAATATATGTCGTTATACTTTTAGGTGACACAATCGACCTAGAAATAAGGTCAAAGTTCGCAGGAAATGAGGTTTTTGCTAAAATGATGCCATTTCAAGGTTGTTAATCCTCATATAAATTGACCTTTGCCCTAATTTTAAGGTCATAAGGGTCACCAGAATGTGGCAGCAATATCAGGCTAGTATGACCTATGTTGTATTCTTGATTAGTTGCTATTGATATTGTTTATAGATATGTTATGTCTGATTGTCGTGAAGCTTGACTCAATTATGCATTGAATTATGCATAAATAGACTAATTTGCATATTGCTCAAAACTGGCTGGTCGGATGAAAAAATGTTAATAGATTTAATTGCTAGTTATAAAATTACCTACAATTTGATACCAAAGTTGACACAATTTGAAGAAAATTATGTTTATGTTAATGAAGCCTGACCTTTGACCTCCATTTCGGGTAACAAAAGGTCAATTAAAAGATTGGCGACATATATTTTCTGATTCGTGTGATCAAGTAGAACATATTTATAGATGTTGCCAAACATTAACATGACTTGCAAGCGAAACTACATACGTGGCCCCACTACATGGATGCAAAGATTCAAATGAAAAGGGTAACAACAGATGCTAGGAGGATATCTCTACCAAGACATAATCAGGTAGCTAGCTGGATTTTGATCAAACGAACAAGGTACCAGCAGCCGAGTATTGGAAAACATGAGAAAGAACCCCACATTTACCAAACTAAAAGTCTGCCGTTGAATCTCTGCTGCATAACGTCCCTACAGTCGGGGGCAACTAAAAGAGTACCCATTTTACACAAAAAAATATTTGTTTCCTTTTTTCAATAATTTTTAATAAATAGTTGTATAAAATATTGATGGCTATAGTTTCATGAAAGTGTTTAATCAACTATTTTTTTCCCCGCATTTTTAGTCCAGGTCATCTGGGAAAGTGTCACTTATATAACAAACTATAACCAATTCTTTACTTCATTATTATATACCGTATGCTGCGCAATTATCTTATGGCACTATTTTGTCCAAATATTTGTGTAGATATAACCTTTCTTCCTGCCTCCATGATATACGCGAGGAGCGATTTTGAAAGTGGGAGCTGTTCAAGAAGAAGGGGGGGGGGTTAACACGTAAAAATCATAGTTCGATGGTCATGTTTACTGCAAAAGGATGAGATCATCCCCTGCCCCTGCTACGCATGCCCCTCAAACATAAAGGTTAAAGTCCATTAATTTAACAGTGTATTGACACGTCATAATGTTTGATTGATGTATGTACAGCCTGCGTCACACTGTCCAGAAGTTGAGCAAGGATGCACACACGATCATGGAAAAATATAATTTCACTTGTATAAAAAGCATACACGAAAACTGAGGAAAAACAAAACAACCCTTTTTCTGTCCAGTGAGACAATTTTGGTGTACCCTGATCGTAAAACAACCCGGTACACGAATCAGAGCAAAATTTAAACAATTCCATGATCGTGTGTCCATCCTTGCTCAACTTCGGGACAGTGCGATGCTGGCTTGACACACGATCATGGAAAAATTTAAATGTTGCTCTGATCACGAAAACACCGGGCCATTGTGGAATACATTCTTAGCAATCTTAAAACCACCATGACCATCGGTGGATTTTTTTTTTCAGGCTTCGGCAGTAGCTTCCTATGCGTCGGCAAAATCTTTGGCAGCCAAAAAAAAAACAAAAAACAAAAACAAAAACAAAATCAAAAACAAAAACAAAAACAAAAACAAAACAAAAATCCCGATGGACTTTGCAAATGTTCACTTCGTCGCACTGTCCCGAAGTTGAGCAAGGATGGACACACCATCATGGAAAATTTCAAATTTTGCTCTGATCATAAAAGCATCAGGCCATTCGTGTACCCTTTGTGTGTTGTTCGAGTGCCATCGTGTAACCATCTGTAGAAATCGTTCTCGTTTTGGCTTTTGTGTGGCTGTTGACCAATTTCGGGGCTGACTGCGCGCGAACCCTAAAGGGCCTGTCCCACAGAATGCGATCGTTATGGTGACAACATACGAACTACCTGTCGCCACCATTCGCAAGTCCAATCGCCTTTAAAATCGTGAATTATCGCCTCTCTCGCCTAAAGTGACGGAGCCGAATTCAGTTTGTCGCTGGATATTTAACAAGTTTAACAATAGCCGGTGTAGCGGCAGATAGCGTATCGGCGTTTTTGGTACAAAAAATGGCTAAAAACGGCTTGAAGAAAGGCTAAAACCGATTCCGGCACAGGATCCGCCGGCGGATAGCGTTCCGACCCGGCGGATTCAGTACCAATTTCCTGTCGGCAGATATCGTTCTTTGCTATCGTTTTCATGCTAGCTGAGCCAACTAGCTGCTGCGCTGTAGCACACACTCATCGACTGCAATGAATTAAGTTCCCTTACAAAAATGTCCTGTGGTAATTCCTGTGGTAACTGGTTTTACCACACAAATTACCACAGGAATACCTCATACCACAGGAATATGTGTGGTAATATACCATAGAGTCGTGTGATAACGAGAATTGGTGCCTGTGGTATTCCTGTGGTACCAAAATTACCACACAAAAAAACCGCAGGAATATCTTATACCACAGGAAATGTGTGGTAATATACTTTAGATTCGTGTGGTATTCCTGTGGTACCCAAATTACCACACAAAATCCAAGGAATATCTCAGACCAAGGAGTCGTTGGTAATCAAACATAGAGTCGTGTGGTAATGAAATGGTGTATGTTGTATTCTCTGTTGTACTAAATTACCAACACAAATACCACAAGAAGTCTCATACCACAGAAAATGTGTGGTGTATAACATAGAGTTATGTGGTAAGATAATGGCTGTATGTGGTATTCCTATGGTACCCAGAGTCACACAAGTACCACATGATATCTAAAACTACAGGAAATGTGTGGTAATATACCATAGAATCGTGTGGTGATAAAATGGGTACCGTGTGGTGTTCAGATGTACCAAAATACTTAAAACAAAAAAAATACAAAAATCATATCACAGGAAATGTGGGGTAATATTCATGGATCGTGTGGGAATGAAAATGGGTGTTGTGGTTAACCTTACTATACTACATTACCACACAAATACCACAGGAAGACTATACAACAGGTTGTGTTGTAATAGCATATAGAGTTGTGTGTGGTAAATTAAAATGGGTGTCTGTGGTATTCCTGTGGTACCATAATTACCACACAATGCCATAGAGAATCTATACACAGGATATGTGTGGTATATAACCAGAATTATGTGGTCAATATAATGGTGTTGTGGTATTCTGTGGTACCAGATACCACAAAAGTACCACATGAATATCTAATACTACATGAAATGAGTGTGGTATATAGATCGTGTGGTAATGAAAATGGGTACTGTGGTATTCCTGTGGTACCTAAATCACAACACAAAATACGACAGGAATATTTCATACCACGAATGTGGGTTTATTATATCATGGAGTCGTTGTGGGAATGAAAATGGTGTCTGTGGTATTCCTGTATGTCCTATATTACCACACAAATACACAGGAAGATCTCATACAACAGGTAATGTGTTTGTACATATAGAGTTGTGTGGTAATTAAATGGGTGTCTGTGGTATTCCTGTGTGACCGTAAATTACCACAAATACATAGGAAGATCTCGTACCACAGGAAATGTGTGGTAATAAACACAGAGTTATGTGAATGAATAATGGGTGTCTGTGTATTCCTGTGGTACCCAGAGTACCACACAAAGTACACATGCAATATATATACTACAGGAATGAGTGTGTTAATATAGAGTCGTGTGGTAATGAAAATGGGTACCTGTGGTATTCATGTGGTACCTAAATTACAACATAAAATAAAACAGGAATATCTCACACCACAAGAAATGTGGGGTAATATACCACGGAGTCGTGTGGAAATGAAAATGGGTGTCTGTGGTATTCCTGTACAGTCTGTGTGGAAAAAAATTTAGGTATCAAATCATCTCAAATGATGTGTGAATGTGGTACCAACTTAAAGCCAAAAGATTCTGATCTCACTGATGCATTTTGTTTTGTATAATTTGCTTTTGTAAAACAAAAGTTATCATAATTTTTGTGCGGCGATGAGCTAATCGAAATAGCACAATCTTTTGTCTCGGTGAGCTGAATTCATGGCTATTATATGTGCAAAACCCGAGAAGCATGGGCAATAAGAATATGTTTTCTTGATTATGGAAAACTTGTCATATTTCAAGATCTACAGCACCAAATGGGTGAAATAAATTGCAGAAGAAAGCCTGATTTTCCTAGTTTATTTAAATATCAAACACTTTAAGAATGTGATTAATTTTCATACATAAAAAACTATTTTCCAACTGTACCATTTTATTTGACACAGACGGAAGTACTTACCCGTATTACCACATAAAATACCACAGAAAGATCTCATACCACAGGAAATATGTGGTAACATTATATATATTCATGTGTTAATCAACAACAATACCAGAGCAGATTACCACAAATAACCACACAGTACCTACCACATACGGATACCACATGAATGTATAACAGGAATATACCGCAATATGTGTAGGTGTGTGTGTATGAGTATGTGTGTGTGTATGTGTGTGTGCGTATGTGTGTGTGTGTGTGTGAAGGGTTATCATACCACAGGAAATATGTGGTAATATACCAGAGTCGTGTGGTATAATACCACAGGAATACCACACACTTGTTACCACAGGATCCAAATACCACTCACTATTATATAATTTGTGTGTGTGTGTGTGTTTGTGTGTGTGCGCGTGCGTGTGTGTGTATGTGGATATATGTTCATGAGTGTGACAGTAGTTAAACAATATTTTGGTGTAGTTTCCCTTGTGGTCTCAGGATTCTCTTTTAGGCCTACTAGCTTTACAGGAAGGGACATTAGACCAAATGGGAATTAATTAGACCAAATGGTAATGTGACCAACTGATTGAAGACAAACAACCAAGAGGGATTAGACCAAATGGGCATTAGTCAAAGTGGATTTACACCAAGTGTTAGTTTCCTGCTGAAGTGTAGAAGTCGTGTGGTATTCCTGTGGTATTTTCATGTGGTATTATGGTAATTAGCTCATTTGCATAAAATGATTTTGTATGCACAAATCAGTATTTTGTGAACGTTACCTTAATAAACAGTAATTCACTGCATGTTGATGTATTTTCTTTTAGAGAAATGTATTTCCTAAACACAGAGTAACATCAAGAGCGATAATTATGAAATTTGCATTATCATCAAGAAATATAGAAATAACTAACTGTGACCCAAAATATTTTTGAAAAATATTGGTATATATATCAGCGTGTGGTATTCTTTAGTGTGTGCGGTATTCCTGTGGTAACGGCATGTGGTAATCCTGTGGTAACGGCCTGTGGTATCCTGTGGTAACGGCGTGTGGTAATCCTGTGGTAACGGCATGTGGTAATTATGTGGTAATCCTGTGGTAACGGTGTATGGTAATCCTGGGGTAACTTTGTGTGGTAATGGGTATGTGGTAATATTTTTTTTTACCACACGAATTTGTGTGGTAATGTCCCAATTTTACCACAGGATTTGTGTGGTAATTCATGTGGTAATGTCCCAATTTTACCACAGGATTCGTGTGGTAATTCATGTGGTATCGTGTGGTAATTCATGTGGTAATGTCCCAATTTTACCACAGGATTCGTGTGGTAATTCATGTGGTAATGTCCCAATTTTACCACAGGATTCGTGTGGTAATTCATGTGGTAATGTCCCAATTTTACCACAGGATTCGTGTGGTAATTCATGTGGTAAATGTCCCAATTTTACCACAGGATTCGTGTGGTAATTTATGTGGTAAATGTCCCAATTTTACAACAGGATTCGTGTGGTAAAAATGTCCCAATTTTACCACAGGATTCGTGTGGTAAAATGTCCTGTGGTAATTACCACAGGATTACCACAGGACATTACCACAGGATTACCACAGGACATTTTTGTAAGGGTTGTTCGAAGCTTTTATTGAGAACTATCTTTAAAAAAGGAAGGTTGATAGATCTGACCCTAGGATTCCGATCAATGGAAGACTGGTAAGGCTATACTCAAGCATTAAGTTTTATTACGAAGAAGATAATACCGGGATGTCGTCTTACTGTTAGTGTTACCGTTATATTGGACTGTGTCAGTGTGTGGTGATATGATGCAGACTCCAGCTCGATCGATCACCCCACTACAACGTAGCCGAGCGCCTCGGCTCCACAGCAGGTGACTGTGTGGTGGTCGTCATGCAGGATTGGACGAGTAACACTACAGCGCAGGTTGAATCATGATGAAATAATTTATGGTGGCCTAATTATGATTTAAGAATTTCTAAGATTCATTCAAATATTGTGAAATGAATAGAGGTCTACGTATGAACATAGGCCTATGACTTGTTCTTTTTAAAATATTAACATTAAATTTAAAACGAGCAACGAGTAGGCTCTGAGAGATGTTGAGCTGAGAACCCTTTGACGTGGGCATGGTGGGGGAGGGGGATGTTTTTTTTTATACTGAGTTATAGAGAGAGAGGACATATCAACCACCATCATCCTGACTGGAGCGCTAAGCTCTGGGGAGCAGATCTGTGTGTAAACTGTTGTTATTGCTCTTCCTGTTGCTTTTGTGCGACAGATTCTTTATTAAAAAAGAGGTTGGTTGCGACAACGTTTAGCCTATATGCGTGGTTATATTACAAAAAATAAGAGTTAATCTTAATTGTAACCCATCAGTATCACTGGGCTGGGAGAGGAAAACAGTGTAGTAGAGGACCGATGTGTAGACCCCGTGGCTATTTTTTGGGAACAAAGGTTTGAAAGTGGTTTTGAGTTGGTTAGAGGTCACTAATCAAAATTAGCTTGGTTAGTCCCCTGCTAACCCCCGGCAACTCTCGTAGGGGTCAAAATAAGGTCAAACTGGGGCCAATAGGGGGTCAAATTTTTAAAATGCCCGAATAGTATCAAAAGACACAATAAATTGTTTGTCTCTTTCTACTGAATAAAAAAGTGTACAGGATCATATACCCCTGACCTCCCAGTAAGTAGTTATGGTGGGAAATGTCAAAAGGTCAACAAACTTTCACATGAAGGCATATGAGGCCTACAAAAGCTAAAATTGTTTGGAACAACAAATTTTTGTGTGTTTTGTGTCAATTAACTATTATTATGATTAAGAAAATTAATTGAAACTATTTTTACTTAAGAAAATCATGTTCAGTACATATCAGGGGTCAAAGTAAGGTTAATTGGGGTCAAATTGGTTAATTTAAGATTGAAATACGTAAAGGAGTTAAAACAGCTCCATTTTGTGTAGTACTGTCAAATTATGTAAAAATAGATGATTAAATCTTACAGATTTGTATTTCTAATCCAGAAACCACATTCAATAAAATGTAAAAGGTAATGATATGGTCACAGGGTCAATGGATCAATTAGGGTCAAAATGTTACATTGACCTAGAAATATTTTGATCATGCTATATGCACACTAGAACCCATGAGCCATGAACTTCAATTTGAAAAGTAGTATGTACCATCGCAAGAAGAAAATCTAAGTTGATGTTATGGAAAGAAGATGAAAGGTCAAGGTTCACATGGTCAATCTATGAAGTTCCGGGTATTTACATCATTATTGCATTAATTTAAGACAAAGTTTGATTTTGATGATAACATATTCACTATATACCAATCTCATGTATTTTAGAATACATATCAATTCTAGTTGTAAACTTAAGAGGAAGAGGGCGCTATCACTCTACGCAAATCAAACGCTGCCATAGACATTTTGTATTTTGCACAGTTTTTTCACTTTGTTTTCTTGATTATGGCGAAAAACTACCTTTTCAAAGAAATGATCAACTTGAATAAGTACGCTTAGAGTCTTTTTTTTTTTCAAAAATAGGAATAACTTACTGCAAAGGGGGAAAAAAGTCCTGTCACTTGTGTCAATTCGAAATCCTAATCAGATCAAATTCCTGTACAATATGGCCAATTTTGCTCTCAAAATAGCTCATACGCCACATAATTATCTTCCTGGATAACGCATAATTATATTACAGCTTAATGATCAAGCCGTTTTTAAAAGCTTGAATTCTCACCTTTCCAGAGATGGTAAATTCATTTCGATTGGTTAAGAAAAAGTCCTGTCACTTTGAACATTATCACAATAGAATCTTTACTCGATGGGTCGATATTTCCGCATATCACATGCATATCGCATGTGGACGGTGTCTTCGCAAGAGGTGACAAGATCACTACTTATATCAATAATCGTTTGGAACATCAATCTATGTGAAATAAAGATTCTGATTACAACTTCATCACAATAATGTTATAAGCTTGCCCAAATGTGTATTTCCTCCATCTGGTCTGGAGAATCTATTAACTAACAACATGATAAAAATTCATTAATTTCTTTCATCTCCATGTACGAGTAGATTGCTGAACCGAACGGATAATACCATTCCAGCTGCAGGGAAGTCTTCTTAAGCGAGTTTTTGTGAGCTAATTTATTATTGCAGCCAGCTGTATAGATTTCTACGCTTGTCAGTCGTATTTCCAACGTCGCTTCGTTGCGTCTGGCCTCTTAGATAATGGACGCGCCTTGTTTAATTACGATATAATGCCGCACATTGGTATACGTTAACTTTACATTTTACATAGAGTAGAATTGATATGTACAAGAACATATATATACCTGACCTCTCACTCAGTGAGAAGTTATGAAGGAAAAAGGTCAAAAGGTCAACAAACTTTCACATGAAGGAATAATAGGCTCACACAAGCTAAAATTGCTTGAAATGACAAATTTTCATTTTTTTTTTCAAATCTATTTATTATTATGATGAAGAAGATTAATTGAGACTATCTATTCCTACGTAAGAAAATCATATTCAGTAATATATAGGGGTCAAACTAAGGTCATTTCGGGTCAAAGTTGTGACCAAAATAGGGTAAAGGGGTTGTAGCAACTTTTACTCTAAAGTTGTGTGTAAACTGATGATTAAAACTACAGATTGGTATTTCTAAATCCTAAAACCACATTCAATAAATGTGAGGGGTCATGATATGGTCAAATGGTAAATCAATCATTGTAGAAGTATTTGGGATATGAACTTCAATTTTATGATAGTGTAACATATAGAAAGATGATCTATTTGAATATCAAAGGACACATGTCAAATGTCACGCAGTCAAGTTATGATATCCCAAGAACCGCTGAACTTCAACCTTAATGATATCACGATTATAGGCAGATGATCTGATGATATTTTGTAAAGGGTATGTCAAAAGACCTGACCACTGGCATAGCGCATCCCCCCACCCCCCACTAACAAAAGAACCGCGTCCCGCTCGACCGATTATGCGGCGGTCACAACTCGCCGTACCTTCGACGTACCATGCAGGCACGTTACATGTACGACGTGCAGGAAGTTTTTACAATACCCTTACTACAGAAATGCAGGAATCGCAGAAGCTGAACCAGGACCTGTGTATGCATTGTGCATGCAACGCAGGCTACGTTGCATACACGTGTCCCGTAGCCTACGGCGAGTTGTGACCACCGCATTATGAATACTCCATCCCCCCACTTACATTAAAAAAAAAAAGAAATTCGTGTCTACCTGACTGTTAATGTAGTTATGTTATCATTTATTATAAAATGTACCCAAATTGGTTTAAAAACGAGAGAGACTTGCACAAATTAAAGTTGAGGTCCAGTAAAATTTTGAAACATAGATAGCGCCATGAGCGTAGAAAGACGGACCTGAGCGCTATACAAGTACCCACTATTATTATTATTATTATTATTATTATTATTATTATAGATCGACGAATACCCAAACAATGCACACTCCGCATGCACGTTTAGGAGGCCCTCAGTTTAAAAAAAAAAGTAATTTCAGACACAAACCTCTGTGTGTGAACCTTGACATGTTACTAATATACAGTCTTATATAATGAGATTCATGGTCACATCATGATAGTTTCACATCTCAAATAGTTTTTGAGATACTTGAATAATGAGGCAAATGCCTGTATTTTTTTTAAGTTTATCTTTGTGACCCTTGACATTTGACCTAAAAATTGTATGACATTGGCTTCTAATGATACGTGTTATCATCAAGATCGAAGTTGATATGTTATCAAGCTTTTTCTTAAACCAATGTAATAACGAGGTAAATACCTTGAATTTCATAAGTTGACCTTATGAACCTTGACCTTTCACCTGCATTCTATAAGATCAAACTAGATTGTCTTCTTATGACGGTACATACTACTTTTAAATTTGAAGTTCATGGCTCAAGTGGTTCTAGTGTGCATATAGCATCACAATATTTCTAGGTCAATGTAACATTTTGACCCTAATTGATCGATTGACCCTTTGATCATATCGTGACCCCTCACATTAATTGAATATGGTTTCTGGATTAGAAATACAAATCTGTAAGTTTTAATAATATATTTATACATAACTTGACAAAACTGCACAAAATGGAGCTGTTTTAACTCCTTATTCGTACTTCAATCCTTAATTAACTAATTTGACCCCAAATTGACCTTACTTTGACCCCTTATATGTACTGAACATGATTTTCTGAAGTACAAATAGTGTCAATTAATTTTCTTAACCATTATGAATATTAATAGACACAAAACACACGAAAATATTTCGTTCTAAACAATTTTAGCTTGTGTAGGCCTCATATGCCTTCATGTGAAAGTTTGTTGACCTTTTGACATTTCCCGCCATAACTTCTTACTGGGAGGTCAGGGGTATATGATCCTGTACACTTTTTTGTTCAGTAGAAAGAGACAAATTAGCTGTTGTGTCTTTTGATAATATTCGGGCATTTTAAGATTTTGACCCCCTATTGCCCCCAGTTTGACCTTATTTTGACCCCTACAAGAGTTGCCGGGGGTTAGCAGGGGACTAACCAAGCTAATTTTGATTAGTGACCTCTAACCAACTCAAAACCACTTTCAAACCTTTGTTCCCAAAAAATAGCCTCGGGGTCTACACATCGGTCCTCTACTAGTGGTCAATCTTTGTGTGTCAGCATCAGTAAGGATAATGATCCATTTATTAAAAGAAGTATGTCACATATAAGAATTAATATAGGTCGATCTAGGCCTACGTGATCAAGGATAGACTTAATCTATCAAGCTTCCTTTTGTGACTAATGATTATCCCTTATTAACTTATCCTATGTACATACTCTATAATAAACATGTATAACTCGAATATTTCCTAAGTAAAACAACTTTAATTCCTAATTCTCTAGGATTATTCTTTAGCACTATACTCTGATTTCTCATTGAGGAAATACGGTATGAACTATTCCTGAAGAATCACTGAAAACATGGCCTATTGATAAGAAAGAACATTCTCCAGTCTTTTAATCCTGAACTGTCGAGATGATCCCCTGATTGATATGGGAACTCCAGTGCAAGATGAACACTTTCTATGTTCCCACATCCTAAATGAAATCCCTGTATACCTCGTTGACATTTCTTAGCCGATCCCTTATAGTCCTTTCCAAATTAACTCTCTCACTCTCAGAATCAGTAACCAATGTGTACTTGTATATACTAACTCTCTCTTTCAGCATGACATAGGTTGACCCTTTATAATCTATCACTGACTCCTAACAAATCTTAAAAGTAAACAAAATTTCTAGTGGTCATGGTTACATGCTGAAAGTTAAAGAGCCTAATTACATCTTTCATAACAGCTACTTTCTTGAGAAAAAACAAAGAACATAAGAATACACAGCACTGACCCTACAATTTCGATACAAATTTAAAAAGAATGTCAATATAGTTTTACTGCGAACTATTTCTACTACGAACTATTTGTACATTGACATTTCAGGAACAGTATGCATGTAGCTATAAAAGAAATTACAAACTGAAGTCACAACTAATTGTATCTAGACATCAGTAAAGAGTATACTTATAAATATAATGTTCATTTGATGAAGCTACATTCACATCTACCAATCTACTCGAAGGAAGATCAGGAAATTTAACACAAAACTATATGATAAACTTAATAATAGAATAGTACAATATTATTAGTAAAATTTTAGAATGCCGATTAAAAAAAAAAAATTTTTTCTTATCTGTGAATGATAACTAAGAGATGAAAACAGTGCAATCTTTGAGTGTCTGAAATGATAATGATGACCAACTACTGAGATGGGGTTTGAGGAATGGGGTGTGCAAATATCCTATTGTTAGGCTATACAATATTCTGAGCATGATTGGGTGGTATATTTGCAAGAGTATTATCAAATAAATTTTGTAAGGGTACCCTATTTTGAAGAGGCCTCATACTACCATTAGCCTAATGTTCGAAAAAAAAAACTACATCTACATAAATAAATGTGCAAGAGCATACTACGTATGTTTCACATCACTTTAACAGATCTGAGAGTGTAATAAATTGTAAAATTTACTTTTTATGCTGCGTGTAAGGTTTTAGGGCTATTATTGTAGGGTGTACTGAACAGGAATCACAGAGCGTTTTGAGAGTTTGAGGGGCTAAGCCGAAGAAGGGGGGGGGGGGAGGTTACGGGCTAAAAGTACCAACCTATGTGCATGGTAAGTTTGTTTATTGTATTAGGATTACCCAAGCTGTTTGAATGGAATACTTCTTTTTATATGATCATTCATTAATCCATACATTTTGTGCTAAATAATCTTTTGAATATAAATATTCAATGGAGGATCCAGATCTGATGCAGGGGGGGGGGGTCTACTGCCAGTTTCTAATGTTAACATTAACAGTCAAATAAGCGATTTTCACATTACTAGGACACGCAAAATCTAGTTGAGCGCATGCTGGATCTGTCAATTGATACAAAATATTTCCCAAATTTCAAGTGATAAGTTGCCATGTGCAACAGGTAATAGAAAATGTCATAACCTCATATTCAACTGTTATTATTATATTCAAACTGTTCATGGTTGAATTTTAAAAGTCACTGAATTGGATATATGTCGTATATAAATTTGAAACGAGGAAATGAACTGTGCATCAATTAAATGTACCCCTTGGTATTCCATAGGGTCAATGGAAAGATTTTCCTACAGTCAAATTGTACTGAAAGGAATAGAATGTCAATAATTTTCAGTAATATGTCGAAGTTTACTTTTAAACTAATTCTTTACAGACAATTGATTTTGGTGCGGAGGCAGTATAACAGGCGAGCAGGACAGAATGTAGCATGCAGCATGGCAAATTCTTCAAGAACACAGCAGCATCCAAAATACAGGTGCTACCTGACCAAGATAGTGATGATGACTGTTGGATGCGCAGAAATTTGTGTTATGTGAGCTTCATACAAGCTATAACATACAACGATGATTATCAAATAAATTGAATCAAGCCAGGCAACCTTGATGGATGCATAAAGATAGTTAATCAATAAAAAAAAACATTTCTGCTGCAATTACAACTGAACTGGAATAAATCACGAGATTTAGGCTTTATCTTGACCTTAACCTGCCTGGAGTGTTTTGTATTTTTAATATTGCACAGCTGTGGGGAGGGTATAATCTTTGAAAATGTATTTTCTAATTTCCAACAAAAAAATGTTTCATTTGACTTATCTATGCCAATTTGGCATTGTATCATTGACATTGTACATACCTTATCATATGTTAGAGCAAACCCAATTAAAAGACCTATAATAATATATATATACATATGTACTACAATGTAGTATTTTAACTCAAAATTACTTTCTTGGCAAGCACTCCATTTTTGAAGTGTTGTCACTGGTGGAACTGGATCCCCAGGCCGCCGCCCCAACCCCATGAGACATCATTCATTGTTTAAGATTTTATTGTTTTATTATGTTAATAGATGCTAAGAAAAGAATCAATTGTTGGGGTTGAAAAAGTAAATCCCTACACTGAAAAGATAACTTTGTCAATTGACAAATATAAATTTGTCATTAACGTGGTTTAATTTAACAAATTAATAAATTTGTCATGCCAAAGATTTGTCATTATAGATTTGTCATGCACCATAACATGACGAATTTTAATTTGTCATGAAAAGTGGTCTAATTTGACAAACCTCTTTCAAAGTTTGTCATTGCAACATTTTAATTCCTCATTCTCATTTTTCAATTTGTTTTTTTCATTCATCAATTTGTACTGCATTTTGACGTTAATTGGTCATGTAACAGTCAGAAAACACACCTGTAATAAACAAACAATACAGATAGTTAATATTTTTGTCAGTTTTAATAGAACCTCGAAATTCCTGAGGAAACAAATTCAAAATACATTAAATCCAGTCAACACTTACCAGCTCAAGCCTTGCCTCGCAGCTAAATCACGGCGACCGGCGAGTGATTCGAAGACGCTGATCATGTGCGGGGTTTCCCAAACTGTCTTCAGGAGCTAAATTTGTCATGCATTTTGCGTCAACAAATTGATTTGTTTTTCAGCAAATAATTTGTATTATAATTCGTTATGGCCGACTTAAAATCGTCATTTCTACATTGACTGCGAAGAGGATTTGTCAATTACGGTTGCGAAGAGTCGTCACGCAAATAAATCAGTCATGCGCAAGTTTGTTTTTGTCAACACCAGGTGAAACTTTGTAATAGTGCTCGATCAATTTGTTATGTATACTACCATGAGTTTGTCATTTCACAGTTATATCGCAAAACAAATTATTTTACCCCGATTGACGAATTAATCTGGCCTTGTGACAAAGTTATCTTTTCAGTGTATTGACCTAATAAATTTCTAGGGGTCACCCCCCCCCCCTTAGCAAAAAGCTTAAGCTGCGCCAGGGGACAAACAGTCAAACCTGTCTACCGGGTGAGTCAGAAAAACTAGACTCCTAGAAAAATGCTGATAAAAAGAAAACAAATTAATGAATCCCAAATTAATATACATTTTCTGAAAGATAGCTTTTTGATGTTTTGAACAACAAAAAGCTATAAAAAAAAGCAACTTCATCCTGATTGAAGTAGCATAACTTTTTAACGAAAACGTCTTCCGCTTAATAACTTGGCAGAGGTGTTGTTACACATATTGACTTCATTTTGTATGAAAATGAGATAGATCTGTGTAGTCATGCATGAGTGAGCACTCGTCAAAAACAAAATAATCTCTTTCCAAAAGTATTAGGAGGTATTTTTAGGTCTGTCAGTGCCAATTTACTCTTTGATGTGTACTCATTGGTGCATGACTTGACGAGTCATTCTATTTTTTCAAACAAAATGTAGACAATATGTGTAACAACACCCCTGCCAATTTATTAAGCGGAAGTTAAGCTTCACGTTCATCCAAGCTTAAAGATATAACACACAAAATTGATTCCGAAAGATGCGGGAAGAATTACTCTTATGGAATATGTATAAGAATGTGGGGTTTATAAATTGGTTCTCTTTTTATTGACATTTTCCTAGGTGTCTAGTGTCTACTCACTCGGTATAGTGGCCACCCAAAGGGAGACGTAAAAAGTGACCTGTGTAGGCAGGTGACCTCTGAAGACAGGTTTTAAATAACAAATTTCTATTTAGAGGGAATCAATATACGTGACCACTATAGACAGGTGACTGCTATAGACAGTGGCCACTAATAGACAGGTTTGACTGTATTTGTGATCAAATTGTTTATTTGCTAAATACCAACCGTTTTTAATTTGTATACAAACCCCTTTGCCAAAAAAAAGTTCCATACATCGACTTTGAGTCATTATTACATCTCAGATACACATTCATATCATTGGAAAGATAATTATTTCCCCTTTTCAGCCCCCCCCCCCCACACTTTCGGCTCAGCCCCTCCACTTTCAAAAACGCTCCTGGGCCCCTGCTGATAACTTTTATTCTCATTGAATTTTATACTATTATCAAGTTCATTTATTCCTCTTTTCAATTACAGCCTAATTGTAATGATAATGCTGTTTTTGCACGCACAGAACACCTGGAAGTCAGAAGTTAAATGTTGCAATGCCTATTGTGAGTATTATTGTTTGAAATGGCAGCTGCCCTGGATAAATAATTGATTTCAGCCTGAAAGGAATACCCGAACCTCTTGGTAATGATTTTCGGAGGTTTACATTACTTGATTGCAAGTTATACTCCTGTTACCACTATCTAATTAACCACAGACAATATGACCTTTTGGTGGCGGAGGCAGTATAACCAGGCGAGGCAGTGACAGAATGGTAGCATGCAGCATGGCAAATTCTCAAGAACAGAGCAGGCAGCATGGCCCACACAAATTTATACAGTGTGTTCTTCAAGCACTTGAGGGCATCATTGACCAATGGCATAGTGAACCTAGGTAATGATTGAACTTTGTTGGACACACTGCGCAGAAAGATTTGTGGATTAACCTAGTGAGCTTCATAGCAAGACCTCAATACATACAACGATGATTATCAAATAAATTGAATCAAGCGCAGGCAACCTTAGATGGAAATGCATAAAGATAGTTAATGCGAATTAAAAAAAAACATTTCTGCTGCAATTACAACTGAAGCAGGGCACATAAATTTTACTGACGATTACCGGAGCAATTTATTGGCTGGTGTTACCGTAGACATGTTGCCTTGTGGAGTGTTTCTGTTATTATGTTAATATATTATTTTTGCACAGGACTGTGGGGAGGGTAATAATCTTTGAAAAATTGTATTTAATCTAACTTTCCAAGAAAAAAACAGAAAAAATGTTTCATTCTGACTTATCTATGCCAATTTGGCATTGTAATCTATTGACATTGTAGCAATAGACCATTATCTATGGTTAGAGCAAACCGAATTCAAGCACCTATAATAATATATATATACCAGTATAGCTGTAAGATACAATGTATATAGTTTAACTCAAGGAGATTGACTAGTGTGTCTCTTGGCGAACAACTGCCATTATTTGACCAGGGATTATGTGGTGCAACTAGGTATTGGCGAGAGGGCATAGAGATCCGGCGCAGAGCTCCGCTCGCCCAATTCCCCCAATAGAGAACAGGATTTCATTGTTATAAGATATGCTTATTAGTTTTGAGGTATCATGTTAATAGGAGGGAATGCATGGAAGAAAAGAGAACTTCAGAGTTGTTCGGGGGTTGAAAAAGTAAATCCTACATTCCCACATCTGAAATGAAAAGTATTACATATATTTTGTCATATGACAATATTAGATTATTCTAGTTCATTAACGTGGTTTACCAATTTTGAGGACTAGGAGTTAATATAAGAGGTTCTGTCATGCCAAAGATTTGGATACTTCATAAGTGGGATTGTGCGCCATTTGTTCATAACCATTACTTGGGAGCATTGAACGCGCCTAGTCATTTAATTTGTCAGTGAGAAAGAAGTGGTCATATATTTGAGCTTTCAAAATCCATTATCAGTTGTGCGCACATGGTCACCACCTTGGTCATTATTTTGTCACATAATCCTGCCCATTCTCAAACCATTATTCTTTCAATTTGTTTTCTATGTCGGAGGTCATCGACATATAAATTGGTCCACGTGCATTTTTTTTGGACGCGGTTTAATTCTTTGGTTTGGTTTGGAATTTGGTTTGGAAATAGAATTTTTAGCGTAACATTTTTGGTACAAACCAGTTCCAGAAAACACACCTGTAATAAACAAACAATAGCAGATAGTTAATATTTTTTGTTCAATGCTTTTTTATATATAGAACCAAATCTTCATCCGAAATTTCCTTGAGCAGCAATGGAGCTAAATTCATTAATACATTAAAGTCCAGTACAACACTTACCATAGCTTCAAGTCCCTTGCCTCGCAGCTAAATCACCTCCATGCCGCGACCCATGGCGAGTGATTCGAAGACGCGCTGAATCATGTAGCGGGGTTTTGCCAAACTGGTCCCTTCAGTGAGCTACAATTTGTCATGCATTTTGGCCGTCACCACATAAATGTTTCGCGTAATTTGTTTTTCCCTTAGTCTAGCAAATAATTGTAATTATAATCTGTTGACGGTTATGGCCTTGTTTGATACTTCATAAATCGTCAATTTCTACATTGACTCGCGAAGGGGAAATAGAGAGTTGTTCCAATTATACGCGGTTGGCGAAGACCGCCTTTTTTTTTTCAGTCAGATACACGCAAATTTATGAGGATCAAATTGTTTGACATCCCTTTCTGTGCGTCAGAAGATATTGTTTATGTGGATCTATCGAAAACCGCAAAAAGTACTGGGGGGTACGAATGCAATTTTGAAAACTTTGTAACTTAGTGGCTCGATCAATTTGTTATGTATATCCTATTCCAATGAGGTTTGTCATGTGATTCACAGTTATTACGAGCAAAACAAGTATTATATTTTACTTCAGAGTTGTACCGATTGAGATATTAATTTTATGGCCTTGTAATGTGACAAAAGTTTCTTTTCGGAGGTGGTTATAATTGATCTCATGTTATCTACAAAAAATCTTCATAGGGGTCAGCGCCTCCCGCCACCCTTCCCAGCAGAGCCTTCTTCAAGCTGAGTCGCGTCAGGCCAAGGAACAAACGGTCACAAAACAACCATGGACACCTTGTCTATCCGGGGTGAGTCAGTTGTATACAAGAACACTCACTAGAAAAAACCTATGCTGAGGATTATATTAAGAAAAACAAATTAATGAATCCAAACTTTATCACTATTTACATTTTATCTTCTGAAGATAGTACTCTTTGAGTATCTTGAACAACAATCAACAAGTCTATAAAAATCAATTAGGAACTTCATCCTGAACTCTCAGAGTAGTATGGCAAATATTATCTTTTCTTAATATATCAGAAAACGTCTTCCGCCCTTGGAGACCATACATATGCAGAGGTTGTTAGTTACACATATTGACTTCATTTTGTATGAAATTAGGATAGAAATCTGTGTAGTCGCCACCTTGCCTTGTGTCATTCTTGGTGGAGCACATCCTCAGCTCTATACACACTACAAAATAATCTCTTTCCAAAAAGGTATTTGAGGAGGTATTTTTAGGTCTGCTCAGTGTTCCCAATAATTTTGTTGGATCTCTTTTGCTGGTGATAGTCTTGTTGTCACAATACTTCGTGTTTAGCATGATATGACAAGCGAGTGCATTCATATTTTTTCCTCACAAACAAAGATGTAGACCAATATGAGTGTATGGGACAACACCCCACTGCCAATTATTGCTTAAGCGGAACCGTTAAAAGTGCTTCAAGCGTTCATCCCATAGGGCTTAAAGATATAACAACAGGAAAAATTAGATTTGGTCTTCGAAAGATGGGCGGGAATTAGTAAGGGAGGGCTCTTATGGAGATATGTAATATAGAATGTGGGGTTTATAATTGGTGTGGGCCTCTTGGGTTTAAATTGACATTTTCCGTAGGTGTCTAGTGGTCTAACTAAACACTCGCGTATAGAGTAGGCCAATGCTATCTTGGAGATATATGCTAAAGTGGAGCACGTAAAGTGACCTGTGTAGGCAGGTGACCTCTGAATGGAAGGCTCCAGTAATGGTAGAACGGAAGTTGTTTTAAATTAGGACATAAATGTTTCTTATTAGGAGGATAGGCTTAAAATATAGTGACCACAGCTATACGAGGAGGACAAGTACGGCTGATCGTTTTAGCTATTAGACAGTGCCACTAAATAGACAGGTTCCTTTATAGACTGTCAATTCGTTGTGAATCAAATTGTATTATTTGCTAATACGGCTTTGGCTGGAAAAACGGATTTTATTTGTATACATAACCCCTTTAGTGTTGCTCAAAAAAAGTTCCATACATGCGACTTTGAGTCATTATGGGACATGTCTCAGATACACTTCGATCCTCTATCATTATTGGGTAAGGTAGTGCGAAATAGATATATCAATGTTTTTCCCATTTGTTCCAGCTCCCCCCGGGTACCCGGCCACTTCACTACTAATATACTGACTCGCGTTTCTTCTCCGTACTTTTCCAAAACGCTCTCCTTGGGTCACGCCATCGTGATAACATTTCCTTTCACTCTCTATATGACCGTCAGGATTGAATATTTGGATACCTCTGATATTTTTATCAATCAAGATATTATCCAATCAAGGGGTTTCAGCTAATGGCAAACTACTTGTACTTTCAATTACCACGTGCTATATTTGTCACTTATAGATACATAGCCTTGTTTTCTCTGCACGCTATCTCGCGAGTTAACACATGTGACCAGTCTATTGGAAAAGCTTATCCCATTGGTGATAGCCCAATCGCCGGCTAATTTGTGTTCTATAGCTCGAGCTGTATCTTTCACTTTGTTTGATGTTTTGACAAATATTGTGCTCAGCGTCGTCAACCTGGATATTATAAGAAGTTACAACTGGATCAAAATTATTACATGAAGTATTTTGGCCAAACTGTGTGCTCTTATCCTCATCACCCTCGAGCCAGGGTTCGGGTTCTCAATAAGAGTAACTTATGGTGGTCCAAGTCTCTCCCTATGTCAATAGTCATCAATGTGGAGATAGGTCGGATCCGTAGCGCTATTGTTGTATATGGTGCTCTAACCAAAATTGTATATAATATGTATTGATTCGAAAATAAAAATATAATTTTCTCCATAGTTCCATCGGCTGGACGCCAATGCCTTGGGCTCTCAATAATAATGGATATATGATGATAATAACTGTTGGAGACGCATATACATGACCATGCTGGTATCACACTTTCCCCAGACCGTCAGTCGCGAGTTTTTTGGATTTGAAAATGAAAATGACAACAGAGGTGCTGATGACATTTAGGCAAAGATGAATCTGCAACAACACTAGATACACATGCCAAATCTGATTAATTCTAATAGATTGAACTTACATGTATATTGAGTACCTGTTCACATTATTTGATTAATGGCTGGAAGTGAGCACTTACTGTAAAGTAAGTATTTGAGTAAAGCTAGTGCTGAAACTTACTCTGGTTGCTTAATAGCAGTGGACACTATTACACCAACTACATTGAAATTAAGATGCATTGTGTACAGTCCATTCCTTTTATAACAAGGTTCTTTTGCGTCCTAGCTGAATAACCTTGTGACAACACAATTTGTAGTTTGCAAATAGCTAGAACTGGGATTCACCTTGTAATTAAATCTTGTAAAAGCTATTCTCATTATAAACAAGAGTGACTGTATTTACTGCTTGTGCTTGTTTGGTCACATCACCATCAATGACAACCATTTGAGTGGTCTTACCATTGTGAGTAGTATATAATACCATAATGTGTTGGTTGGTGGTTGGTTAGGAATGGATCGATTTCAGTGAGTTTTATGGTTGTTGATATTTCAACACCATCCTGATATTATTAATGTTCTCTTTCTTTTTTTTTAATGGCAAACAAGGAAATCAAATTCATACAAATGGGTATGGGTAGAGCAGCTTGCAAGTGCCATTACAAATCAAATTTGTAAAAATAATAACTCTTTTTGTAGGTTTTCTCCAAGCGTCAATCCGATCTTTCTGATTTTTTTTTCTACCATTTTTTTATCTGTTTCTGTTTCTGTTCCATGGTACACTCCCTCTTTATAAAACTTTCAGAGGTATTCTTCATCTCACAAGGACTAATGTCCTTAATTTATTGAAATTCACAATACTGAAAATGTACAGTCTATTTGTTTGTTTAAGTTATTATCTCTTAAATTCATTCAATTATCTTTGTGTACACAATTGTATTTGTTAGAGAAGAGGAATGAAATCAAAAAGATGAATTGAACATGTGTGTATTTTCACAGTCGAATTCGTGTTATTTCTGATATTTTTTTTTTTTTTCAATTGATCACAGAAAATCTTACGAACAAACTTCCATAATATGATAGTGATAGTAAATAATTTATATGTGATGAATTCATAACTGTGATGATGATGATGATGATGAAGGGATGAATAATGATAATGAGATGAACGACGATGTATAAAGAGATGAATAATGTTGAATGAACAGCCTGAACGAATGATGTGAGAGATATACGCATGATGATCAGACGAACGATGATATGAGATGAAACGACGATGATGATCGATGATGGAAGACAGCGAACGATGGAAAAGATGAACGATGATAGGTGAAGATGAACGAGGATGAAGGGTGAACGACAGTGAATACGAAGCATTCGAAGCTGAAACGAGTGAGAAGAAATGAAACAATGATAAAAATACTGAAGCGATATGATCAGTGCGAGCGTACTCAAGGATTTCGCAACCATGGGGGGGGGGGGCCAACGCGAATTTTGGCGTCCCCCTGTATACATTTTAAAAAATGACGCCCCCCCCACCCAGGCCACAACACACATAAGAGCCTACGGCTTAAATCCATGTTGAAGTGTTTTTTTTTTACAAAAAAAAAAAGATACTAATAATTTTAAATACACTATAATGAGTATTCGAATGATTAGAAAAAAGGACAGTTTCATGCGTTCCTCAGAAACACAATCTAATAACTCAATGAGAATAAATATGGCGAGCAAAAATTTCGCTACATGGAAGTTCAAAACTTTGTTACTTTTTACCATAGAGACCATTACTCCCTTCTGTTTTTTTTTTTTTTTTTTTTATTTTTTACTCCTTTAGTTTTCTGATACAATAATCGGCACCCCTCATTTTTTTTTTTAAGAGGCAAGTACATATATGTGCCTTATTTTAATTTTTGTAAGAAAAGAAAATAATCATAAAAAAGAAACATACCCAAAATAAAAGCTTTTGTATCATACCAACGATGAATATGAATGCTTCATTTGCAAGTTAAGGCCAAAGAGAGCGATAATAACATTGAAAATTTATTTTATATCTTATTTTTAACCACCGCCCCCGCCCCCCCCCAACGGACTACAATGCAATCAATCCCGAGGCTAATACCAGTGCACTTAAGGTCACATCAACAATATTTTAATTTTTTTAATGTCACTGGTC
>CALNVZ010000218.1:5038017-5145559 GCA_940671915.1 Paracentrotus lividus
TATAATTATTATGTTTCGTCAACTACAGTGTTGGTTCTATAGTGTCCCTTTAATGGTCATTCGGATGAGGTTGATGGTGCTCTACCAGAGAAAATGACAACAGGAGTGCTGGATGGACATTTAGGCAGAAGATGGATTCTGCAAAACAACTAGATACACATGCCAAATCTTGATTAATCTAATATAGATTGAACTTACATGTATATTGAGTACCTGTTCACATATTATTTGATTTATGGCTGGAAGTGAGCACTTTACTGTAAAGTAAGTATTTGAGTAAAGCTAGTGCTGAAACTTACTCTGGTTGTTAATGCAGTGGACACTATTACACAAACTACATTCGAAATTAAGATGCTTGGTGTACAGTCCATTCCTTTTATAACAAGGTCTTTTGCGTCCTAGCTGATTTACTTGTGACAACACAATTTGTAGTTGCAAATACTAGAACTGGAGATTCACCTTGTAATTAAATCTTGTAAAAGCTATTCTCATTATAAACAAGAGTAGACTGTATTTACTGCTTGTGCTTGTTTGGTCACACCATCAATGACAACTCATTTGAGTTCTTACCTTGTATTGTAGTATATAATTAACATAATGTGTTGTTGGTGGTTGGTTAAGGAATGGATCGATTTCAGTGAGTTTTATGGTTGTTGATATTTCAACACCATTCCTGATATTATTAATGTTCTCTTTCTTTTTTTTTAATGGCAAACAAGGAAATCAAATTCATACAAACATGGGCTAGGTAGAGCAGCTTGCAAGTGACATTACACAAATCAAATTTGTAAAAATTAATAACTCTTTTTGTAGTTTTCTCCAAAGCGTCAATCCGATCTTTCTGATTTTTTTTTATCACCATTTTTTATCTGTTTCTGTTTCTGTTTCCATGGTACAATCCCTCTTATAAAACTTTCAGAGGTACTTCTCATTCACAAGAGACTAATGCGTTCTATTTATTGAAATTACAAATACTGAAAATGTACCAGTCCTATTTGTTTGTTAAGTTATTATTCTTAAATTACATTCAATTATCTTTGTGTACAAATTGTATTTGTTAGAGAAGAGGAACTGAGAATCAAAAGATGAATTAGAACATGTGGTGTATTTTCACAGTCGAATTCGTGTTATTTCTGACTATTTTTTTATTTTTTTCAATTGATCACAGAAATCTTAACGAACAAACTTCTCATAATATGATAGTGATAGTAAATAATTTATATGTGATGAATTTCATAACTGTGATGATGATGATGATGATGAAGGGATGAATAAGATATGAGATAAACGACGATGATAAGAGATGAATAATGTTGAATGAACACTGAAACGATGAATGTGAGATTAACGATGAATGATCAGACGAACGATGATATGAGATGAAACGACGATGATGATGATGATGAAGACACGAAACGATGTGAAAAAGATGAACGAATGTGAGATGAACGAGGAATGAGAGGTGAACGATTAGAGATATACAACTTGACGGAGAAAGATGATAAACGCGATCGAGGGAGATGTAAATCTTTTGACGTAACATCGAAATGAACAATGATAAAATATGAAACGCGATTAATTAGGCGCGTAAGTCAAGGATTTCGCACCTGCGGGGGGGGGGGATGGGGGGGGGCCAACCTCATTTTTCTTTTTGGGCGTCCCTGTATACATTTTAAAAAATGACGCCCCCGCCCCCTCACCAAAGCAAACATAAGGCCTACGGCTTAAATCCATGTTGAAGTGTTTTTTTTTCTAAAAAAAAAAAAAAGAGTACTAATAATTTTAAATACACTTAATGAGTATTTCGAATGATTAGAAAAAAAGGACAGTTTCATGCGTTCCTCAGAAACACAATCTAATAACTCAATGAGAATAAATATGCGAGCAAAAATTTTCGCTACATGGAGTTCAAAACTTTTACCTTTTTACCATAGAGACCATTACTTCCTTCTGTTTTTTTTTTTTTTTTTTTTTTTTTTAACCCCTTTAGTTTCTGATAATATCGGCCCCCTCATTTTTTTTTTTAAAGAGGCAAGTACATATATGTGCCTTATTTTAATTTTGTAAGAAACAGAAATAAATCATTAAAAAAGAAATCTAACCTCAAAATATAAAGCTTTTTTGTATCCATACTAAATGATGATGATAGATTCGTCATAAAGGTGGAATATTTTTTTGCCGCTATAGCGACATGATTTTGCTCTGACTTTAATTTCTTGAACATGTTTGTCCCTGCTTTTACCTTTTGGACCCTGGCTATATCTTGGACATTCTCCTAACCCTTCACGTGGATCTTTTTCCAAAAAAGTTTTGTCAACCCCTGTGATGCCCATTTTTGGGGGCCTTTTTGTTTTCCCGGCCGATCGTGCCCCCCTCAGTCCTACCCCTAGGAAACGCGACTGAGGTTTACTGTTTCATATTGTTCTTTAAGTTAAATCTATATTTCTGGGGACAGGCTAAGGTCTCTTGTCTAGGGGAGGGGTTGAAGTAAAAAACGAGATTGGTGAAAATTCGGAATATTTTATTCCATCTTTATGCTGAAAACAAAAGAATTGAAAAACCACCTTTAACCCTTAAATATTATCATTTTCCCCTTAAATTTTGCTTAGCCATGATGACAAGGCTGTAAATAGTCATTATTGATAATATTTTATTTTGATTTATGTTTGGTTTGGTTAAGATTTTACAATACAATTTAGGGAAGATAGAAATTTCCATGGTGTAAAAATGAATAAAATGAATGTTGAACCCCAATCAAAAGAAATTTTGACCCCTCCCCTAGACAAAAGAGTCGAGCCTGTAACCATAAATCTAGATTTAATTTAAAGAACAATAACAAATCTCCACCTCAGACGTGTTTCCTTGGGGTAAGACTGAGGGGGCCTTGGTGGGTCGCGTGAACAAAAAAGGGCCCCAAAATAAGAAAAAAATGACGAAAATGGCCATCTTCTGAGGGTGACAAACTTTTTTAAAGAAAAATCCCCGGGAAGGGTTGAGGGAACGTCCAAGATATACCCAGGATCCCCGAAAGTAAAAAGCGGTGACAAACACATTCAAGAAATTAATAACGGAGCAACATAATGTCGCTTGAGCCAGAAAAAAAAAAATTCCACCTTTATAACGAACAGTGTATGTTTGAGAAATGAGACTACGTTGTGTGATCTCAGCAAAAGAAACAAATAAACAGGATAAACAAAGTCTGTTTAAACTAGACTATGTTGTACAAAATCATTCCATTAGTGATATGAATTTTGAACTACAAACTTAAAAAGGTCTGTAAAATTAGCATAAACCACACGATATAGAGTACACTAAAATGTAATGATCAAAGTTACAAACCAAAAAATATACAAAGATGAATAATAATGCTCATTGAAGTTAAGGCAAAGAGAGCCATATAATTATAATAATGATTTTTTTTTTGATCATATTGCCCACCCCCAAAAAAAAAAAAAAATAAAAAAAAAAAAAAAGGAACTAGATCTATATTGCAGTCATTCGAGTATTTTAGGGCATCATAGAATATCTATTTTTTATTATTATTATTATTTATTTTAAATTAGTGTTTTGAGAAAATTTCACTACGATGCTTCATTTTCAGCAACTGAAAAAACAGAAGGATTAAAAAAAAAAAAAGGAATAAAGAAAGTCTGATTAAACTAGACTACGTTGTGTGATCTCAGCAATAGAAACAAATAAACAGGATAAACAAAGTCCTGATCATTCCATCAGTGATATGAATTTTGAACTAACAAATTAAAAAAGGGTCTGTAAACCTAGACTAACCACACGATATAGAGTACAACTCAAAACCCGGTATCAGCTACATATAATGGAACCAAATACGCATCCAAACGCCATTGAACAAATCCGCATCAGCAAAACACGGCAAAAAACGGCAGATATGGTTTCCAAGTGAAACGATATCTGCCGTTTGGAACGATAACCGCCGGCGGATACGGTATCCGCCGCCGATACGCTATCTGCCGCTACACCGGCCGTAAATCTCTCTCGATGTCATTTTGTTTGCCCATTTTGATTAGTCGATTTGGATTATAATGAGCCTTCGGACTGTAATGCGGTTGTAACAACACATCGTAAGTACTACGTGCAACTCTCAAAGAAAATGGAGAATTGCACGTCGCGGATAGTTGCACGTTGCACTTACGACGTGTTGTGACTACCACTTGGTAACCGTTAGAAGTGTAGATCATTCAACATTCAATTATCTAAAATGAGAAGAAACATTTCACTGTGACCTTTGAAGAAATGAATGCTCTCTGCATAAATGAGCATAGACGACAGACTATCAGAATTCTGAGTAGACTTTTTTTTTGTCGGGAAGATGTAGTAGATTTGAGCCACAAGGAGACTTGATCCACCCTTCAAAATGACTTTTGCACAAGAAAAAAATCCAACTTGCCTAGGTTTACTTTTTGTTTAATTAACAAAAGCAAACGGATATTAAATAATTCCTTCAGTGAGCAGTCAACACGGTCAAGGTGAATGGTTTGGGCTTGGTCATTTTGAGTTGATTAGCCAAAATAAATAATGAGGAC
This sequence comes from Paracentrotus lividus, assembly GCA_940671915.1. NCBI lineage: Eukaryota > Metazoa > Echinodermata > Echinoidea > Camarodonta > Echinidae > Paracentrotus > Paracentrotus lividus. The sequence continues at coordinate 5,042,577 of CALNVZ010000218.1, forward strand.
CGACGGGTATTTACTGAATAATAGTTATAAATCAGAGGCGTCGATCATGGGGGGGGGGGGGGGGGGCAAAGATATCATTTTGCCCCCCTATAATTCCCGCAGTGAGAAAAATATACAATGCAATAAAGGCTATAAATGTATACAATCACTCAAATGTCAAATTTTAAGAGGAATATTTGTAGAATCTGTGAAATTTTTCGTTCCAGCTTCGCGCTCGCATTTTAATAATAATAGTACTTATATAGCGCTTCATAGTGGTGTATCTAAGAGCTCTGGTGGTCAGGTTAACTTAAATAATAAATCATAGAAATCTAAACATATTACCACATAATGTAGTAATGTAGATATAATATATATCATAGGTCTGGCTGGAATTCGTTCATTCTATGGACAAATATATTTGCATTATGTCATGATGTTCTGTTTTTAAGCACAAGTCAAAGCCCCCACTCAGTTTTGCGCTCCCACAAGTATACAAAATAATATTCTGTTTCAGTATGAATATGGAGTATCTACAAAACACTTCAATAATCGGAGCATATGGCATAGTAAGAAAACTGGCAAGGTTATCTTTTGTAAGTCGTGTAATGCGTTACTTTTCTTAATTTAACAATGATCGTGATTCGGGATACACTCACGTGGATTGGCGGTTATTGATATGTGTTTGACGAAACGAACAATTTTTAACCAAATATCTGTAGGGGAGACCCGGGACAATTGTAACAGTTTTTTTTCCAAATTTGACCTATCAACTTTATTAAAGCTAAATACTTGCTTAAAACTAAATAAAATGAAATATGCATATCTTAGCTTGACATATGAATAGGTTTTGGTTAACTACAACAAGTTATTTTGAAGCCATTATTACCATTTCAGAACAAGAGGTCGAGTGTTACAATTGCCCCGTGACCAGGGGCAATTGTAACAGACGTACGGGGCAATTGTTACACATGAAATTGTAAAATGTTGGTTTTCTTTATCAAAGCTATGAACTTGACAGAGGCAAGATTTAAACATCATTAACCACATAAACTAATTAAAATGAAAAATGACAATGCTTGACTCATTTATATTATATTTTCCACTTGCATGATATGGGGTAAAATTTATATATCTTTTTTTAAGGTTGTTGTGGCTTCACCCTTTAACTGTAGAACTATATAGAACCTTCATCAATTAATATTTTGGTTCTTTATCTACTTTGTACCTACCCAATATATCTTTAAACTGACAACTGTGGTATAACACTTTATATATACGCCTTTTGACTTTAACGTATTTTTTTCCAAATAAAGTGATACACTTCTGAAAAGCAGTAAAACAAAATGACAGCTTTTTTTTTGTTGTAAAATCAATCTTCAAAATTGACGCCTTTTATTTTTCCTTTTTTTTCTGGCAAAATCAATATTTCTTTACCCTGTTAACAAAACATATTGGACATATATTTTCAGGTATCATATTGAAAATATATTTTAATCTTTTATGGGGGCTCCGGTCTCTCCCTCTCTCTATCTCCTCTTTCTTTCTTTCTTTCTGTCTTTCTTTTTTCTTTTTTCAATCCCTCTTTACCTTTTTACTTTCCTATCTGCCCTCCCCCCCCTCTCTCTCTCTCTCTCCGGCTCTCCCTTTCCCTCCCTTCCTCTCTCTTTTAATGTGTGTGTTTTTGTTAATAACAAAAACAAAAACAAAACAAAACACAACAAATCAGGGGGAGAGGTTCCGTAATATTTTTCTTATTTTATAGGGCCCTATTCATGCTGTTGTAAATAAGCCTTTTTGGATTTCATGGGCTATCCTGTCATTGTTTCTTTTATGTCTTATACCATGTACACTCGACGAATAAAATAAAATCAAACCAAATCAAATTATATGTTCACAGTTATTTAGTTCTTATGTTTGAACTCATAGATAATGTGACCTGTTGTCTTTGTAAAGTTCTATGAAGTTCTGAAGTTCTCTAGTAAAGTGATATAAATTATCAAAACAACAAGAATAAAAGATCCCGAGGCTCTGATTACAATGAAACAAATGATAAACACACTAAAGGCCCCCTTTTTTCGGACAAAATCAATATTTCTTTGCCTTTCTAACAAAACGTATTTTATTATGTTATAAGTTATTTTAATTCTCATGTCTGAGCTATTAAATATAGTCACCTTTTGTCATGCTTACTAAGCATTATAATTGACAATACATTCAAAGTTATGAAGTTCACATTCTTGAGCTTATCGACGAGGCTACTCTTTGCTGTTTTTCTTTATTTCCAAGTCTACTCCTATTTACAATTTTGGCATCAAATGAACCTATTACGCCATGTTCACTTTCTTCATTTTTCAATCTTTTCTTTTCTAGTGAAATGATATAAATTATGGGAGGGGAACAGGAAAAAATACTGAAGGCTCTGATTACAATGAAACAAAATTGATAAACAAACCAAAGACACTTTTTTCGGACAAAATCAATATTTCTTTGCCTTTTCAACGAAACGTATTGGACAGATATGTTCAAAGTAATTTAATTCTCATGTCCGAGCTTATAAATAAGGCTATTTTTCCTTGTAAATAAATCAAATGATTGATAGATACGTTCAAAGTTGTACAATTTTCATTTCTAAGGCCCCCCTTTCGTCAGCAAACGTGTACAAAAACGGAAAAATGACCATACATTTGTGATTTTTTTAGCCTGTTCAGCCCCCCCCCCTTGCCGCTCAACGCCTCCACTTTCAAAAGAGTTCCTTGGCCCCTGATTGGTTATATATAAGCTTGGTGATGCTTAATACCGAGTTCCTACGGGAGTTACTTTAACAGAAACAGAAACAGAACAGTCCTACAGGGGCAATTGTAACAGCTTGTTACAATTGCCCCTGACAGAGCTTGTTACAATTGCCCCTGACAGAGGCGACCATATTGGGAGAAATTTTTTTCTATCCTAGCTTAGGTATTCATCTTTGAAACGTTAGCAAAATATGCCCTAAGGACATAATTTCTAAATATATAAAAATGACAGCCGTAGCGCATCCATATATTTGTCCAGAAGGTGTTGAAATTGTTTTCGGTCTTCGGCCAACCACACAAGGTCATATATCAGCTGTAGGGGTAGGTTTCACGTGTCAATCGGCTCAAATCATGTAGATTTTTTTTTTTTACTTTGCTCGATTCGGCGCCCCCCTAAGGTCAATTTGGCGCCCCTTTCGGGGTCATTTTTGCGCCGTTTTGGGCGCCCATCGGGGCGCCCGGGCCCGTTAAGCCCGCCCCCCCCCCCAGAATACGCGCATGATGAGGTTCCCATTTTTTCATGGTTTTAAGTGTTGCAGGTGCCATGCGAGTGAATGATCGCTCATCTCCAAATCTAAAATTATGATAAAAATCATAAAGTTTTATTTTTTTATTTTTTTTAATATTGAAGGAAACTGACCAGAAATATATAATATGAAAAAATGAGCAAAGAAAATTGGGTACCATCGAACTAGAGACCTCCTGGTTACTAGTCAGGCGCTGTACCATCTGAGCTATAGTAAGCCCCGGATGGGCCCTTACAAAAATGTCCTGTGGTATTCCTATGGTATTTCTGAATATCCTGTGGTATTCATATGGTATTTCTGAATGTCCTGTGGTATTTATACGGTATTTCCGAATGTCCTGTGGTATTCCTATGGTATTTCTATGGTACAGTAAAATACCATAGAAGTACCATAGGAAAATACCACACAGGAAAAGGGTACTATAAGAATACCATACAGCAGTGCTGTGGTATTTGGCACAAATACCATATGTATGGCATTGCTATATGGTTCTTTGGCACAAATACCATATGTATGGTGATGCTGTATGGTTTTTTGGCAGAAATACCATATGTATGGTATTGCTGTATGTTTTTTTTTTTTTTTTTTTGGCACAAATACCATATATATGGTATTGCTGTATGGTTTTTTGGCACAAATACCATATGTATGGTATCTTTGTATGTTGTTTTTTGGGGGGCACAAATACCATATGTATAGTATTGCTGTATGTTTTATTTTGGCTAAAATACCATATGTATGGTAGTAGCAGCGGTACCATACAGCAGTACCATACAGCAGTACCATACAGCAGCACCATACAGCAGTACCATACAGTAGTACCATACAGCGGTACCATACAGTAGTACCATACAGCAGTACCATACAGTAGTACCATACAGCAGTACCATACAGCAGTACCATATCAGAGATCATACAGCAGAACCATCAGCGTACCATACACAGTACCATACAGCAGTACTACAGCATACCATATACAGCGTACCATCCAGCAGTACCATACAGTATAACCATACAGTAGGATCATACCAGTAGTACCTATAACAGCAGAAGGGTACAGCAGTACCATACAGCAGTACCATACAGTAGTACCATACAGCAATACCATACAGTAGTGCCATACAGTAGTATGTAGCTTTAGGTATTCATTGATGAAATTCTAGCAAAATACAGGCCTAATTTCTCAATAAGTGAAAATGACAGCCATGTCAGATATTACTTTCATGTTAGTACCACACCAGTTAATACCACACAGCCGTACCATACAGCAGTAGGCCTACCATACAGCAGTACCATACAGTAGTACCATACAGTAGTACCATGAAGCATTACCATACAGCAGTACCACACAGCAGTATCATACAGTAGTATGTAGCTTTAGGTATTCATTGTTGAAACTTTAGCGCGAAATACAGGCTTAATTTCTCAATAAATGAAAGAGACAGCCATGTCAGATATTATTTTCCTCCTCAAAATTTGTTTGTTTGATGTAGAAAGTTCCATGAATCGTTAAATCTGCTTACACTCAAACGTCACGTGGAGCGATGAAATGCACATGTTTTTTTGTTTTTGTTTTTGTTTTTTTTGTTTGTTTGTTTGTTTGTTTTGTTTGTTTTTTTTTTACATATGGCCATGTGTCACAAGTTGGGGTATTGTAAAAGGGTGGAGGCGTTACATTTTGGAGGGAAAATTATCACAGTTTTTTCACATAGCATGAAAATGATGTACAGTCATAAGCTGTGCAATAATTCATATTGTAGATAATTTATCAGGCTACGTGTCTGTGAAGTTTCAGCTTCGTTATGCTCAGAGTTTAAATACAAAGATACTGTTAGTGGAGTGGGGTAAGGGGTGGAGGATCCTACGGTGGAGGCACGTGTTAAAGCATAGGGAATTCAATTTTTTGTTACTTTCTTGTTTGCTGCGTTATATCTTTGCAGCCAAATGGTATTATGGGTTGAGTGATAAATCATTCTCTTGGGAATTTAAGTGGTTTTAGATAAATGTAAAGAAGATCTTTCAAAAGTAATTTAATCAATTAATTAATTAATTAAAACAAACCGTTGCACACATCCTCATAGACAATGCATTGCAGCGTATCAGGACAGCTCCCCCCATGGACAACTCCCCAGGAGGACAACTCCCCCGGAGGACAACACCCCCGGAGGAACTCTCCTCGCAGAAAATCTCCCCGGAGGACAGGTCCCCCAAGGACAACTCCCCGGAGGACATCTCCCGATGAAAACTCTCCCGGAGGACAAGTTCCACAGAGTTCCCGGTAATCCCCCGGGGACAACTCCCCAATACCCGCAGGACAATTCCCCGGAGACAGGTCCCCAAGGACAAACTCCCCCGAGGACATCTCCCCCGATGAAAACTCCCCGGAGGACAAGTCCCACAGAGGACTATCCCCCGAGTACAACTCCCCGGAGGACAACTCCCCCGGGGACAACTCCCCGGAGGACAACTCCCCTGGAGGACATCCCCCGGAGGACAACCCCCGGAGGACAGCACCCCGGAGGACAACTCCCCGCAGGACATCTCCCCGGAGGACAGGTCCCCCAAGGACAACTCCCCGGAGGACATCTTCTCCCCGATGAAAACTCCCCGGAGGACAAGTCCCACAGAGGACATATCCCCCGAGTACAACTCCCCTGGAGGACAACTCCCCCGAGGCAACTCCCCGGAGGACAACTCCCCGCAGCACAACTACCTCCGCAAGACAAGTCCCGGAGGACAACTCAACCATTCCGAGATAAGATCCACATGATCTTAATTTTTGCGCATTTGCGATTTTTTTTTTTTTTTTTTTTTTCTTTAACCGAAAATAGCCATTCATGGCAATACAAAATCTTTGGCAATTTTTTTTTCCTGCGAAGGGTGTTAAAGTTTGGCAGCTTATAGGCGTACTGCTATTGGAACCGAATTTTATCGTCAAAAGAGAAGAGAGATATCAACTTTAATCTTAAAATCTCCATAGAAGATGATCTGATTAGATTTTAGAGTATGTAGGTCAATGGTCAGGCCCGTAACTAGGATTTTTGCGGGTGTTCGAAATCTTGAAAAAAATGAACCTTTTGAAGGGATGATTCTTGAGCGCAAAGCGCGAGCCGAAATTTTGACTAAAAATGCCGAAGCAGTATATTTTTACTTTTATGGTTCAATTTGTTGTTGTTATTCTTTTTACAAACGGTGACGATTATCTTTTCTTTTAGCCAAAAAAAAAGAAAGAAAAAGAAAGAAAAAAAAAAAAAAAAGAAGAAGAAAAAAAAAAAAGGATTTTCAAGCGCGAATCGTCAAGTGGAAAATTTTATATCGCACCTCTTCAATTATACAAAAATACATGTACATAATTTTCTGGAGATATTTTCATACCAACACTAGTTGCAATAATACCCTCTTATGATAGCGATGACACGGCATGAATGCAAAGCTGTGCAAGTGCATATACTTATGAACACACACCGTTCAGATGTAACAATAATTTTGTCTGTAAAATCTTAAACCCAATGACAATGATTGTATTACATTATTCCTTGAAAAATGACAAAACAAGTGATGATGTTGGTATTGAGTTTTGTGAATTTCTTTTTTGGTAAATAAAAATTGTGTTCTCGTTTAAACTTTTGCGCCCATTCTAATTTGTTTAGGGTGTGATTAATTATTAATTAAAGCTTAATTATCGTGGCTCACCCCCCCCCCCCTTGCTGAAGACGACTAGAGATATGTAGGCCAACTCGCCCTTCGTGCTATTTTCTACTCCTGTAGCTTCATATTTAAGTTCCCTATTTAGCATCCTTCCCTGTTTTACACATTTCTTTTATTTCTTGGATTTTCATTAATTTTCCTTTTCTGAAGGTCACATTTCGTTGGGGTACCTCTGAATCTGCCAAACCTAATAACCTTTTGAGGGAAGGAGTAGCCATTCATAGATTGGAAGGGGTGGTTCCAATGGATGATTAGCAATTAAACAACCATTCCCATCCTCGCCTGTCATTACAGAAGGGTTACTCCATGCGAAAAGTAATGTAATAATTGTAACAGAAAGAAAAAACAAGGGCTTGGCATAAAATCAATAGCTGTAAAGCATTTAAAGTTAAAGGAGATGTCATCCGGGGAGTTGTCCTTGGGGGACCTATCCTCCGGGGAAGATGTCCTCCGGGGGAGTTGTCCTCCAGGGGAGTTGTCCTCCAGGGGAGTTGTCCTGCGGGGGAGTTGTCCTCCGGGGGAGCTGTCCTCAAGGGGTGTTGTCCTCCGGGGGAGTTGTCCTCCAGGGGAGTTGTCCAGGGGGAAGTTGTCCTCCGTGGGAGTTGTCCATGGGGGAAGCTGTCCTCCGGGGGACTCGTCCTTGGGGGGACCTGTCTCCGGGGGAGATGTCCTGCGGGGGACCTGTCCTCCGGGGGAGCTGTCCTCCGGGGCAGTTGTCCTCCGGGGGAGCTGTCCTCCGGAAGTTGTCCCCGGGGGAGTTGTCCTCCGGGGGAGATGTCCTAGAACCGCATTGCAGGCATCAAAAATTGTCACATGCAATTTTATAACAATAATTGTCATTTTTTCGCCATTTTCTTTACATGCATGTAAAAACACAATAAAATGGAAACATATTACTTGCAATAAACTTTGTTTGAATTGTAATCCAAGTGTAAAAGACAGGATTCCTGCCCTTTTTGCACTATTTTTTATTCTTTTGTGACACTCTGTAGCGCGGTTAGAAAAAATAATTTTGTATTACAAGTTTATATTTTTCAGAAGAATAGCGTCTTATTTACACAATCCACGATGATTCATTTCATTTGGTGAAAAGATTAAGAAATTATTCGCCGGTAAAATTGTGAATTTTTTCAAACCATTTTTCTTGTAACACTCTGTATAGCTTTTATGACACACCTTATACAGGCTCAAAAATATGTTTATCATCCTCCTTTCAATATATATATACTTTTATACATGTCTGACTTACTACTAAGAAACTAGAGATGTTTGATTGTGACAATGTACATTTCTACAATTTTTTTTGACATGTAACCCATTTTCCACCAAACTCATGACATGTGGCCATAGGTTAAATTTGAAGCATGTTTCTGCTAGGGATGGGAGCCTCTGTTACAATCGCCCCGTGTTACAATTGTCCCGGTCTCCCCTACCGTCAGGGGCGGCGATTTCATGTGATGACAGTCGGTGGTGGTGGGGGGGGGGGGGGGGTTGGGAGAACCGAAACCGCGGAATGGGAAATATTATAGAATCGAACGGAATAAGGCGTCCTAAATATTTGTATACCCAAAATTCGAAATAGAATGATCTTTTCACTTATTATACAGACAAAATGACAATTTAAAGAATATAATGTTGGAACAAATAACACATATTCCACAAATACGTTATATCGACCTGAAGACATAGTTAAATCGTTTAATCATTGAATTGTTATATGTTTGTGAGCGCGAAGCGTGAGCTGTAAATTTTGCTTTATAATAACATTAATCTTTTTTTCACTAGCTGATAATCACTACCCTTAAAGAAAATACAAGTCCGAAGCGCGAGTACAAATCTCATTAATCAACGTTTTACAAAATATATTATGTTTGTAATTATCCCTTTCTGAATATGGTCACTTTTTATAACGATACGGATCTGAAAACAAATATTTTAAAGAAGTTTGAACGTTTATTTCCATCACATTTGGACAAGTGGGCAAATACAAAATCTGTCCAAAATACTAAGAAAATAAAAACAAAATGTAAAGCTTTAAAAATCAAGGGGAAACGTCCCCCTGATTGCCGCCAATTTTGGAGGGGAATTAATTATACACTAGATACACGTTGTAACAAATAAAAGAATAAATGAATATAGGGACCTGAAGAAAGATTATTAGTTTAATTATTGTCTGGGTTTTTTTTTTTTTTTTTTTTTTTGCAAGCGAAGCGCGAGCCGAAAATTTTGCTTTTTAATGACCTGAACTTGGTACATTTTACGCACACTGTGCCTCGTCGTCTATTATATGTACATATATTTTTGTTAAGCTCTGAAAATCGAGGGTGGACGATCCCTCCAGAAAGCAAAAATCGAGGGGGTGGGGTGGAACCCGATCGTCTCCCGTCCACCCGGGATCGCCGCCAATACCTACCGTTGTGTGGTATTGCCAAAGGATATTTTTTTTTTCTAAAGGATAGTTTCTTACAGGAATTGACTAAGTGGTTTTTGACCAAGTCGACTTGATTAGACGAAATTGGATTTAATTAGACCATATGGTAATTTGACAAACTGATTGCAGACAAACATCCAACACGGATGAAACCAAACGGGCATTAGTCAAAGTGGATGGATGGTAGTTTACTGCTGAAGTTTGGTAGTGGAATGGTATTCGTGTGGTACTTCATGTGGTACTATGGTAATTAGCTCAATTGCATACAATGTTTTTGTATGAACAAATCAGTATTTTTGTGAAGCTTACCTCATTAACTAGTAATTCAATGCATATTAATATTTTTCTTTTAGGGAAATATATTTCCTAAACACAAAGTAACATCAAGAGCGATAGTTTTGACATTTGCATTGTTATCAAGAAATATAGAAAATAACTAACTGTGACCCAAAATATTTTTGCTAGATAGTGGTATATATACCAGTGTATGGCATCCTGGTTTGTCTGCCGCAGTCCTGTGATAACGCCGTGGCGTGTGGTATCCCTGTATTAACGGCGAGTGGTGTTCCGGTCGTAACGGTATATATGGTACTGCTGTATGGTACTGCTGTATGGTACTTCTGAATGGTATTCGTGCCAGAATATCATAGGAAATCCTGTGGTATTTGTGCCATAGGAAACCCTATGGTATTTTGGCTGTATGGTACTGCTGCATGGTACTTCTGTATGGTATTTGTGCCAAAATACCATAGGAAATCCTGTGGTATTTGTGCCAAAAAACCATAGGAAATCCTGTGGTATTTGTGCCAAAAAACCATAGAAAACCCTATGGTATTTTGGCTGTATGGTACTGCCGTATGGTATTTTATGTGGTATTTGTGCCAAAAATACCATAGGAAAATCCTGTGGTATTTTGTATGGTACCGTTGTGTGGTACCACAGGATATTTTTGTAAGGGGGGGGGGTCGTCCCTAATACCCGTTAACTCTTCAATGCTCGAGTGGTCAGAAGGTATATAAACCTGCCATAAACCCGACTAGTAACCAGGAGGTTTCTGGTTCGAATCCCAATGGTACCCCATTTTCTTTGCTCATTTTTAACACAAAAAGGATTAAATCCATGTGAACCAGGCAGGTAGTCGATATTATTTACGTTCTCTACGTACTGAGAAGTTCAAATATAATTTAATGAGCAAGTCAGAAGAAAAATTAAGCAATTCTTTCTTTTTTTCTCCATATGCTATATGTTAAAGTAACTACTTTGGCCCCTTTTGATGACATTAATATTGTGACATTTTTTTCTCTTCTTTTTTTTTTTACAATTCTCAATGCACATGTCCGATTTATATAGAGTAGTTGAGAACAACAACATTTGAGCCAAAACTGTATAAATCAATTATTATCCGATAAAGTTATTGCAGGCTTGGAATTGTGAAAAAAAAATTATAATGAAATTATAATAAAAGTCATAAGCTTTATTTTACATTTTTTTTTAACACACACAAAAAATAATGTCGACTACCTCCCTGGTTCACATGGATGTTATTCTTTCCAAAAGTAACCCATGTGCTGAGAAGTTCAAATATAATTTAATGAGCTAGTCTGAAGAAAAATTAACTTTGACAATTTTTTTTTCTCTCCATATGCAATGGTAAAGTGACTACTTTGGCCCCTTTTGATGCCATAATCTATCGTGACATTTTTTTCCCCTTTTTTTAATTTCTTAATGCACATGTCCGATTCATATAGAGTAGTTAAAAAAAAAGAACAACAACAACTTTTGGGCCATTACTGTATACATCATTTATTATTATATAGTTATTGCAGGCTTTGAATTGCGAAAAAATGAAATTGACATTTGGTTTGAAATTTTGTTTGACACTAAAAAAAAAGAAATATTTGCAAAGTCCAGGTCTCTCGGGAAGTTATCATACGGGCCCTTGTAGATTTGATTAATTATAATTTCACGATTATTTCAGTCGTCTCTTTCATAATTTCAAAGAATATGATAGATATTCTAATTGGCAATTGAAGAACTATCTACAACAATGATCTAGTAAAAGGTCCTAACCATGCTAACTGTTTTGGGTCTTTACAACTGTCATAATTTAATGAGGAAATAGATGATGTATCTATTTTTTAAAAACATGGTTTCATGTGACTGTATTACAATTAAAAATGATTATTGCAAAGTATAGAATATGGGGTATTTCCTGAGAAATCAACAATAAATTTAATTTTAGAGCTTTTTAAAATTTACTCTCTTGCAAATACAAGAACTTAATTTATTGAAAAATATTAAATGATGTATAGAATATAATTATGGAACCATAAACAGTGTTCTTATTCCATTTCAGGGGTGTGTTCTAATATGGGTTAGTCATTTTTATAGCCAAATAAAAAAGAAGAAGATATACTTTACTAAGGTACACATAATAAGTAATACAAAAATCACATGACAACTCTTCAAAATGTCAATAAAATAGCCGGCTTATCTTTCAACATGCAACAAGCCATTTATTATCTATTTGATTATTTGAACTGACTAGACGCTTTCAAAATTATCGTTATAGAAATAGATAAGACTTAATTATATTGACCTTTCATAATTTTTATTTGTTTATTGGCGCTGTATTGAATGATTATAGGCAATAAACCGACCGACAATCGAAAAGTTCAGGAACATTTGGAGAAACGTCGCATTGGTGTTTGGTCATTGGCACACACAAAATCAGATGAGTGATTTGGTCCGACATATGAAGAGCTCATTTCCAAAAGGTACTACATCCATTTTCCATCAAAATTCATTTGTTTGCATAAATCTACTCATTTTTAGCACCTCTACACACTGTTACAAACAGAAACATGATTTTTCAATGGGAAGGGTGAAAAAAATTAATTTCAAAAATCATATCATTTCCAAAAGGTACTACATCCATTTCAGTTCGTTTCCAAAAGGTACTACATCCACTTTTATGTAGTCCCATGTATTTGTTTTTATTGCATGTAAATAGTGCGAGGTTGGCTGGGTTCGCCAGAGCATTAGTGAAAATTTGAAAATTTATTTACTCAATTCAACGTTGTTTTTTTTTTTAAACATGGCATCTATATAAAGCAATATAAAATAGTACAAAACGTTCCTTTTTGAACAAAAAACATTGCTGAGATACATGACAATTTACATACTCTGAGACATTTCGTTTCCAAAAGGTACTACGTCCATCAGAACAAAATATTAAAAATTTGTTTACCGAAAAACTTGCAGACCTAGATTTTTGTTAGACTGGTTTCCCTTTAGCATCATAAAGTAGAACAATCTGTAAAATATTTATTCCAAACAGACACTCCTATCAATGAAAAATAAAAAACGTGTTTTTTTTCTCAGAATTCACAAATATGGATGTCGTACCTTTTGGAAATGACCTCTTCATATGCACATCCAACCGTAGTATTTTTCTAACCGTTGGCACCTCAGCCGTAGGATTCACATCGGTTGTTTCTTACTATATGCAATTTTGGATTTTGAAAACAACCACTTATTGGTAAGCATCATGTTTATTCACGATTATTCCTTTTTCTGTCTGCAGACATTATTTATCAGTAGTTCAATTCATTTTCAGATAAAGCAACTCGGACTACAGGTTGGGCGACTTAGACAAATGCAACAGAAGTGGTCTGGAACGAACACAAATCATGATCTGATATCACGCAGCACTTTTGCTGAAAAGGACAATATCAGTTCCCTTTCGAAAGGCAATCGACATGATCGACTTCTCTGCATGCTATAAAGGCCGATATTCACCTAATGTAAATTCAACGCACCAGTGTGTTCACCATGTTTTCACCCAAGGGTTCTCAACAAGATTGTCGATTTATATACCCGTACAATGTTTACAGAATTATTCTTGTAAGTTTCTTGTTATCTTTGTACATGTTGTATGCAAACTGTAATGCTCAAATCATAGATGTTATGGAGGGGGAAGACGTAGGTCTAGAATTCCCTTATCCATGTGGCTCTAGAGATGTTACATTGCAGTATGGCTATAGACTCCCATTTTACCATCTATCAAAAACACTTGACTTGACTCCAGATCAACTCAATAGATTCGAAGTGAATATAACGGATGGAAATAATTGCTCACTCCGCCTGCAAATTGATCCTGTAAAGAGATCTGATGCAGGAACATACCTTCTCGTTGCAAATAATTATGACTATATCGAAAGAGTCGGGTTGGATGTTGATTTTCTCCCTGGTAAACCCCAATGTAAATCAGGCGGGAAGCATGTAACAGGGGAATGGGTGGAGTTGCATTGTACAGCTTCAGTAGGAAGTATGGTAGGACAGATTCAGTGCTATCAAGATGGTACATTGATGCCTCCGCTAAAAGCTCCTTCTGAAACTTGGAGGTCTTTAGAACAAACCATACTCGTGCAGCAGAATGACAACAATGTATTCTGTTGCGCCACCCCGGCTATAGAACCTAAAGAAAAGTGTGGATGCAATGATTTCGTATGGGATCCCATTTCTAAAAATGAAGTAAATGCGACAGATCCCTGTCCACCTGCAGTCATACATGTTCCTATTAATACATCACCCTCAACCGATCAGACATCGAAACATTGGCCGTCAAAATCGTCAGCCACAACGTCACTTCAGATCAGTAATGAAGTGATTTTTACTGAGCCAGAGCGTACAGAGCGTAATCTAGTCCCATGGTATAGTCTCCTCATAGCCGTTATAGCCGTAGTAATGATAACCATGATTATTTTTATACTCATTCGCTATGGCAAAAAAATTGCATTAGTTCTATGTGGGTACTCAATGAATAGGCAGACATCTAAACCAGATGTCCCTTCAAACGAATATGTGACAATTTATCTTAAACCAGTTGTAAAAGACTTAGTGGCAAAAGAAGAAAAAGAAGAAGAAAATAAAGAGAAAATCCGAAAGAGAAATAGTTTAAAGCGTAAAACACTTCTTAATGCGCCCGATAACGTTCGTGACACTGACAGTAGCTTATATGACAGTCTGCGCATACTATATAACGTTGAAGAGGATGATGATTATGGATCAAACCGACAAGATTTTGAAAGGCGTGCAGGTCTCCACCGAAAAAAGGAATCTTTTGAATAGATTTAAAAGTAATTTAACACATTTCTGTCTATTTGTGTAAATACTGAGATTGATTATAAAATTTTGAAAGTGCATATCTCCACCTCAAAAGGGATCTTTTGAAAAGATTTAAAAGTAATTTAACACATTTCTGTCTATTTGTGTAAATACTGAGATTGATTATAAAATTTTGAAAGTGCATATCTCCACCTAAAAAGGGATCTTTTGAAAAGATTTAAAAGTAATTTAACACATTTCTATCTATCTGTGTAAATACTGAGATTGATTATAAAATTTTAAAAGTTTTGATCCTCTCGTCGTGTGGCTCTGTTACAAAAATCGTGATTGGAGAAATGTGCATTGTCTTTGTATAAGTATTTAGGTAAAGCTTCATCATGATTATATTGTATATTTGTCAATGTGTATCTTGAAGTGGTGTTAGAGTACTGAATCGAATTTTGCGAGAGATATGATTGTGATTGGCATACCAGAATTTATAGCTCTTTCACCCAGCAATAATAAATGTTGGATTGAGATCGGTCAAACTATTATAATGGCATTAATACAAAGAAAAGTAATAAATGTATGTAGCCACCTTATTGTCACTCTATAATGATCACAACGATTGCAGTAGTTTGTGTATCATTATTTGTATTTCCAAATGATGTAGAGTATTATGTGAAAACCAGTGTATTTCCGCTGTCATACTTTGCTTTAGTGGCTTAGAGAAAAGGATAAATAAATCTTATTATATATAAGAAAGGAATACACAGACTCCTTGACGTGAACTTTAAGGAAATAGTATGTTTAGATGTCGAGCTCTTCTGATGAAGTATTTCTTTTACAGCTAATGAAGATATAAAATATCTAATTATGATGATTTGTATTGGAGATGTATTTTGAGAAACTGTATTATATGCATTTATGTAATCATATACAGTCGTAGGAAACCAAGTTCCACATGTTGGAAGATAATAGATATGAAATGGCTATTAATGATGTTTTATAATTGGGATGTGTTTTGCAAAACTGTATTATATGTATATAATCGTAGTTAACCAAGTTTCACGTTTTGGAAGATAACATTGAAACAAAAGACAATGAAGTCATGCTTATACGTCAGCTTGAGAAAGGTTGGAGAACCATCCAAAATTGTGTTGTAAATAAGCAAGTTGGAATAGTAAAACATGAATTCATTCTATTTTTGTTTCAATTCTACATAAGATGTAGATTTACCCTAAAAGTTTACTTCAAGCTTTTGGCAAAGGTTTTCTTTTTTGATCTCAAGCACATACCGAAAGGACAAAAAAAAAAGTAAATAAATACAAGTAAATACACAATCAATAGCGAACAGGCATCAACATAAGATAACACCGTGTATATTATCGAGAAAGAACCTACAACTTACAATCTTCCATGGCTTACCATAAGTTCTTTCACAATTCAATTCAAATTGCTTCTTTGTCTATTTACATTTACTAAGTATTGAACTTTCATATTTGCATGTATCCTTTTTTATTGTGTTATTTACCTGGTTACCGAGTGTATTTTTCATTGAAAAATAAAAGTGAAATTTGACTAAACTGAACGGAACAAAAAATGACTTTAACAATCATCATTGAGTTTGGTTTACCTTGTAAAGTTATAAAGTGTTGTGCGTTCTGGTATTAAATTGCAAATTTGAGGTAGAAACATGAGAAAAGCTTGGGGTCGCCAAGACTTGTTAGAGTGAGACTCTGTTACATAAGAAGCTACATCTGCATCCGGGGTCAAATCATTGATTAGAATAAAACCGAAAGAGAGAGAGAGAGAGAGAGAATTCAAAACTACATAATAATAATAATAATATAATAATAAACTCGAATTTATAAAGCGCCTTTTCAAAACAGATACAAAGCGCATACATAGGAAATAACACATTAATTATACAATGAACATAACACAATAGAGCATAAAAAACAAACATAGTACATGTACATAAATTCGAAAAGATGCGTTTTGAGATGTTTCTTGAATGAATTGAGATTTTGACAGTTTTTTAGTGCCTGGGGTATTGAGTTCCAGGTCTTGGGTGCCACCGCCGAAAAAGCCCTATCACCTATTTACTGGCTGAGCGAGTATTATACATGGACGTATGCAAGCTGAGGAGATCATTGAGATATTCTGGAGCTAGATTATTGATACATTTGTAGGTGAGGGTTAAGGTTTTATACACAATACGATTATTAACACGAAGCCAATGAAGGTCATTAATGAGAGGAGTTACGTGGACAAATTTTGGTTTACAGTGCATAAGATGTGCTGCTTTATTTTGGAGAAGTTGGAGAGAATTTAGATCTTTACAAGATATACCATTAAGGAGAGAATTGCAATAATCTAAGCGAGAAAGGACAAGAGATCGGATTGCTGCATGACAGGCATCTTTGTGTACAAACTTTCTTATTCTACTAATATTACGTACATGGAAATTGACCGATTTGGAAACATTAGAGACATGCTCTGTTATACTCATATGTTAGTCAAAGGTTACACCCAATATACGCACAGACGATGATGGCATAATGGTAGTGTCATTGTCAATATTAAGGTGAACATGCTGTAGTAGTTCATGACGTCTCGGAGATGCGGCAATCATAAATTCCGTCTTGCTCTGGTTGAGTAGGAGTTTATTTGCCGACATCCACAATCGAATCTCGGACACACATTGTTGTATTTTGTCCAACGATTGTATTATGCTTTGGTGAACTCTAGGATTACATGAACAATAAATTTGGATGTCGTCAGCATATATATGATATTGAACACCATGTCTCCGTAAAATATCGGTGACTGGCTGAAGATACATATTGAAGCACTGTGGTCCGATTACAGAGCCCTGCGGAACGCCGCACTCCAGAGAAATATCCTCAGAAGTCGAATCCTGTACTCTGACATGATACTGGCGATTCTGGAGGTAGGACTTGAACCACGGTAGTGCAGATCCATCAATTCCATACATCTTTTGAAGTCTGCTGATCAGTAACCCATGGTCCACCGTGTCGAAAGCGGCAGATAAGTCGAGGAGTACTATGAAGACTGCATGTTGACTGTCCATGGCTTTGCAGATGTAATCATGGACACAGATCAGTGCGGTCTCTGTGCTGTGGTTAGATCTGTAAGCAGACTGATGTACATCCATTAAGTGATTTGTTTCCACATGTGTCGTGAGTTGATTCGAAACGGCAGTTTCGATCACTTGCCCAAATAGCGGATGTTAGATACGGGCCGAAAATTCTTGAGCTCCTCTTTATCCAACGATGGCTTCTTAAGGACAGGAGTAATCATTGAAACACTGAGCGAGGATGGAAAAACGCCCGATGACAGTGATTTATTTATGGCCTCCGTCAACTTCGGAAGCACCGCTGTTAGATGGCGCTTTAACAACCAGGTTGGTATTGGATCCAGAGCACAAGACTTGGTTGAAGACCGACATACAAGCTTTCTAACTTCCTCCTCAGTAAGGACTCTGAAGCAATCTAGCTTTGGAACATCATTACACGAGGTCAGTTCTTCTCTAACGTTGATATGACTAACATTGCGTTCATCAATACACTGACGTATGTTTTTCATTTTCTTCGTGAAAAAATTGCAGAATGCAGAAGCAAGGTCTGATGCTGATTCAAAATCGGGAAGAACACGACCGGGTTTGTTAAGAAGCTTGTTGATAGTCCGGAACATATCTTTCGGCATGCTATTTTGCAGGAGATCATTGTAATAGTTCGCCCTTTCCGCAGAGAGAACATTGCGAACATGCTCCTTTGCACTATCATACTCAGCTCTTGCGATTGAAAGAGCAGTATTCTGTATCATTGCATCAACTGGGGCACCATTTGACGAAAGATTGATAGCATTAGCTTTCACCTTTCGCCACTTTCTTTCATGACGCACGCCTGCGGGAACATCTTGCTTCGATGACCTTGGAGGTGTACCATTCGGGCCTATGTCGGATGGTGGACCGACGATCTTCATGAGGAACATGCTTATCAAGAACAGCAAAAACTACGTCATCAAAATTCTTGACAGCGTCATTGACATCCCCGACCTCATCAAGAGCGTTTAGCTGTTCAGTAAGGTCCTTGTCAAATTTATCATGATCGATTGCTTTGTAACGGCGTGAGATTGACAATGAATGAATCGTTGCTGGTCTCTTCTGGCGAACCAGAACCATCACAAATGCGTGGTCAGACATGTTGGTGGAGTTGACACATACAGACGAGACAAGACCTTCTGACTCCCTGGCAATGACGAGGTCCAAGGTGTGACCACTCCTATGTGTTGCCTCATTGACGTGTTGGTTAAGTCCAGATGAGGTCAACATTAGATTAAACCGAGAAACGTCGTTACGTGATGAACAGTCAAACATGAAGATTGAAATCCCCCAGTACCAGAAGTTTCCCTGGAGCGGTGTTCAAATAATCCAAAAGTTCATCAAATTCTGACATAAATTGAGTCATAGTCGGGTAAGGTGGTCGATAAACCACAAGATAGTTAATAAGGCGAGATCTGTCAGTTACAATGGCATACTCGAACGATTGTACATCCACTGTTGGTTCTTGGAGGAGATAAAGATTGAGACTAGACCTGAGAAGAATCCCAATTCCTCCTCCGCGTCGACCGTTGCTTCGAGAAACATTGATAAAAGAGTAACCTGGAGGACATAGTTCCCCTATGACCACATTGTCCTCCTCCAACAGCCAAGTTTCTGTAATGCAAAAAACATCTATGTCATTCTCAATTGCATAATCACACAGTAGTAGAGATTTGTTTCTCACTGATCTAGCATTCCAGTTGCATATCCGAAGCATATCACCCGTCTTATCAACCACGTTGCTCTTCATACAGGAGTTTTTACTTCGCCGAGTGCAACGACCAGCACGTCGACCTCTCCGTAGAAGGCCATTTTCTTTTATTACATTGTGTACATCTATGGGGACTTGAACTGTAGAAGAAAAAGCTCTCAGGCTTATTAGTTCAGACCTTGTATAGTGAACCATTGTGTCAATTCCAGTCATTGAAGTAGAGATAATGAGTCTCTCATTCTCTGCTTTGTTACAGGGATTAACACCAGACTCTGATTTCAATGCACGATTTGACTCCTGATTGAAGCATTTCATTTGAAGATCCCATTGAAAGTCCAAATCTATTGAAGTCAAATTGAGTGGTAGGCTCCAAGTGTAAGTCAATGAAGCATGGGGCAATATACTCCACAGCAGTATTGCAAAAAATATATATCCAAGCAAGAAATTCATCTTGAAAATAAACCTTCTCTGCAACTTCAAATTCCATTAAAACTTGTCCAGAAGATGGACTGCATCTTAAAAGAAGTCCCTGTTGCAAATATTCAGTGGGATAAACCACAAAGACACGAAAAATAACAGGATGGAGGAGAGCTCCTCCAAACACAGCTGCAGCTAAAGACGGCGCTGTATATTATATATTATATAATAATTCGTTCAACCAGTGTTTATGTTGTTAGTTTGTTTGTTTTTGTCTTTGTTTTTTTTTTATTTGTTATGGAGACGGTTCTATCATAATCAATGATTTGACCTCGGATGCAGATCTATAGCTTCTTATGTAACACATCAGTGGGTTTTTTTTTTCTTTCTGTACAAATTTCCTATTTCCTAAATTGGTACTTATGGATACGAAAATTCGATACCACGAAATTGATGTGTATCACGCGTTATGGAGTGCCTGTTATCAAAAGTTATGTGAGTATAAAAAATCACCTTCTAATATTTGCAAAAAGGGAGTCTACATTTTTTGAAAAGTGACAACGACGCCCCTGGTTTCTAAAGCATCGTCATCTACATCCATTCCGTCCCTGCCCCGGTAGAAGCCACAACAAACATCGGGTAGACGCCGCCATTGACCACTGGACACCCAATCCTCAAAGATAGGTTTCACGTTATAGTCATCTCTCTCCATTTCCAGTCTGGACTTTCGCATGAAGGCAATCAAGTAACCACCTGATGGTAGTTAGGAGAGGGAGAGTGGGTTAATCGTGAGCGAGAATAAGAGAGAATTCGAGAGAGAAACAAACAGAAAGAGTGAGAGAGAGAGAGAGAGAGAGAGAGAAAGAGAGAAAGAGTGTGTGTGTGTGTGTGTTGTGTCTGTGTGTATGTGTGTGTGTGTGAGAGAGAGAGAAAGAGAGTGTGTGTGTGTGTGTGTGTGTGTGAGAGAGAGAGAGAGAGAGAGAGAGAGAGTGAGAGAGAGGAACATGAAATCTGTGGGGTGTACCACAAAGACTTACAATTGATTAAAAGTTACGATTGAATTTTTCTCGGTAGCCTCATCCTGGACAGGATGCTCCAAAGTTGATGATCTTAATCCTAACCCTAACCCTAACCCTATTCTTAATCATATCCAAATCTCAATATATGACTCTACCTGGTTTTCAAATGAGGCTACCGAGAAAAAATCAATCGTAACTTTTAATCAATCGTAAGTCTTTGTGGTACACCCCGCAGGTATCGTTTCATTTGACTGAATCGGAGACACCCTTTTTGGGTTTTTTTTATCAAACTTCTTATCATAAATCTGACCCCTTTCTTACCCCATCTTAATGAAGAAAATGTAAAACATCTCCCCCAAAACGTAAGCAGGATAGTTTTTATTGTCATCATCTAAGAAATAGCTTTCAATGGGCCGCGTGCATAAAAAGCAATTGCTTTTACTCGGATTATACTCATACATATACTCTCAAGTTCAATTCAGCGTTATTCAATATTCATTTATTTTGTTTCCAAATGATAAAACAAGAAATATATTAAAATCATATAACAATAACCCAGAATATTAAAATATCATAAAAATGAGTAAAAAGCATGAGCAAGCTTCTAGAAAAGGCAATAACTTTTTAACGTTTTAAACGTTTAAATTTTTTTTCAAACGGCCCATGACTGGTTTTGCTATTACCTGGTTTTATCAATCGACTGACTTCGGGAAGAATCGTTTGATCGACTGAGTGTGGTCCAAACACACCGATGCCCACAACAGCGTCAAAATAACCTGAAATTATTATTTTTTTTTTTTTTACATGTAATTACGAACAAAACTATTATCAATTTTATGAGAAATAATAATTAAGTAAAATGATATAATTCTTTCAGATATTCATGTATAAGTTATGAAATCTATATGACTATTTTCGGGTGAGCATTAGATGTAAAGGGCTGGGGCCATGCCGTCGGGTAAGTGAAATAGGGAAGAAGATTGGGATGGAGGGTAAAAGGGATAGAAAGAATGGGGGAAAAGAAAAAAGGAGCAATGGGAAAAGGTGAAGGAACAAACAAGCAAAATTATTGATCAACCGGGGTGCAGCGCCAATCTATGAAACTAAGAGGTGGATCCAGGCAGGGAGCTGAAATTAACATAAGAAAAACGCATTACATCTGTATGCATGTGAAACATGAAAAGGTTTGCGTGACCAAAGGAGAGAAGAAAAAACCCACAATGACCGATCCAGGATTTAAAAATGGGGGGGGGGGGAATGGGCGCACCCCGAAAATTTGGAAAAAATAGGAACATTTACCGAATTTAACCAATAACAGTCAATGAGTGTGGTTTAGAACTTAGAACATGGATAATTAAACATTTTTAGCCATCACTATGCTCTTCTCGATACAATTTGTTTAAGAGTGTTCAGTATACCTACCGTCACCGTAGGGGGCTCTGTTTTCAGAAGAAAGATTCATGATTTCAAGCCTGAAATAAACATTCCTAGCACGACTCTTCTCTACGAACGTACTGCTGGAATCCATCCCATATATGTTCGTGTATCCCAATGAATTTAGCTGTCATATACAAATGATACAATAAAAATTGGGTGTTTCCATTAACTGCTACCCTGCTACACTTCCAATTTCTGCTATACACCTTTTTCAATTTGGACTCGACCATTTATCCCGTTCCTGTGATTGGCTATTTTGCTCATGAAATATATATATCGCCACCTTTCCTGATAAATGTATTTGCATAAGAAGGAATGTAATTTTGTGTGCGTGTACTCTGTGTGGCGATAAACGTCACGCGAAAAATACGATACGAACTCGTAGGATTTTTACTGCCAAATCCTTGATCTGTAAACGCTTTTCTTCGGCATAATCTGGTTTATAAGTCACCAGTCCATTCACTCCGTTCATTTTGTCAGTGGCGGAGACATCGTTCCACGCCATTGACTTTGTACACAGTGAGCGAGGAGAGAGGAGACAAATTGGCGGATATAGCCTTCTTCTCTCTTTATTCTATATTTATCATTTTCATCATTATCCTGTTAATAAATAAGGGCCGTCTAGATGCTTTCCGATCGTTCTTAAATGTCGATTTCGGGAGAACGTACATATGTACTACAAAATACCAGGATTTGTTGTCTGAGAAGCGACAGCGCCAGTCAGCAGCGTCACGAGCTCTTCATTTGAAAGTCGTGAGTTCGAATCCGAAAACCGACGGATTTTATTTTCCTTCTTCTTCTTGAGTTTGATTTCTGACAGTCATTGACTGTCATTCACTTATTGAAAAACAGAAAAACAACCTAAAAAAATAAGATTATTTTTTTTCTTAAAGATAATCAGTGTACCTAAAGTGGCAGAATACAAGATTTTCTAGAGAGGTTAGCCCTATGGGAACCACTATTTTTCACCACCCCCCCCCCCCCCCCCCCAAAAAAAAAAAAGAAGAAGAAGAAATAAATTATAAAAAAAAAAAAAAAAAAAAAAAAAAATTAGTTCACCACCATTTCTAACTTTCCAGTGGATTTTTTTTTTTTTTTGGACACTCAAGTTAAAAAAGTTCACAAGTCACCACATACGACTTTCTCATAAAAAGCCATTTTTATTATCTTAATAATAATATTATTATTTGTAATTATTTCATATCACCACACAGAGTACACACACACACACACACACACACACACAATTACAAGCATCCAAAACCTCCAATCACAGAAACGGAATCGGACCAACCTTTTTCATGCAAATCAGGAAAGGTGGCGATATATATCATTGAGCAAAATAGCCAATCACAGAAAGCAAAAAATGGTCGAGTCCAAATTGAATGGGGAAAGGTGTATAGCAGAAGTTGCAAGTGTAGCAGGGGTAGCAGTTAATGGAAACACCATAAAAATTGATTTCCTATCTTATTACTTTTGGGGGGTGGGGGGGCATTTATTAACCTTTAAAAAAAAAATTAATGTACCTATTTGTGTTATCATTTGAAATAATTTTTTTTTTTTTAATATATTTTTTTCCTCGTTTAATTTGATTAAATATTACTTCAAATTCTCAAACTTGTAAAAAAAAAAAAAAAAAAAAAAAAAAAAAAAAAATTGAAATCCATCTTTTTATTTATATCTTGCTTATTTATTACTTCTTTTTCTTTTTCTTCTTTTTTTTTTTTGGAGAGGGAGTTTACATAGTATAAGACTGCTGTGAAGTTACCATCTCTCCAAATTTCCCAGTGCCACATCCGAGGTCCAATATTTTGGCGGACTTGTCTAAAAGGAGTTGGACAACTTTCTTTTGGGATTCGATGTAACCTTGAAAACCCAAAGCTGTCATGTCCTGAAAATAAAAATGCAGAACGGGTGCAATGATAATAAAAAGAGCAATTATGAAAATAAAATTGAAGCTTTCTAGAACTGTTTATAATTGAGTGAAAATATCATTTTGAATCCCCAAATTCCTTAAAATTGATTAACTTTAAAGAATGAGGTTCATTTCTGACATTGCGATATACAGAGTGAGTTAAAAAAAATGTCACATCATTTTGAAGTTGTATTATGAAAAGTATGAGCATTTAACCACGGATTTCATGATATGTCTTGATAAAGTTATCTTTATTGCAAATGTTGGTGCCATTTTCATTTGGATCATTGCACGCATGACTAAATTACAGAAGACGATTGCGTCAGTGGCTGGGTGAAGATTAAAAGGAAATGTTGACAGGATATGTGTAAACACTTACACATACACCCTGGCACCACGCACACACCCATCCTCCCTCAAACCACACGCACATCATCACACACACCCACCCACACTCACACACACACACACACACACGCACACACACACACACACACACAGAGTAACAGTTCACAAAAAAAAAATCCCATTTAAGGTTTTGTTTACCGAGACCAGCACTGAATTTTTTGGACGTAGTAATCCTCTAGCAACTGTTTGTGAGTGAGGGTGAGGGTGTGTGTGTGTGTGTGTGTGTGTGTGTGTGTGTGTGTGTGTGTGTGTGTGTGTGTTCGTGTATGTGTATTATGTCATAAATTACAGACTTTTTAAAGATTTTGCTCCCCTCCCTGCAACCCTCTCACACTTTCTAAATGACATCTGAACTCGTGACATGCCTACCTACCTGGTCGTATAGATTAACCCATTGATTGTACAGCTTATTCTCCTCATCTCGAGTCTTTGCATGGAAGGTAGTTAAGAGCCTCTTATAAGCTCCTTCAAAGCCATCCCCTTCAAGAGGAAGGATTGTAGAAACAGTTCTCGAGTTGGTATTGACATCTACCATCTTGCAGATTGCCTGAACTTCTGTTGTTGCTGTGCTTCTGTAGTGGTTGCTCTTGGTGTTTAAAGCTCCTTTCTCTTATTGTTGTTCTATATTTGTTTTCATCTCCAGGTAATCAGTCAAGAGATATTATGTCCGAATCCCAACTATCTTACCCCTAAAATAAAGCCACCACAGTGTGTCAAAGGAAATGCGATTCCATAGGTAATAGTGTAGCTCTTCAGCTCAGTAGTGTAATGTTTTTCGCTCTCCTGAACATTTGACGTTTTTGAGATACGAGATTTTATTACCCAACCAACGCTATGTATCTTTTCAATGTAAAGTTTCGTAATTCATAATTCACAGATTGGGCCTCGAGTATGACCTGATTGTAAAGGGGCACAAAGAGGTTTACGAGAAACGACACATATTCAAAGTCCGCTTTTATCTCTTTAAACATAGAATGATTACGTCTAATCATTGCCTCTTGTTTACACTTTGTAATTCAGGAATTGTATAGCATTTGTCATAATATTTTTTTTTCGTTAAATGTTTATTTGATTTTGAGATTCATTTTGCACACTACAATACACATTATACTTCATTCATTAAAAAAAGAATAAAATCACATTTCGAATCTAAATTTAAAACTCATCCATTGCACCAACGGATTTGTTGTTGTTGGAAATTGGTTGGTTCGGGGACAGCTATCCCCTAGATAATTACCCCCGTACAAGTACCCAGCCAAAATCTACCCCCTAACTCTACACCTCACCCTAACCCTATTTCTGGGGGTAATTGTCCTGAGGGTGATTGTCCAGAGGTTATTTGTCCTGATATGGTTATGGTTGTATATTTACGTCAATTTTATTTTTATTTTTATCTTTCGGGTTTTGTATTCAATTACTATTGTGGACTAGTGGTGGTATTTCCAAGGAACAGACATGAGAACCACGTTAATCAATGAATAATTGAAAATAAAGAACTGAAAACACAACTCTCCAAATACATCTAGAAGTTAACATGCTTAAAGGAATCTAACATAAAATTTAAACAAAAGTGGGGAATGGAGCAGAATTAATCTTAATCTGATATGATTAAAAAAAAAAAAAAAAAAAATGGGGTCTGTTGTTTGTGCTTGGACGAGAAGTTCACTATTATCCGCAATGCAAATTTAAACCAAAAGGTCCGAGATCATCTCGAAATGAAGGCACAGAAGGACCCCCCCCCCCCGACACTCAAGCAAGAACACCGAACCGAGTTAGTGTGCCTTGATTGAAATAAATACAAAAGTTTGAAGGATGACATTGTAAACATTTGTTTTTGTTTTTAATGATTTTCTCAATTATCATATTTAACACACAGAATGTCAATTTATTATTGCATTTACATTGCATTTTTACGTTTGTTTACTGTAAGCATTTTGTGAGTCTTCCTTCGAAAGATGGCGCTATTGACATTACTGGAACGCTCTCCATTGTTTTAAAGCTAGTACGAACTAACAGCCTCGCACATCGCCACCTCAAGTCCTCAACTACTCGATTCTGCCCTGATTCCTAATCCATAATGCAATATCCTGATAGTGTAGTCTTATCATTCAGGCTCATTTGAATGAAAACATTTTCACTTCTCAAGGAATTCACACCTTGATAATTATTTTGCGAAGTAGCAAAAACACATACTTTCCCCCTCAAAACATTTTAGTTTCCCAAGACAAATAAAATTGTAAGTTAATTTATACACCGTTTTGTTAATAGCTATCTCAAAAGGTTTACTTTAAGACTAGCTATTTATAACACACAGTCAATGAGAGCTTTGCTCAGTTCGCTGTCGCTTTAATAACGTGAATAAAATTTGAATTAAAAAATATTTTGTGAATTTCACGAAAATAGTGTGAATATTATGTCACGTTTGATGGTTTAAAGTTTGAAAAAAATATTGTAGGCCTACTTAGTGCGAACAATTTATATTTCTATATGACTCGGTATTACATCTTACGTAAATCATGCAATGTAAGTAATTTGCATTTACACGTATTTAAATGATTACAAAATCACTCCGGGATAGAATCATAAATCTTAAACATTTCTGGTACGGTAGATGTAGGGAATACCGGACAGTAGGGAATGACGGACGGTCACCACATGTCCAGCCCTAGCTGCCAACATAAGATCAACTGAGTTGAAATACCGGAAACTATTGGTCAGGTGGTGTGTCTGGGAAGGTTGAATGCTGTATTCGACAGCAACAAGTGAGAAATCTCCGAGAAAACTATCACAATCTGTGAAGGTAGGGAAATTGGCAGCCTGAAAAATGGCCTGATGTAAAAATTAACATTTTAGAGAATGTGATGGTATAAAAATAGAATTGGGGCATGACCTCTATTTCATGCATTATGGACATGTGTGGAGGGTGGGCCAAACGTGTATGGAGTGTATACGCTGTACAAAGCCTGTGTATTGGGGTGGTAGTATGTTGAAAAGTGCTAGTCAGTCATTTTTTTGTGTAGGGAATACCGGACACCACATGGACGGTTGTTTGTTTTACTTCCGGGTTGAGTTGCTAAGCATGTAGATCAAATGGTAAGTTGCATATATTTATTTATTAAATTGTTTGACAATTTTGAAATGTCTATTTCTCTTTATTATTATTGTGATATGTCATGATCTACATGAGATATAAAGTTATTCTGAGTATTTTGTAATTTTGTAGTAAAATGCATATAATCTTCTAAATATGAATAATGTTATAAAGAATCAATACAAACATGTTAAGTTGATGGTTTACATTCAAATCAGTGCTACCAGACAGATCTTTATACCAAAAAAAAAGGGTAAAAACATACTGTCCGGTATTTCCTACACTGTAGGGAATACCGGACAATTTACGATGACGTCATTGTTTGCATATAACTGCCTCACCAAATATTTGATTATCTCAATTTTTTTGGAAAATAAAGTTGAATGATGTAGCTAAGCAATGAGAATCTTTTTCTTTTGTGATTTTATTGTTTTCATGTGCTAATTAAGCAAATGAGCTTAAGTGGCAGGTATTCCCTACATCTACCCTATAATTTACACTGTTCGTCATAAAGGTGGAATATTGTTTTCTGGCTCAAGCGACATTACGTTGCTCAGTTATTAACTTCTTGAATGTGTTTGTCACCGGTTTCACTTTCTGGGATCCTGTGTATATCTTGGACGTTCCCTCAACCCTTCCCGGGGATTTTTCTTCAAAAAAGTTTGTCACCCCCAGAAGATGGCCATTTTTGTCGTTTTTTCTTATTTTGGGAGCCCTTTTTTGTTCACGCGACCCACCAAGGCCCCCTCAGTCCAACCCCCAAGGAAACACGTCTGAGATGGAGTTTTGTTTTTGTTCTTTAAATTAAATCTAGATTTATGGTTACAGGTTCGACTCTTTTGTCTAGGGGAGGGGTCAAATTTTATTTTGATTGGGGTTCAACATTCATTTTATTCATTTTTACACCATGGAAATTTCTATCTTCCCTAAATTGTATTGTAAAATCTCAACCAAACATAAATCTAAATAAAATATTATCAATAATGACTATTTACAGCCTTGTCATCAACGCTAAACTAAATTTAAGGGGAAAACGATGACATTTAAGGGTTAAAGGTGGTTTTTCATATCTTTTGTTTTCAGCATAAAGATGGAATAAAATATTCCGAATTTTCACCAATCCCGTTTTTTACTTCAACCCCTCCCCTAGACAAGAGACCTTAGCCTGTCCACAGAAATATAGATTTAACTTAAAGAACACTATAAAACAATACACCTCAGTCGCGTTTCCTGGGGGTAGGACTGAGGGGGGCTTGATCGGCCGGGAAAACAAAATGGGGCCCCAAAATGAGGAAAAATGACAAAAATGGGCATCACGGGGGTTGACGAAACTTTTTTGGAAAAAGGTCCACGTGAAGGGTTGGGAGAATGTCCAAGATATAGCCAGGGTCCCAAAAAGTAAAAGCAGGGACAAACATATTCAAGAAATTAAAGTCAGAGCAAAATCATGTCGCTATAGCGGCAAATAAATATTCCACCTTTATGACGGACAGTGTATTATAAAATTATGAAATTGATGACATATTCTTATTTATTATTATTTTCCGATATAATATAAATATATATAAAACACTCAAAACCTGGAAAGGAATCCGCCACCAAAACCAACTAAAAATGCCGCCACATATGGATTGGTTTGTGTTACGAAATAATAAATAATCGATTACTTGTATCCAATAATCCTTTATGATTACTAATACATGCACTGTGACGTAACAAAGCTACATACTCTTTAAAAAAAGGAGGAAAATCCAAAAGCATTGTTAAATATCATTACTGAAGAGATTCGGAAATAGGACAGCGATGGACGGATATTTATAGTTTATTCTTTCCTTTTATTCGTTAGCTAAACATCAGTAAAAACACCAGGAAAACAGCCTCTGTACAATCAGAACATTTGAACAAAAGATTATTAGCATTTCATAATTAATATATCATGATACACTCTGCAAACAACTCACATTATTTTGAATTCTTTAACTGAACGGAACAATCATATTAATTTAATAGCCGATTTCCCAAATGAAGGTACATGTATATTATACAATTACTATAATTTCTATTAACAATTCTTAGTTTCATGTCATCCATTACAATTAATGATCAATCACATACTATAATCCTTTAGCAGGCCAACAATGATTAATCACATATTCTAATACACCATCATTGAACTAAACTCACCGGCCAGTATCTATTCTAATCTATACTCCCAGCACCATCAGAGCCACCATACAGCAGGAAGCCTTATCCCAGTGAAGGATGCCAGTCCAACATTAAATCCTAAAAATAACAATTATTATAACGATCATTTTATTATAGGTTTTTCCGGCCGTTTTCATCCCCCATGCAGTCGGTTTCACGAATATTCATTCAAATTCAAGCGAAACTGAATGTTCAAGTAACCCCTTACTTCAATTAGATAAAGAAAAAGTTCAATTTCATTTCCTTTACTTCGATTTCATAAAATACTCGATCAAACAAAAATGTCAGTAGGCGCAATCAATTTCGCGCCAGCGAGAATTTGTTCTTGGTTTGACATTCAAATTCACCAGTGGATATTTCAAATTAACACGTGTTCATTCATATTAATGCTATATGCTCTTTCCCGTATGGTCGTTCCCGATTTTCAGGGAAAGGGGTATATTTTAGGGGCTCAGGTAGGGGGAAACCCGAGAAATAGGGGTCTTTAAGCATTCTCTCCCCACCCGACCTATTTTATTTAATTTCATTTTTTTATTTGTTTTAAAGACAAAACCTGAAATAGGGTCCTGAACATGTGAAAAGGGGTTAATTTTGCTGAGAAAGTGCATGTTGACCCCCTGAGCGGGGAGGGGGGGGGGGGTTGTACCTTCTCTTCTAACTCATATAACCGTCCAAATTACAATTATGAATAAAAAAAGGGTTAAAAAATTAATGAAAACAAAAGTATACAATGAAAAAAGGAAAATGCGCACAGATTATCTAAAAATAAAATTTAAAAAGAAAAACAAAACAAAACAGGGAGAATGAAGAAAATCTAAACAAGAAAATATATGAAAGAAATTAATAATGAAGCATGGAGCCTCTGCTGGCACATGTCTATACATTTCAGAAGATGATTGAATGAAGGAGGATTATGAAATGAAAATGAAATAATGAATATATGATACAAATAACATTGCCATAACGTCATTTCCTTGAAGAGGGATGGAGAGGGTGGTGCGTATGGAGGGCCATCCACGCTATATTATATCATTCTATGCCCTTCCCGAAGTTTAAGAGAGAGTGAGAGAGAGTGAGAGAGAGAGAGAGAGAGAGAGAGAGACAGACAGAGAGAGAGAGAAAGAGAAAGAGAGAGAGAGAGAAAGAGAAAGAGAGAGAGAGAAAGAAAGAGAGAAAATGGAGAAAAAAATGAGAGAGAATGGAGAAAAAAATATGAGAGTGAGAGAGAGAGAGAGAGAGAGAGAGAGAGAGAGAGAGAAATAAAGCATGGAGCCTTTTCAGGCACATATCCGTACGTTTCCGAAAATGATGATAAATGAAGGAAGATTATGAAATCAAAATCATATAATGAAACAAAACATATACATATAACATTGCTATAACGTCATTGCCCTGGAGAGGAATGGTGAGACAAGGCTGATGCGTTCATCTCGATCTCTCTCCATCTCTTGTCTCTATGGCCTATACCCGACGTGTTGATTGTTTATCAGAATCTATTATGTGGGATATGGTGATGAATATGAATATTCAGTTATAAGCACAAAAGCTATGACCATTCCTTCCAAAGATTAACTTTTATACATAATTTCTTTAGCAATTATAAAATCATGCGTTAGCACACCATAAACCGTACATAGTGAAATTGACTATTGTTTTGCATTAAATAGATAGCTTTAAAATGAAATAGAAAATACAAATATGTTCAAATTAGCTCTTGTTTACATTTAATGTGAAATTGAATATTACCATTGTGAAATAGGCGAATTTTGTACGTCTTTGATTGACTAAAGTACCTTTTCGGTCGCTGTTCACATTAGGTTGAATTCCTAAAGTGTGATATTGAAATGCCAGTTTAAGCACAGGCCAAAAAATTAGCTAAATTGAATGCTCCACACATGTAATTGTGTGAATGGGGGATGAAAATGGACGGGAAAACCTATAATATATAGGCACAGAATTAAATCTGTCAAAGTAATTATCACCTCATCAGTATCACATATCAGATGTTCACATTTAATTATCTAATTTATCAACATGACAAACTGTGAAACAAATCTATCAAAGATAAGGAAATTTGTAAAGTGTACATATAAATCGGAAGAGTACATGAATTATCTCCAACTTTCAAATATCACATTCATTAATAACATACAGTATTATATAATCATCATTTGAAATACAAATAAATTCAAATACAAAGAAACTTACATGAAATAATTAACACGTCAACGATCTGAACCCGACAACAACCTTCACTCTCCAAGTCATGTAATGCAATGTCTCTCTCTAAAGTACATCCCTGGTATAAGGCAAGTCCACGCTATTTTGCAATGTAACAAACGGGACATTCAGAGACAAAAATAGGCTTTTTTGATAAATCTTAAATTGAAATCCCAATCCTTAGGTATATTTTGAAGGTACTAAGAACCTTCAACAAAATCATAAGCAATAATTGAAATAACTCAATTCATATTTGATTTATGATAATTTTTTCGTTCGTAACACATGGGACCAGGAAAAAATGGTGTTTTTAAATTTTGAATGTGTTCACATGATACTAGGAATTTAAAAAGCAGATAAAAACTTGCATAGTCACATCCTCTCAACCATGTAATAAACTTTGTAAATACATATTTTAATGTCAATACAGCCTTACATATTCTGGCAAGGTCAAGTTTTATAAAATATGACATGTAACACATGGGACAGTAACACATCGGACAATTATTCTATGAAATATTTTCCATTAAATATTTGATGCAGCCAAGGCGTAGCAACATATTTTGTAAAAAAAAATCCCACTGATAAAACAAAAGAACCATAATACAAGACATTACTGTAAACAAGTAAATATTTTGTTTCATTACTGAGGTCGGAGGGCGAGTAATAAAACTATATTATTTTACATCAGCTTATTAACTTTGGTGAGACTACTACTGAGACATGAATACTTTAAGAATAAAAATATGGAAAGTTATGAGCTAGGTATGTATTTTTTCACAAGAGGAAGCCAAGATGAAATTGAAACAGAAAATATGTACTTTTTGGTTGTATTCCTATAACAAACCTTTAAAAATAATGGTTGAAAATAGCATTTTTAATGCATTTTATCATTTTTTCATGAATATTAATGAGCCTTGTGACGTCATATGGAATTGAAATGAATTTTTGACCTCATTTGCATTAAGTTTTTTCCATACACTTTGTGGTGATATATGATACATTATATGTACTTTTAAAACCTTACTTACACACTTGACACAAAAATGGTCGAAAAGTTGAAAAATCACCATCTCGGGAACAAATAGCTTGGACTTGCCCTATAGCAGATCTGAACTATTCAAAATCACTCGTCCAATTCAGAGTCACTACCCAAATACAAAAGAGTCCTAAATCATGCCTATAGGGAGTGGGTGTATTATTCAATATAGCTATCCCCAAAAAGGTGGGAAAGTCAAGGCTATTGTCTATTGGAGGGGTCTGACACTGTAGTCTGCCGCAAATACACAAATACTCTTTCTCTTTGCAATACATAAACAAATACAAATATTGTGGCATACTTACATCATACAACATTACCATCTTGATAAAACTCATTATATTAATTAGGTGATTCTATGTTCGCATGATTTATTATTTCATAACTTGATTTTAAGTTTTTATTCTGAAAAACAAAACTAAAAATACATCAAAACAAAATTGGCATAAGAGATTACACTCATTATGCTACTGTTAAGAAATGTACACTTAATTTACGATTCGTTTGAAGAGGAACCGCTAGAGGAGCCTGAAGAACTTCCAGAAGAGCCCGAAGAACCACCAGCAACATTGCCACTGTCGTCGCTATTGTTTCCGGTTTCAGTTGTTGTTGTTGGTACTGCTGTGGTGGTTGTTGTGGTTGATGCTGCTGTTCCTGTAATGCCATTGTTGTTGTTATAGGTTATTATGGTAACACGTGGGTTTAATACGAGGTTATTCCCATTTATGCGAGAGAAAGAGAAACAGAGATGAGGGAGAGAGTTCAAAGAGGAACAAAAAGAGGCAAATGGTACATGTTTCAAAATCAATCAAGCATGTCTGTCTACGCGCCTTTGTTTTTCCCTTAAGATATTTGTCCTTGTTAAGGGCTTTCCAATTTCCTAATTTCTCTCAAATTTTGGAGGCACACTAGGACTCTGAACCATTCATTTTGAAGACCAACCATGCATGACCTTTTAGGTGACATTTTGTCTGATTTTGACATTCAGAAAATCCTTTTTTGATCTTTGTCTCGATCATACTGTAGATTTCTTAATTAATACATGAGAAGTATCGTTCCAAATAAATATTGCAGTTATATTTTTTTGTTATTATTATCACTACGTGTATCGTTATCATATATAAATATCAATATAATCATAATTGTTTCTGTTAAGTTTGAAGTAAATACCATTTCTATTTGGCAATAATCACCTTGAACCGTTATAGTGGATGAACAAGTAAAGCTCAGCTCTGCATCGCTGATAGTGGTGGTCACAGTGTGTGTCCCCACTGGCAACATGAATGGTGGACCAGCTATAGCTCCTGGACTGATCTCATATTCAACAGTAGGAACCTGGCTTCCATCGGTCGCAGGTCCGTGGTAGAAGTAGACGCCGTTGGTTGTCACGTCCGATGGGCCATACGTATCTCCAGGAGAGAATTGATATGTGGCTGCGCCGTCGTCCGTGTCCACGGTTCTGGTGAAGTCAGGGCAGTTGTTGACTGGTATTTCAGTGACTGTCCAAAGAAAATAAAGTCAACGTGATAGAACGATATAGGCGTACATTATTTAAATTGATTTTAATGAAATTCAACTTGAATATTGGGGTCGACATCTTCACCCCTGGACAACTGCGGTCGAATGACCACCCAGTATTCCCAGAGGATAAACCCAATGCCCACCCTCTTGGATGATTATCAAGTGAGGGCTAGGGGATGTAACCCCAACTTCTGTTAGTGTTGGCCTACATGTAGAACTTTGTTATTTACCATGATGCTTCCGAATTTAATTGTATGGTTCATTAATTTAGCCATTTTAGCATGTCAGTAATTGGAAGACACGATGAGAGCAAGATTCCATATCTTTATATCACATTTCGTCCCTTCTTACTTTCCCCCTGTAAACTTTGGAACAGTAGTCCTTTCATTAGAAAGGAGGCTGAAGATCAGTATTTTAAAGAAAAATTATTTACTATATGAAGAACAGATCTGCAGACGTTCGTAAAGTCAATCGTAACTTACGAACGACTTAGTGAAACACAGAGTCTCACCTGAATTCGGTGTGTATCAGTATTACTACGAAGGTTATTTTTAACAATCAAGATACGGAATAATCTACTAAACAAAATCTTCATTTGAAATAATTTCGTTCTGCTTACGTTCGTTTATGACATTGACAGTACACATCGAAGGATTACCGCACGTGTCCCTTACGGTGAATTCCACCGGCGTAGCGCCAGGGGGGAAGATGAATCCTCCTAAACTCGGAAGTCCAATCGCTAGATTGTAGACTGCAGAACTGGGGCCTATATCACTTGGATCAGTGGCGGTATAGTCCACGTTTCGGGAGAATCCAAAGAAAACATTTGGGACGGTAGCAGGAAGCGTGAAACTGTTTACGCATGTCAATGTAGGCCCGGTTCTATCTACGTGGATAAAAGCAAATCATATGGTTATGATATTCTAGTAGTAGGTATGAGGAGTGATTTTGAGTGCAGTGGTTGGATAAAAGGAATAGTAGGGGAGACCGGGTATGGAAGTTACACGGGTCAGTTGTTACAGTTCTCAGTGTGCTAAGATGGAACAAGTGAGGATGTGCTAACTGGCATCTATATAGAGCCTACACATAGCTGTGATGAACTGCCGGTTGTGAGGTTTCTCCGTTGTTTTATTAAAAAGTAAATCAACAAAAAAACATTTTTTACTGTTCAAAGTAAATTTTTGACAAAAATTGAAATTTGTAATAGCTCTTACAACTGAAGGCACATTATGATAGTCTGGTATTGTAAATATAATACATGTATGTCACTAATATACCCCCTAGCCATGCCCTGTAATTCTGCCTAATGACTGTCCTACAGTTTATTTCTGTGTGTAAAATCACCCATGGGGTAGGTTGTTACAACAACCTACCCCATGTTGATGTAACAACTTACCCCAGTTACATTACATATGTAAAATTACATTTTTGTCTCAATTTTCAGGTGTTAATATTTGTTTTTTTCTATTATTACTTTTGTCTATTCTAGAGCTCTACTTGATCGACCGATAACGATGTCAAAAAACTGGAAAGTTGAAATTAAAGTATGGTATAAGAGATTTACACATTGTCAACTTACCCCGTATGTTTACATATTGTAACAATTGACCCCGTATGGTGTAACAAAATACCCCGTATATGGGGTAGGTTGTTACAAAAAAATGTCTTCACTAATTAAGCTGTAGTTAATTAGTGTCTACATGTTTTCAAGTTTTATATGCCTCAGGTTTTAGCCAACATAATAGGCTAACTACAGACCCAATATGGAGTGCGTGAGTTCTTTCATTAGAATTATCTGGCCCAAAATGTGAATTTTGTAACGTCCATACCCAGTCTCCCCTAGGCACTTTTTGAATTGCACGTTGCCATCGGTGTCACTGAACGGAGACCTTTCTACAAATAATGACAATAATAATAATGGTGGCCTCTTCACGCGTGACGCCTACTGTTATCACCAATGGTGGCGCTAAATCGAAATGCTTCCTCTCAGCAGACCACTGCGATGGTGTCATCATCCCTCACAACTGATGAGGGATGTAAACAGATAAAATGATGCAATGATGCAACGATAAAAATCAAATAGAACAATAAAAGGAAGGACTCGATAAGAAGAAGACCACTGATGAGATTAGAGGGCATCACGCGTGGAAAAACACTATTATTATTACTATTATTATAATTATTCGTACAAAGTGACTCCGATTGCAACGTGTAATTCGAAAAAAAAAGAGGCTATAGTGAATTTGAGTGAACATCTGGTAGGCCTATAAGCAAGAATTAGTCCATTTTAGTGGATGTATAAATGAGAGGATTGGTGATTTTATGATATCCTTACATGCACACAAATTTCAATCACGAAGAAAATAGAAAAGCAGTTCAAAGTCATGATTCCGTATATCCATTATCAAATTATAAAGGTAACGTAAAAACAACAACAACGAAAAAAAAAAACATCACTGACAGTCGAAATCAATTGCCTGAAAATTTGGAGAGTCATACTCAGTTTTCATAGCAAATATCAAATCTACATACAAAAAACAAGAACTAGTTTCCATGAGTAAAACCCGTTTGCTACTCTTGCAGGTGAGTGCTTTTATTCGTATATCACGTATTTTTCTTCAGAATCTGGTTTCTGTTAAAAGTACACACACCGCTCTTCCAGAACATGTAAGTTACTAAGGGATACTCAAGAAAAAAAAATATTGAGTATATATACTTTTTTCTTGATATCCCTTAGTAACTTTACATGTTCAATTACGTAAAATAATTGTGCAAGTGAGTTTCTCTTAACTTGGTACGGCTTGTGGATGATCGGGTGAAAACACTAACAATCGAGTAAAGTGAGAATTGCTGAGAAATTCTAATATAGCCTGTATTCACTAGTGAGTAACTACGACACATCTTCGTTCAGCCCCCCCCCTTCGGCTCAGCTCATCTACTTTCAAAAACCGCTCCAACGGCCCCTGCTTTGTGATTGCATAAAAAGCAGTACAAAGAAACATGCAATACCATAAAATATAACCACCTGTACTTGCCTAACAAGGCATAGGCCCAACAAAGAAAAATGCCATGATCATTCAGTACAACCCTTTGTGCTTGCCTAAAAAGGCAGTACAAAAGAAAACATGCCATGTTGATACAGTTAGATAACCCTATTGAGCTTGCCTAACTAAGCAGCACAAAAGAATATATGCAATTCTTATACACGAGAAAACCCTTTGAGCTTGGCTTACAAAGCATCGCTAAAAAAAGAACATGCATCTCTGATACAACGAGATAACCCCTTTATGCTTGTCTAACAAAGCAGCACAAAGAAACGTTGGTAGATCCTCTATATATATAAAACACTCTGTAAATTCGCCTGGGTTCGCAACGCAGTGAGATACCCCTTAAGTGCGTACATGTTTAGCGGAAACCATATAGAGTTACAACTCTGTGAGCATGACGGATCCGAGAGCGGAGAGCCTGCATGCTCTTATTGTCTTTGGGTGAGTCCTTTTCCCTTTGTCTGTTTGTTTGCCTGTTTTTATAATGATATTTGGAATGTTCCGATGCATATACAATTCGTCTGATAACACTAACACTTAGATTAACATGCTATGGATTTCCCATTACTCTTCTTTGTCAGTCATGTTCACAGTTTGAGTAATTTTGATGCATTGGTCAATGCAATGTGTTGGTTTGTGTGAATTGAGCACTGAAGTGAGTAATGCAGTGTATTGGTTTGAGAGAATTGATGCACTGATGTGTATATCATCGTAACATTCCAAATATCATTATAAAAAACAGGCCAAACAAACGCAAACAAAAAGGAATAGGACTCACCTAGTGAGTACGCTTTACATACTCAGAGAGTCAGTAAGTAAAGGTTGCACAAACTCATCACACGCAAGTTGATGAGCTTTACTAACTCTCTGAGTATGTAAAGCGTTAATCACTAGATTAGTTTGTGCAATGTACTCAAAACAATTAGTTATGTTACACAATGAAATGAGTTAATTAAATAAACTCATTTTGGTGTGTCACTATATTGTCAAATTTAAAATACTCGATTAGGTGCGTTTTCAAAGTAGCTTTATTGAGTGAAAGCACTCATGGATGTGTGTCACTATATTGTCAAAAATACATGGATATTTGAGTGTGATCACTCATATATGCAAGTTCTCATTTTTTGTGTGTAAGTACATCGTTTCATTTCGATCACACTTTTCTTTAATAAATTTGTCCTTACCTACACTGTCCGTCATAAAGGTGGAATATTTTTTTGCCGCTATAGCGACATGATTTTGCTCTGACTTTAATTCCTTGAATATGTTTGTCTCTGCTTTTACTTTTTGGAAAACTGGCTACATCTTGGACATTCTCCCAACCCTTCACGTGGACCTCTTTCCAAAAAAGTTTTGTCAACCCCCGTGATGCCCATTTTTGTCATTTTTTCTCATTTTGGGGCCCCTTTTTGTTTTCCCGGCCGATCAAGCCCCCCTCAGTCCTACCCCAGGAATCACGACCGAGGTATACTGTTTTATATTGTTCTTTAAGTTAAATCTATATTTCTGGGGACAGGCTCTCTTGTCTAGGGGAGGGGTTGAAGTAAAAAACGAGATTGGTGAAAATTCGGAATATTTTATTCCATCTTTACGCTGAAAACAAAAGAAATTAAAAACCACCTGTAACCCTTAAATATCATCATTTTCCCCTTAAATTTTGTTTAGCCTTGATGACAAGGCTGTAAATAGTCATTATTGATAAAATTTTATTTTGATTTATGTATGGTTAAGATTTTACAATCCAATTTAGGGAAGATAGAAATTTCCGTGGTGTAAAAATGAATAAAATGAATGTTGAACCCCAAACGAAATAAATTTTGACCCCTCCCCTAGACAAAAGAGTCGAGCCTGTAACCATAAATCCAGATTTAATTTAGAGAACAATAACAAATCTCCACCTCAGACGTGTTTCCTTGAGGTAGGACTAAGGGGGCCTTGGTGGGTTGCGTGAACAAAAAAGGGCCCCAAAAATAAGAAAAAATGACAAAAAGGGCCATCTTCTGGGAGGTGACAAACTTTTTTGAAGAAAAATCCCCGGGAAGGGTTGAAGGAACGTCCAAGATATACCCAGGATCCCAGAAAGTGAAGGCGATGGCAAACACATTCAAGAAATTAGTAACGGAGCAACATAATGTCGCTTGAGCCAGAAAAAAATATTCCACCTTTATGACGAACAGTGTAGTTAGAGAACTCGATATTTCTAAGATCAGGTAGTTGAGAAATATTACCAAACATGAGTATAGGAGACGTTGGGTATTGAGGTTTTAGACAAAATTGAAATACACTTCATTGTATAATACCCATATGGCCATGGAATTATAATGACCAAACAATTTGGATAATGGTTCGAAATTCCCTTCAATTGTTAGTGAATTTATCATGCCAAAAAAAGTTAATTGAGATAAGTTGGCTAAACGCCCTTATTAGATTTGGATCAATGTCGGGCAATTCTTGCTATTCTTCTCTAAAATAATAATAAAAAAGAATTAGGTTTACCTCCATCTAGACACTGCGCATTGATGAATGAAGATCTGGTGATTAAAAGGAGCAATATGAACTTCCAAAGGATATGGTAAACATCATGGAGTGATGCAGAAATGCGAATATCCATCCTTCCAACAAGAAACTATAAATCAGGGGAAAATTATTTTGAAATTATACTGAGGAATAATATTCACGGACTGCACTGCGATGAACCGAATGGATAAATGAATGAAAGTGTGATATCAAGCCGGTGACTCACGTCTGACTATATCTCAAAACAGCATAGTTTTGTGCAAATTTTTTTTAATTTTCCTACATAACTGAATAAATAAATGTGGGTGATATAATGTACTCACCGGAGTGTTACGAAGTGAGAAATTGAAAGTCAGGAAGTCAGTATTTCATTTTCCTTCTGAACCCCCCCCCCTCCCCCTCACTACGAACAATTGTTTCATAATGACGTCATGCTTGCGGCGATGATATTGACACGATTGAGGAAAAACAAGGTTAACCTAATTAGATTTTCCAGATTGATAATCTGAATAAATTTGTTCAAAAAAAGTGTGGTTAAGGCCTTACGTGATTTTGATCATGATTGATCATGCATTGAATTGATTTGTATCCTCGTTGGACTATTTTTTTTTCTTCTAATACCACATGGGCTAAACCCATACTCAAAATGAGGTGTGATTGAACGAATAATGTTTTTATTTTCAGATTAAGGAACATTATTACACTTTCGGATTATGAACCCTATTGTTTTGGGAGAGTTGAATCCTTTAATACAGTGTAATATGTCTCTTAACAGGTCTTGTTTAAGGCTATAAAACCTCGCTTTTCCGGTTTTAAACAACAATGTCTAAATATTAAACAAGAATGTTTAACTTTTAAACCAACATTTTTTTTTAAACAGCGAAATTTTTAAACCGCGTTCTAACAATGTGAAAGGTAAACCGCAACGGAATTAGCATGACTTTAGAGATTTTTGGTTAAGCGGAACTTATGAATAGCAAAACATATTTCTTTCTAGATGTCAGGTAATATCTATTGATAACACCTAAAGCCAATTTCGTAATGCCTTAATAAATAGCCAAAAGGCTCAACGGATATGTCGATTAATTTTCTTTTTCAGCTATTCAGTAAACATTGTAAAATTTGTTTTAGGTATTACCAATTAGACGATAATATTTAGTTCAATGATTAATGGGCCATGTGCATAAAAACCAGCAACTGCATTTACTAGATTTTGGCTCATGAATTTTCGTCGTCCCAATTTTACCAAATAACACGAACCATTTTTTTTAAATCGTTAATATTGGTTTATAATATTTTCGGCTGTAAATCTCTCTCCATGTCATTTTGTTTGCCCTCAAATTGCATTATAGCAATGAAGAACCTTTGGCAATGTTTGGAATTCAAACTCTGAACCCTTTACATGACTTTGTATTCATATTTTTTCTTCTTTGTTGACTGATTTCCTGAATGTTTTATATTAATATTCACAAGCTTTGCTTTTTAGTGGACCTCTACATTTTCAAAGAATATAGGTCACAATTCATGATAGTGCTTTGTGAATTTTGTTTGTTTATAATTTTTGTGTTGTAATATTTTTATAATTTTCATTTTAACAAATGTTATTGTACGAATTATCCATGCTTACACAGTACTACAATGCTTGCATTTTTTAAATTCGTTTTCTGTTGGAGATGAAGTCAAAGTAAAAAGTTAAAGCCAACGAATCTTCGGAAAATCAAATTGTAACCAAAT
Source organism: Paracentrotus lividus (assembly GCA_940671915.1). NCBI lineage: Eukaryota > Metazoa > Echinodermata > Echinoidea > Camarodonta > Echinidae > Paracentrotus > Paracentrotus lividus. The sequence goes on from CALNVZ010000218.1 coordinate 5,084,537, forward strand.
AATAAAAAAAAAAAATCCAGCAACTCTCTGAACGTAGATTAGGAACATAACTTTTGGTTTAATTAAAAAAGGCAAGCGGGTAATCAAATAATACTTCTATTGAGCATGTTGAGTCAATACGGTCAAGGTGATCGGTAAATGCTTGCTTACAGTCACCCCCCCCCCCCCCCCAATCAGGCGGTAAACCATACAGGTATGCTTGTTCCGGATTTTTAACCCTTTAGGGATTGAAACAGTTAAGGATTTCGACCCTCTATCACGGGCTTCTGAAAGGGAAGCCTTCAAAATTACCACCTAGCATGGGTTCTAAGAGGGAAAATCAGCAAAATTGGCTCCTAAATGAAAAAGGGTAAATTACCGTATTCCAGAGAAGATTTGGAAACTATCCCTAATAAAGGACAAATAACAATCTTGATATTGTCCAACTCTCCCCACAACATATATACTTACTGCCGGAAAAGTAAGTGGGCAACTTGATAGTGTTTTATTTCTCATATTCCAATGTTCGTCATTCAAATTCACTTTCGGTACATTTAAAATAAAGAAGATCGGATTCTATCCAAGATACCATTTGTTCATACTTAGTGCAAGTATCCATGATTTATTTTTAGTACATAGAATAAGAAAACTGACAAAGTCATCCTTTGTAAGTCGTGCAGAGCATTGTTTCTTAATTAAATAATCGTGATCCGGGAATACGCCCATGTGGTTTGGAAGTTATCAATATGTGGTAGAAAATCAGTACATCGCCTGTATTTACATTCACACGAACTATTTGGCTGGTAAACCTTAAATGATAATTAAACCCTATAGAAAGCAGTTGAATTGTACCAAAACAGAAAAAAAAATCAAAGAATCAGACTGAAAGTTTTAAAAATGTTGGAGAATCGAATTTTTCTACTTGCAAAGGTGGCATCACACTTTCACCCCGCTGCCTGGTCGCCTCTTCTTTTCCTGAACAGTGGGGGATCCAGCATTTCATAATGGGGGGGGGGCACAAATAAATTTCCGATTTTAATGTGAGTCAAAGTCAATGATCGGTTTTCAGATTGTGAGCTTTCAACTGCAGAAAAGCAAACTCATGTCACTCTGTGCGGCTATCATAATGGACTAGTCCCCCCCCCCCTCCTGAGATCATGGCTACCTTGCTGCCACACCTCAGTAATATAGAAGAGAGATTAAATGGAGGCCATACAACAATAATCACTTTATTATCTTCGTTATAAGCAAACATTTCCTAAAATCAAATTTACACAATAGATCTCATTTGGTTGGAAGGACGTGTTTTCACTGTGAACCCCCACCCCCCCCCCCCTCCATTTCAAATAATCATTCTGAGGATTAATAACGCTGTTGACATGAATGCAACTGTGACAAAGGTTACACGTAAATACAGGGTGTTTCCAAAAAAAGGAAACCCAACTTTGATCAACAATTATTTAAAAAATATTCCAATGGTGATTATGAAATTTATATCACTGTAAAGTGCAACTTATTACCATTCTAATGATACCTCTCTCACGTCACCCATATTATGCTTCGCTGAACCCCATTGTTCTGAAAAAGTCTTGTAAAATGGTGCGTGGTTCACTTTCATGCACCTTGAGATGGTTTGTGTGAATGTGCCTGGAAAGGAAACCCAACTTTGATCATCAATAATTTCAAAAATATTTCAGTGGTGATTTAGAAGTTTATATCACTGGAAAGTACAACTAATAACCCTTCTAATGATACCTCTCTCAGCTCACCGATATCATGCATCACTGAACCCCATTGTTTTGAGAATTGTCTTGCAAAATTGTGACAGGTTCTCTATCATGCTCCTTGAGATGAGTTGCTTTTAAACTAGGTTCCTAACAAATCTAAGTAAAGCATTCCAGAGACTTTGAATAAATGGGTTGGAAATGTCTACTTTCTTAGTCCGTTAATCTTACCATCCAGGTAATTTCATCATGTTATTGCTCACGACAACCAGAGAACCTTCAGTTCTCCGTGGATAATGTAAGAGGCATGACAGTGCATCAATCACAATTTTGCAAGATATTTTTAGAACAATGGGGTTTAGTGATGCGTGACATTGGTGAGCTGAAAGATATATCAATAAAATGATAATGAGTGGCACACTCCAGTGATATAAACGTCATAATCACTACTGTCATGTTTTTTAAATGATTGATGATGACAGTTGGGTTCCCTTTTTAGGCACATTGCAGCAACCCATCTCAATGAGTGTGAAAGTGAACCACTCTCAATTTTTCAAGACATTTTCAAAACAATGGGGTTCAGTGACGCGTGATATTGGTGAGCTGAGCGAGGTATCATTAAACTGGTGATTAGTTGCACTTTTCAGTGATATAAATTTTATAATCACCATGGTAATATTTTCGAAATTATTGATGATCAAACTTGGGTTTCCTTTTTTCTGGGTCACCCAGTATTATAAAGTTCGTTTTTGCCTTTCTAGCCATTAGAATTTGAAAATGCCGAATGATCTGTTCTAAATCTCAATTATGCTGTTGTGATAAAAATGCTTATCTGTCTTATTGCATGTATATAATTTATCCTGTTTATAAGTAATGTGTCATCATGGGCTGATCCTGATATTTATCAACAAATAATATTTGATTTATGTTTATGAGTAATATATTAGCATGATTACGTGACAATTAGCAACCAGAGTGCAAATAATCAAAGCGATATTTGTTGTTGAACCTTATCAAACCTATTTATTGATGCTTAAGTGTCTGAAGTGAAAATAAGATAATGGAATAAAATCATTATTTCAATCTTAAAGTAGTTCTGTTATCAGGTAGGTATCATAATAATAATAAAATATAGATAAAGATTCCGACACACAATAATCGACGCGATCTGTACAATGCTTAAGAACTTTCGGAGAAACTACTAATTCAGTCTATACCGTCGCATTGGCATGGTTGGTGTTGCTTCAGAATCATAAGAATTGCTTGTCCAGACCATGAGCAGATGAGTGCTGGTATATTGAATACACCGACAATCACATGCACTTTATAGCAATATGATTCACACCCATGCTATCTCACTGCAATATTTGGGATTTTAAAAATCGACCTGTCATTGGTAAGCATGAGGATATCGAACATTGTATGATTCATCTAACATGAATGACATGCGTGACTTTTATTCATAATATACATGTATTTGTTAATTCAGTTTTCTTTAAAAGCATGGTAGTTTCATTCATAGCCACAAGGGCTTGCTTTACATTGGAGCCCTGTGATATACAAAATTTACATTGATCAAAGACAATAGTAATATAAGATCAATATTAAAAAAAAAAAAACATAAACAGTATAGCTATTGTTCTATTTTTTTTTTTTTTTTTTTTTTTTTTTTAGTCTTGGAAAGAACTGTAAACCACGTGGAAGAGCGAGAGTTGACGGAGGCTTGTAGTATATCAGACATGGCTTGGCATTTTGAGCAGCTTTATCAGTTAGTACAACATGTAAAAACAATTGTTTTGACCATTTTCATAGAGAGTGAGTTGTATGAATTTCATATCAATTCTAGTTGTAAACTTAAAAGATAGAGGGCGCTACCATTCTACTCAAAGCGAACGTGCCCATTGACTTTTTTTTGTTTTTGGACAGTTTTTCACTTTATTTTCTTTATTGTGGCGAGCAACTACATTTTCAAAGAAATGTTCTACTTGAATAAGTACGCTAAGAGTCTGAATTTTTCAAAAATAGGAATAACTTATTGCAAAGGGAAAAAAAGTCCTGTCACTTGTGTCAATTCGAAAGCCTAGTCAGATCAAATTCCTGTACAATATGGTATATTTTGTTCTCAAAATAGCTCATGCGCTGCATAGTTTTGATCCTCGATGCCGCATTATACTATTATAGCTTATTGTTCACAGGCCAATTAAAAGCTTGAATTCTCAGCTTTCCGGAGATGGTACATTCATTTTAATTGATTAAAAAAAGTCCTGTCACTTTGAACATAATCATAAGAAGTTCTTTCCTCGACTAGTCAAATTTACGCTTATCACATGCATATCGCATAGAAACATGTGAACGGCGTCTTCACAAGACTTGTGACTAGTTCACAATCTTTGTCATTGTTTTGAGCATCAATTTATATGAATTGCATATTCTGATTACAACTTCAGCACAATAATGTTATAAGCTTGCCCAAATGTGTATTTCCTCCATCTGGTCTGGAGAATCTATTAACTAACAACATGATAAAAGTTCATCAATTTCTTTCATCTCCACGAGTAGATTGCTCAACCGAACGGACAATACCATTCCACTGAAGGGAAGTCTTCTTACGCGAGTTTTTGTGAGCTAATTTATTATTGCAGCCAGCTGTATAGATTTCTGCGCTTCTCAGCCGTATTTCCAACGTCACTTTGTTGCGTCTGGCCTCTTAGATAATGGACGCGCCTTGTTTAATTACGATTTAATGCCGCACATTGGTATACGTTAACTTTACATTTTACATAGAGTAGAATTGATATGAGTCGTTTATTGTCCGTCTTGAGGTTGCGGACTTCGAGGTGAAATATGTCTTTTTCACCCTATACCCACCATTACCAACATCTTCATTGAATTCATCCAGACAATCGACACCCGACCCCTGGCGCCAAGGAGACTCGAAGACGTAAACCATGGAACTTCAACAAGACGACTCAATCCCCTTTCTAGACGTCTGCTCAGTCCCCGCGAAGTTTCATGAGTCGCGGAAACTACTTTGAAACTTTTTTTTTTATTGTAGCGGAGACGTCTCAGAGATGTCTCCGCGACGGAATAAAGTATCGGAGACGTCTCGAATACTTTTTATCCGTCGCGGAGACGTCTCCGCGAAGTGAGATACTTTATCAGGACACCCAAAGTCAGGGTGGAATGTAAACCTGAAATTACTTATAACACAATTGAATACCTGAATATATAAAAAAAAAAAACACCCAAGTCCATCTCTTGGCCAAATTGAGATGCTGCTTATCAATCCATCTTGTGTATAAGTTACAGCAGGAAAATATGCCCCAAATGCCATAAATTAATGAAAAACAATGCCAAATCCCCATTGGCTACACACACAAATAATTTATTCTTTTTTGATTTACTCAAAATGAACTTCCATGGACTTGTTCTAATCTTATATTCATCTTTCCAATTTCTTTTTTATTCTCTTCTTCTTCTTCGTCCTCTTCAGGGTTGTTATTCACTCTTGAATTTGCATACCTGGACAAATTCAATAGAGGTGATAAGGAATAAACACATGATCTGATAGCACACAACACTTTTATTGAACAGGACAAAAGCAGTTCGCTTTCAAAAGGCAATCGGCACCTCTTCATTCGTCATGTTCGTTCAACGCAAGAGTGTGTACACCATGTTCCCAACCAATGGCTCTCTCCATGACTGTCGATTTATATACAGTATCTACAGATTGATATTAATCATTTTCCTGTTTAATTTCTACACAAAGTGTAATTCGCAAATAATGTATGTTATGGAGGGCGACGAAGTAAACCTAGAATTTCCTTATCCATGTGGCTCTATAGATGTTACATTGCAGTATGGCATGAGAGTCCCATTTTACCACTTATCAGAAACGCTCATCCTGACTCCAGATCAAGTAGGTAGATTCGAAGTGCAGAATATAACCGATGGAAGTGTTTGTTCACTTCAACTACGCATAAATTCTATCAAGAGATCTGATGCAGGAACATATATTCTTCTGGCAAATAATTTCGATTACATAAGGAGGGTTGGGTTACATGTAGATTTTCTTCCTGGAAAGCCTGATTGTAAATCAAGTGGGAAGCAGATTATAGGGAACTGGGTAAGGTTGCGTTGTACAGCTTCAGTTGGAAGTATGGCAGGACAGATTCGTTGTTACCAAGACGGTACACCGATGCCTCCACTGCGAGATCTTTCCGAAACGAGGAGGACATTCGAACAAACCACACTAGTGCAGCATAATCGCCACCATGTCTTCTGTTGCTCTTCCCCTGTGATAGAACCTAAAGAAAGATGTGAATGCAACGATTTTGTATGGGATCCCATTTCAGAAAGCAAAGAAACCGCCAAAATAGAACCTTGCCCTGCTTCATCGACCCAAACCCGTCAAACAAGGAAACATGATTTTACACTTCCATCTAGCATGTTCACAGTACCAACGTCACACAAAATGACCGGTAAAATGATTTTTACTCTTACTGAGCCAGAGCATAAGCGATTCACTTGGTCTGGGCATCATACAGCCGCAGTAGTTTTAATTGTCGTTTTCATGGTTTTAGTCATTATTTTGATCGTGAATCAATGTTTGACCGACTCATCTCAGCCATTCTATTTAAAGATACGAGAGGCGTATCCTGAATATTTTGGAAATATAGGGGACGCAACCAAATAAGTTTCAAATTTCGACATGTATAGTCAATGAGTGGTTTTCAAATTATAGAGATGGTGCGAGTCCCCGCGCCCCCGCCTGGATCCGCCATCGTTTAAAGCCACTTTTGATGCCGCAGGGATAAAATATGCCAGACATGTGTGTTTTTTTTTCACCCTTCCACAGGGTTCCTTTATTGAACATCAAAACAAACAATTTTACATTAAAATATTACACAAATCAAGATCAATTATACATATCGACAAAAGATTATTTCCAAAAACAGTCATCCATGACAATGCCGTGTACAAAATAAATATAAACATGAGCATGATGAGGGGAAAACTCTACAGAAATCGCAAGCAACCGTACTACCGTGTAAATCGTGTAATTAGAAATATCTCAGTCATGATTCTCACTGACAATTATTACTCCCGTTGCCCGTGGACTTTCCCGTTACAAGAATAAGATTCGTTTATATAGTGACGTTGTACGAATTTCCGCATAACATTACAAAAAAATATGTAAACATATTTAGAAACATTGTGTAAAATGACTCCATTTCTTTTCAATTTTTTTTTTCTCCCTTGCTATATATTTCTCTTTTTGATAAAACGTTTTAACAGCCGACATGACTCTATCAAACAATGGTATCTGATTTTTACATTTACTTGAAAAAAATCTCTTTTCTAACAATAATTAGTATACAGTTAAAGGCACTGTTATGATTTCCAAGCAGACCAAACAATTTATTTCGATTAGTAAGTTTATTCTTTATTCCTGTCTTATTTGAACACCACTGCTCAAGTTTTAACCAAATTATATCTATAAATGGACATTCACAATAAATTGGCATAATTGTCTCTTCGCTGTTGATGCAAAAAGAACAATTTTTATCAGCAACAATCTTGAACTTAAACAATGAGTCTTTCAAATGAAGTATTCTGTTTAATATTTTATACTGAAACCATCTCATCTCTATATAAATAGTTGACTGAACCGGAATCATAAAGTATGAATACCATGTTTTATCTTCGATTTCTATAAAAAGGTTTTCATTTGTTAAGACTGTTTCATTCTTTTACCTTGCGTTTTAAACAAGACTGATAAATATGAGAACACCCTTTCTTCACTTTTGATATGAGAAAACGAAATATGCTTTTGTAATGATAATTTTCGCTGCCTCTGGTCGGATTGTGTATGAGCAGAAATATCGCTCACTTTCACAGGGGAAAGCAAAAATAAATGTTGCAATATTTTCTTAAAATATGACTTGAAATTACTCGACTGGCCGCTTGTGGGCGCATATGTGACACAGAACATCGCAAATGAATATTTTTATACAAACAAACTAATCTTAAATTTTTGTACTGTGGAAGTTTGTGGAAATGTGTAAAATGTTGATTTAAAAGTTGTCAATTTCTGAGATATTTCATGTTTTACAAGTACGCCTGCAACATGACAGTTGATTGCAAATAAATATTTTGTGGATTGATTTTATTTAAATATATTGTGACAATAGCAATTTACTCTATTATCTATATTGCATACTGACATAATCATTTAGAAATTGTTTGATCTTGTTGTATTGGTTTATTCTCATTGATCAATATTTGTGATGTATATTATATTGTTCTATTTTCTCTCAAATAAAGAGAACCATGTTGAAGGGCAAAAAAAAAGGGTGTATGACATAATAGGGCTATGGTACATATTCCGTCATGTGTTTAATATCCATGTTCTGTCACAATGATCAAATAAAATAGAAAATATTCCCAATTATTTATTTTCAATACAAATTACTTTTCAGTTTTCCTATACAGGGTGTATCAATAAAAACGGGACAGTTTTGAAAAGTCTGTCAAAATTTCGTTTCAATTTATGATGTCTATATATTGATGTTAATAGATGCTTTGAAGTCTTATCTTTCAAATGCCATTTAAAATAATAAGTTTCGTTCATGCTTGAGCGCACACAGAACGTTTTTGTCGGGGGCTCAAAAAAAGGCTTGCGCACAAAATGGAAGAAAATGAGAAATATGATCATCAGACTTTTTGCTAATCAGCAGACTTACTCTTAACCCTTTCATTATCTTTGCCATTATTTTCGAAATAATGCTATCAAAATTCATTAAAAAAGCTACTTATTTAATTGATTTTATTTTGTTTTTCACATGTTAACATGTTTTCTTTTGGCATTGAATATTCCTTCAGACTAAGAAAAATAAAAAATAAAAAATATTGTCAACCCAAGAAAAGGGAATTTGGTTGGTTGGTCGATTATTTGATTGAATGATTGCTTTGTTTGATCGTTTGTTTGATTGATTATTTGATTGATGGATTGATTTATTAATTGATCGATTGATTAAATGAAAGATTGATAGATTGATCATTTTGAATGATTGATCGTTTGATTAATTGTTTTCTTTGAATGATTGATCGATTACTCTTTGATTGATTATTCAAATGATTCATTGTTTCTTGAATGATTGATCGATTACTTTTTGATTGATCGTTCAAATGATTGATTAAATCGTTGGAAGAATCATAGGAAATCGACTCAAAAGACTTACTTAATCAGTGATCAGTGAAACTTAACAATCAATCCGAATGCGAGTACCTGATTCAGAATAATAATTCAGAATAAATAATACCCTAGCGAAGTCTTCTTTTTTTCCCCCGCTCAAGCATGAACGAAACAAATAAACAAAGCAATCAATCAATCAATCAATCAATCAATCAATCAATTAAACAATCACTTAAACAACCAACCAAATCCCTTTTGTTATGGGTTGACTAAAAAAAAAAAAAAAAAAAAAAAAAAAAAAAAAAAAACAGTTTAAAAGAATATTTATTGTAAAAAGATAACATATTAAAATGAAAACAAAAACAAAACAATTAAAGTAAATAAATAGCTTTGTAAATGAATTTCAAATCATAATTCGCAAAAAGTGGCAAAGATAAAGAACAAAAATTAGCAGAAGACTGCTGATTAGCAAAAAGTCTGATGATCGTATTTCTCAATTTTTCCATTTTGTGCGCAAGCCGTTTTTTGAGACCCCGACAAAAATGTTCTGTGTGTGCTCAAGCATGAACGAAACTTTTTTTTTTAAATTGCATTTGAAAGATAAGACTTCAGAGCATGTATTAACATAAAAATATAGTAATCATAATTTGAAACAAAATTTTGACAGACATTTCAAAACTGTCCCGTTTTTATTGATACGCACTGTATAACTGGCGGCATCACAGGTCGTGGCCACCAAAGGCTACTAACAGTGCACCTATGTAATCTTTTGTACTTCTTTAAAAATTGGAAGCGCCATGAATTAATTTGCATTTCGTTGTCACTCCATACTTTAAATCTCCTTGTTCAAATATAAATTGATACATGATGCCATATGTCTTGATATTCGTGCATGGCAACTTACACTCGAGTTTGAATATTTTAGGTGTGTATACTTAGGCACCGTATATGGGGCCTATAGGAATTAAGTATGTTTCAGCTTGTGTAACAAAGAAAATATTTTGTGGGCTAATGAGCACAATAAAATAGTGGACATTTTAAAAATGAAATGAAGCATGTTATTACGCTTTCACAATTTTCCTGATTGTTATTTTACTCAGTAAACTGAAGCAAAACTCTGATTTTTTAACGCTAAATCTATAGTTTTATTATTCACTTTTGCACAGCCATGCATGCAATGTTGATTATGAACATCTATCCAAATAGACAGGAAAAAAAAAACAACAACAACAACAACAAAAGTATGAAAACGACAAAAGTCCATCTCTTGGTGAAATCAGGAAGATGTCCATATATCCCTGATAAAATTGAGTCAGACCAGGGACACAATTGAAATCTCCCTGCTTATCTTAAGTACATCTTGTGTAGAAATTACAGCCCCGACGTTTGACAAAATGTGGCATATTGTGTATTATGAGAGCCGCGGTAATCGACAGAAATATGAAAGCCTTATGTTACGAAACTTCAATAAAAAATTAACCAATCAATTCGCTATCTATTTTGTTTTTGTTGTTGGTGGTGTTCTTGTGGTTCCTCTTATGGTGGTATCTCTCTTGCCATGAGACGTATTATGGACTACTTTGAGATGGATTTGAGACGGTTTTGAAACTTGTCAAAGAGACGTCTCAGGGACGGAAAACGTATCGGAGACGTCTCCGCGACGGAAAAAAATACCGGAGACGTCTCCGTGACGAGGAAAATGTATCAGAGACGTCTCTAAAATTCCGAGTCGTATGGACGTCTATGCGAAGTGAGATACCACCATTAGGTATCGGTTTGTTTGTTTGTTTGTATATAATCAATAATTATTACTAAAAATGAAACTATCGGAAAATATACATAATTGTTAGTGTATATAACAACTAGACAGTTGATATCTGAATAATAAAATAAGTGCACTTTGAAGAGAGAAAATGACAAAACTCAAAATAAAATTATATTGCAATTCTTCATTGATTACTGTCTTCTTTCATGTCATTGATTCGTTTCAATGAACCTGACATACTTCGTTAATACTTTTCGGACCAATATTCCGGAACTTCACAAATCCATTTCTCCGTGATCGACCCTGATGACAAAGACAAGCGTTATTAAAATAACGTATTACGTGTAAGCTCCCCGAAAAGTATCATTTCGAGTATCCTCATAAAAATAACCCCATGCAGTCACACCTCTTCAGCGACCCAAAGCCAACAAAACATCACTCATTCAGGTTGATGTAGTCTTTGAGTCTTTTGTCCATAATTTGGAACCTGTCCCGCTGTTGTGACTGTAATTTTAAACGTCCCATCTCCGCACCGCATCTGTTGTTCTCTTACGTAATCGTCCCTTTGTCACGGATGCAGTGGAGCAGTCAACGATGGAAGCAAAGAAGAATAGTAAGACCAAGCCAGACCATACGGGAAAACACCACACTCACAATAGTACAATCCCTAGATTGCATTAGCCTGAGTGGCTAGAAGTTTATCGGCTTGAAGTCGTTTTGTATGTGTGACTTGATTCTTACTGCAGCGGCGACGCCCTAAGTCGTGCATTGTTTGAAAGGAATTTCGAAGGGTGCTGATTACATCAAAAATACTGGTATACCGTCACCCCTATGGGCCAACTATACGCACCCATAAGTTTACGTAGATAGGATTGCTGGACTCGAGGAAGGGTGTTGGTGTTTGCCAACTCTGATCGTGAAATTAAGTCATGATGGAGTTACAGTAAATTCGCGAACTATATATATGTTTCAATATTGGAATACATAGATAAAATATAGCCATTCTACCACGCATCAACGGCGGAAAATCATCGGTGTTTGGGGTTCATAGACGAGTTAAACGTTACACTTCATCTGGAAAGTTTGTCTAACTGAATTACGCAATGATGAATCTTTTACGATCACGACTCGTGGTCGTCCTAATGGTGGCGTTTCTTTCGATGACATCGATTGCCGATTCGTTCGAGTTCATCATCGAACCCAGTGATACAACTACTGTACAGGTAGGAATTTGATATTTGTTTATGTTTTTTATAAACTAATATACCAATACCATTGGCGCTTGAGTCTAGATTGATTATTGTTGATACATTATATTACTTTACCTTACCAATAGTATAGCAATATTCAATGTTATTGAGTGCAAGGGTTACGAATATTACATGAGCGTGCAAGTTGAACCGATCTATTCAACGACGCGACAGCGGAGTTGAATAGATCAAGGTTCAACTTGCACCGAATGTAATATTCGAACCCTTGCACGAAATAAAACATTGAATATTGCTTTTATACAACACTCGATGTCTACCGGTACTAGATTCTAAAGGTTAAGCTCTAATTTAGCCTACTAGGCTAGCCTAGAGGCTAGACCCTCTAACGTTAGATCTGGATCTAACGTTAGAAAATTAACTGTTCGATTTAGATCTAACGTTAATCATCACTCACCAGATATCAAATGAATATGCGTTGTCCAACCTTAATTAATCTGCGCAGTCCAACACTAAAAGCATCGGTAACAATCCAAAACGATAAACTTGCAAATCAACACTTGTCCCCGTCTAACAGCTGAACATATTAGCGATCGTGTTCCGTGTAGAAATTGTGTGGAACTGCAGCTGTACTGCGTCGCCCTAGGCCCTACGCGCACAAAATCGGTTTAGTACACGCGCGCAGCTATGCAGCGCATTCGCGCATGTATATGTGTATGTAATTTCAGTGTGTAGATCTACGTGTCATCGATCTTTTGCAAGCAAGCCGTTGAATAGATTCTTGGATATTGCACGGGCTACGTCATCTGTTCAATAGCTCATTCCGCTGAATGTCATGTGACCCACATTCATCCAATCAGCTGTCAACAATCTTTGTGTGTGTTGTATAAAAGATCATATTATTCTATACATCAATTTTGTTCACAAATTTGAATAGTAACTGTTTATTAATACTCGTTGGAAATATTGAATGAAATTTAAGGGCGTTTATTGATTTTTGCCTCCCTCGAAAATCATTGTAAGTGGGATTATGATTATCCGCGACGTAACACATCACGAGTGACTTTCCTTTTATTATTACCAGATGATTAAATAGGCCCACGTGTAACAACTATGAGTAAAAAGTGTTTTACTTATGAACTATTTATTAATTTATATTATAATTAATGCATATACTAATGTAAATTCCAATCATGGTAATTAAAAAACATTATTTTACCTAAAATAGTCATTTTTATACAATTTATAAATATGCGTGCCATGGTAGTAAATGGTGGTCACCAGGGCTGTAATACCGCCAACTAATTTTCGAACAACCTAAAGTCGTGCTTTTTCTTCTCGTAAGAACAATATTTTTTTTTCTTTTTACCTTAAACTTATTAAACTTCTGAAAAGAGTCCTATTCATTTTTGTTTCGAAATCAATGCACTTTTAAGTTTAAGTACACATTGCAGTCAATTCAAATCAAATTGTTTCCCGCTTGGGATAATTCTGACGAAAAGGAGATTAAAACCCTTATGCACATTAACTACATTACACGTATCTTAATTCATTCATGCTCTCATAAGTTTACGGTTAAACAATTTGCCACTCCTTTTCTAAGAAATGAGTATGCTAGATTGTTTATTCTAAAACTTACTTTGGAGTTACAGAAATTTATGAATGAGTCGTAAAAATATACACATAATGTCGACCCGAGCATTACGTAACTGTATGTGAGTAGAGTTTAGTCCCAATGCGTCCCTTTATTTATTGCAAAGTCATGGTCATAACTTTAACTTATAAAAACCCTTAATAGTCCCACTAAAATCTAAATCTTTATAAATGATAACACTTCCAATAATCCATCTTTTGAAATGAAATCCCTGTAAACGTAGGTATTGGAATTTACACTTGTGGCCAATGGACACGCCCCTCTTAGTCATTTCACCCGAAAAATGAAAATAACTAATAGATTTTAACTCCCCCAAGTAGGATTTTGTTTTTCTAAATCCATACATTTATCTTGCTCCCTTCTTTGCAGGGTTGGTTGGTTAGTTGTTTGGTGGTTAGTTGATCGACAAAAATATTAACCCCAAAAATTAAAATGATTGGGATTCGAACCTCGTCCAATCACACTTTGTTTCTTGGCACATGCAGAAATTTGAGCGTGTGTATACGAAAAGGATGAGTCGATATCATAACATCTTACTAATCATCATAAAGGACCAAAATGTGTAGCTATTAATGCCCAATCCACGTGCCCCATCACATAAAAATTGAATTTAACATAAATGAATAAAATGTCAAATATAGGGAAACTTGCTTTAGTGAACTTAGAGACTATTTAATAATGAATGAATATGAATTAGATGTCATGATCATGATGATTAAAGGACAGTAGACATTAAAAATTGGTTAAACATCCTTAGATCATCATTACTATTAATGAACCTTCACATGGGCAACTTTAAAAAGTCCTAGGACTCGACCCCTGGATAATTATCCCCGTGAAACTACCTCACCAAAAATCTACCACCTAACCCTAACCATATTTCAGGGGGTAGTAGTCCTAGAGGTAATTGTCCTGATACGCTTTATGCGGCGGTCACAAATCGCCGTACCTTCGACGTGCAACTCCCTACGATTGATTTCGTAGAAAATTCGTGCAGCGGAGGTACCTTGCAGGTACAATGCATGTACGACGTACAGGAGGTTTTTGCAATACCCTTACTACAGAAACGCAGGAATCGCAGAAGTTGACCCAGGACCTGTGCGTGCATTGTACATGCAGCACAGGCTACGTTGATAGCACGTGCTCAGTAGCCTACGACGAGTTGCGACAGCCGCATTAAAATCCTTACATACAAACCACTTTCTTACTTACAAACTTTGTTCACTAATTTTTTCTATAGGGCGCAACGACAACCCTATACTGTTCAGTGAGCCAAGATGCTGATACTTTCATGTGGGTGCGGGATACAGTGGTCATCAGTCAGACCCTGCAGATCGTAGGAGATGCTGATCCAACAAGGTAATAAAAAAGAAGACAATTAAAAAAAAAAGGGGGGGATGAGAAAAAAGAATAAGTCAAGAATAAACATAGAAAGGATGGAAAGTGGTGTAGAGTGAGAAACTGAGAATGCGAGTTATTTTTGAGTTAATTTTGTGTCCCATACGACTCAGTACTATTTTTTCATTTCAATTGTAAAGGATGTGCGATCGAGTCAAGTTAAGTCTTGGTTCTTATGCCCCTTGTGGTACTACTTGAGGATCACCGTCAATCAAGAATTTTTATTTTTTAATTTTCACGCCAAAAAGATTTAAGATTTTGTCAAAATGTCCCTTACGACACAGCATGGATTCTCCCTTTAAAATATTTAGTAACTCAGTGCCCCTTTACATTGAGCTAATTACTCTTTCACGTTTATTTTCAGGTATTCTGTCTCCTACAGCAGCCAGTCGTACAACCTGATCATTCGGGACATCAGGCCAGAAGATGCAGGAACCTTCAAGTGCGTGGCATTTTCTGGAGAATCTGGCATCTTATCCCGCAACGCCAAACTCGAGGTCACCGCCCCGCCAAACCAGGAGTACCCTACGATCATCAGCACGGTCTCGGGCATGATCGTGGTGGGTGAAACCATCGAAGTTATCTGCGAGATCGAAGGCGGAAACCCCGTCCCGGAGATTGAGCTGATCAAGGGGGATGAGGTTCTCGTGGTCGCATCGGGACGCCTGGTCTATGTCTGGGTGACGGCTGAAACCGACGATGGGGCGGTGTTCGAGTGTCGGGCGCAGCATCCTCTGTGGAGCGAGGCCAGGTCTTCTGTCCTAGGTCCTTTCGACATCGTAACGGAAACACCGAATGTGGTGCTTGCCCCTACCGAGGCAGAAATCGTCACCGGCTCGACGACGTCGTTTGTCTGCACCTCTGCACCGGCTCCCAGGGCGGTTTATCGTTGGTTCCTGAATGATGAAGAGTTAAGGAACACTGATGGATCCGTAGTCATCGACAGTACGGCATCTGCTAGTGTCCTGCACTTGGTGGGTTCAGATGCCACCATGGGTCTAGTGCGTTGTCAGGTAGAAGCCGCCAATGGAATATCTTCTGCAGTGTCCACGCTGTACTTGATCATCATCGACCCAGAACCCGCACCTACCACAACTGTTGTTGATCCAACTGAGAGGGCGACAGACGCCCCCAGCACCCCCGCACCAACTGAAGCACCTCGTGAGACCGATGCACCGAGTACTAGTACCGTGGCACCTACCGAGGCTCCACTGGAAACGGATGCACCAAGCACCAGAGCCCCAACCATGGTGCCTAGAGAGGCGAGCACCCCACGCAGAGCGGAACCATCCACCCAAGGAATCACTGACCCTGTAGCAACCGTAGAAAACACCTCCACCGATGGCGGGGAATCTATCCGTGGCGCCTCGTCTTTCGACACCATCTTCGTTGCCTCCGTTAGCGCAATCGCTGCTCTCATCGGTATCATATTCTTCGCTGCCATCGGCGCTGTTTGTTACGTCACTACCAAACGTCGCCGCGAGAGGCGCGCTGACCTGTACTCTGGTACCAATAGTGACGGTGACGTCTTTTTCCGCAGTCGTTACATCAACGTCGTACGTTCCTGGTTCTCTCCTGTCCATCAAGACACACAAAAGACCCTGACGTCATTTGAGGGACCAACTCCCGACCAATCCCCGTATAATACTATTGCCTCAAGGCGATAGGTTTAGTAATAAGACGGCTCATTATAATACGCATTTTAATTATGTAACATGTCTTGACTGAAAGAAAAAGCATAAACAGTATGCCGATAGCTTAATACCGCACACTGTAATCATTTTTATAGTATGAACATTAATGCCTTTCATATTGAAGTAGCTGAAGTGGGTTTTTACTCGATTTTTTAGGTCAAACTATTTTTTAAAAAACTTATCAGTATAGCACTTTTATTATGGTTGGCATGACGTGGCCCTTATCCCTTTTAGTATTATGAATTATCATTATTCTTGCGAAAGGTGCGGTGATTCCAATGAATTTAGAGAAAAATCAAATTTGTTGTGATGACATAGCTACTGTTACTCATTTACTTTAAAATGTTAATGGATATTTTTCTTTGGGACATGGTCCAATGTATACGCAAACATGCTCCGATGACAATTTTTGCTTCTTGCGAAATTTCGTCTAACATGTAAGTTTAGGATTGCGGTAGACAGGGTAGAAATTTATGTAATTAGGTTTAGAATAGTTTAGGGTTAGGTATTGTGTTTTAGTCAAGGTTATGAAGTTAGTTTTGAGATTCGATCACGGAGCAATCGTCACCGGTGCAGATTTCAGGAAACCATTACTATTCAGAAAAATATGGAATATTATCCTTGATAAGAATGATTATACCGAAGAAAACAAATTAAGGGATAAAAAGGCAAAATTCATGCATCGACAAAAAAAAAATCGTATCCAAGAGGGAGACATTTGTTTATCCTTGCCGAATGTGGATGATTTTTTTTTCTCTCGACAATAGAATTCATTTAAGTTGCGTTTATTTTGGTGTATAGATATTGGGAATTATTTGAAGCAATATTTGGGCATTTTTAAACTTTTATCGTTTTACCAAATTCATCACTTACATTGATATCAGAATCTGATATGATTTCTTTTATTTCCGATCATTCATTAAGTAACCATTCCGGTGATACACTTGTCAGAATGGGAAAAGACTGGAACAGACAAAATCTGTTTATTTCGATGGGGGTTGTGTTTATTTCCGTTCTTCACTTGTATGGATAGAGCGTAGAGAATATTCTTCTTTGAAAAGAAAAACTCTTTGTATTTATTTGCTTCATTTTATCCCTAATTTATTTATGGTGTATAAAAAACATTTGATTATAATTGTGTTTAACATCACTAATTTCACATGAGCCTTTGTGTAATGTTTTTAACCTAGTAATACAGTCAATGCATTAATTGATAGCTACGTCACAATATACTATTTAATGTATTTTTATTTTTTATGGAATACCCTATATTTCAAATAAAATGTTTGTTTTAAGACGTAAATGACTTCCAAAGTTTAATCCTTCATGTAGTAATCTTTATTTTGTCAAGATTTTCAGTAGCCTGAAAGGGGTATGGAGCATTATCTGAATCTAAACTGATTTATACATTTAGTCGGAAGGGCAATTAAGACTTTCTTTTATTTGCAGATACAATGTGTCTAGTTTAAACGCGGGGGTGGGGTGGCCTTTTATTCAAATAACAGCCATGGGATGGGGTAAGTCGTTTCAACCAGTTTAGTCATTAATCCTTTTTCTTTTTTTTCTTCCGGGGGGGGGGGGCAGCATTCCTGATTCATGCACCTTTTATTTTTTTACTACGTATTTGGTTTAGGGGCAACCCCTCCTGGATCCACGCCTAGAATTAAA
Source organism: Paracentrotus lividus (assembly GCA_940671915.1). Lineage (NCBI taxonomy): Eukaryota > Metazoa > Echinodermata > Echinoidea > Camarodonta > Echinidae > Paracentrotus > Paracentrotus lividus. The sequence goes on from CALNVZ010000218.1 coordinate 5,102,825, forward strand.
ATGATTTGATCATAACTCTGCGACGTAGAGAACGATTTTCTATCTCTTTCTCTTTCTCTTTCTCTATCTCTCTCTCCCTCTCTCCCTCTCTCTCTCTCTCTCTCTCTCTCTCTCTCCCTCTCTCTCTCTCATTCTCTTTATATCTCTCTATCTCTCTCTCTCCCTCTCGTCCCCTCTCTCCATCAGGCTCATTGTCTCGGAGTTACTCTGTATCTCTTAAATATTGACAATACTTAATTATTTTTTTTTCTTTCCATGAGTATAAAACATGTTCTTCCTTATCTGCATTTTTTTTTTTTTTTTAAACAAAGAAAATGGTTGTTTTGGGGAATTTTTTTTTAAAAACAAAATATTGCACCTAGCTTTCTCTAGTCCATATCAATATCCATAATCTTCAAAGAACTGTACGCAGTTCTGTGGGAAGTGTCACAGAACCCCACACTGTGTTGTGATTTCTATTGGAAATTCGTCAGAATGCGTGGTCTGTCATCGTAGTTGGCGCTCATTATGATATGAATGAGATAAGATGAATGTCAAGCGATGAAACAAAAACATCAACATTAATAAAACAATCACTTCAGAATGATAATTTGTGCTATTATACTACAGATATAAATAGATAATGATAAAGAACGAGTTTCATTCGGGGAAATCGACGATTTCAAGTAGATTCGCAATCGTTACTGCATGAAATTCTACTTCGTTTTGGTAATGGCACACATGGTTCTGGTTTTACCTGCCTCATTCAGATCATTATTATCATAGAAGACAAAAATAAAGCAGAGTATTTTCTTTATATATTAAGTACGGAATATTTTCGACTGATCTGTCACCATAATGGTCACTATCGTCGACTGAATTGATATTATTGGATCTGTAGATTTATGTTCTTTTCGGAAAATCTATTATAGATTTTTTAAAAAAAATACAGTGCTTTTTATTTATTATAATTATAGGGTATAATCTGGAATGCAGTATACTGGGCCCGTATTCCATAAAAGCATGGAGTTTATTATGTGTATTCCATAAATACGGCTTACTACGAATTCTGTTCAAGCCTATTTTTGGCAGTGAAGCATAAATTCTTAGATTTTTGCTAAGTCAAAAGTCGTAAATGGAATTGCGCCTTCAAATCGAACATTAAAAAAATGAGAGTCTATCCTAACTTTAAGCCTACTACCTAGTGGCTTAACTTTAATGTTGTTTACATGGTCAGCTCATTTGAGACCACAAAATTAAAAATGCGGATATTAATAAAATTCAGATTTTTGCTTGATGCTTTCTGACCTCAGACTAAGTGCTTAACTTGTTTTGTATAAAGGCTAAGAATTTTTTTTCCTGGACAAAATCTTAGAAAAAAACTTAGACTTAAGACAAATTGCTTAAGTATAGTTTATGGAATACGGGCCCTGGATTATAATTGTAGAATGCATTTTCATCTGATGTTTATTTTTTTAAATAGGTCTACCTTGCATTCGGGATAACGCATTTAGAGTAATATAGTCGATATTACTGTCTTTTTTCTTTACAGATGATTTTCATATAGGCCTAGGTATGTCATATCGAGAACACGACATCAGTATATGAGAACAGCTTGGAAGTATCGTCACAAAATCAAAACTGTAAACATTAATGGATTTTCTTCGAACCTTCATTTATCCTTTTCTTTTCTGTTCTTTTTAACACCAATTAAAACCCAAGATGAACTTGACTATTACTTCCTTTACTACACTGTTCTATATTGGAGTATGTGCATGCATGCATACTACTTTAATACCCGGCTGTTTAATCGAGTAGCAAGGTCAAATTCAGCATTTCAGTATGGCCACTGACCTATCAAAAACTATATCAATAAAATCATTGGCCGAGTCGAGAGGGTATTGTGATACATATATCACGGGGCCGTGGAGCAGCGGGAAGCGGCGGGGTGGAGGGGGTAGGGGATGCAGCCCACATGTGCAAATAACTTAGAAAAATCAAATCATGCTTCTTCGCTCGATCAGCCCCTTCCCCTTAATAATGATCCACGGCCAATATTTAGGTTATTAATGATTTTATATATATTTTTTTTTTTAATTAATAAAGTGATCAAGTTTTTTTTCTCGAAAAGTTATGAAACCAAAAAAACAAAAAACAAAGAAAAAAACAAAAACAAACACACAACAGCAAGCAAACAAAAGCTATTCGTCTAGTTAATAACATGTCTACACAGCAGTTCTAACTTATGAGAATTTATCAATTAAAAGATTTACAAACGCCAGACCCAAATGGATTTTATAGTAGGCCTACACTGATAATCAGTTCCAGCCCACGACACACCCCCTTATGTTATCTTTCACGCACGTGCCCAGATTAAAGGACTGGTGTTACCACTTCATGTTATTGTTATTTGTTAAACAGCGCGCGTACCCTAGGTCAAGATCTCATTCCGTAACCTTAATGCGTGTTCGTATTTTTTCCGGGGACGACTTTGCAAAACCAGTTGAAGTTATGGAAGAACATTTAAGGAACGAAATAAGTCTATATAGATCAAGGTTGGTCATCCAGAGGACCCATATTCATAAAACCTTATACTAAAGCTAGTTATCAACTAATTACATAGGGAACAGTACACATTTAGGTGATAACTATAGGCCTATGAAGGTTTTGGGCTTAGGTCAACATCAAATGGAGAGGTGCGTACACTAGCTCGACGGACATGACGGACAGCAAATGAGGAATTCTTCAGAAAATATTGACCAAACAATCCAGGAATAGAAACAAGTTTGCGATATTCTTCTCTTCGACATTTTCAATCATATTATTGCTGCTACTAATTAAAGTCGTGTCATGATCACTTTGTTGATGTAAAGTAGTTCGACTTAAAGACTGAAGGACTGAACATTAGTCAAGATGTTAGGAAGGGTTATGAGACGGTGCTTACAGGGGCAGCAAGGAGGGAATTGTCGCTGGAAGGAACGCGAAGTCGAGTTGGTCCTCCTAGCTTCCAACTACTCAAGGCACAATGTTCTAGCTCGTCGCCCGTCACGATTACCTCCTCGCTTGGGATGCCGCAGTTGATGAACTACGAAAATGGAGAAAAGGTAAGTAGGCTAACTTATCGGGAATTTGGCAGTGATGGAAAAATGATAGATCTAGAAATAAAAAGAGAAGCATTTTTAGATAGGGTCTAATCCTTGTGCGTTGTTTTCTTCGTCTTTTTCTATAGTCTAATGTTGTTCAAACTTGCGCCAAAAGAGTAGCAAGTGGATCCCGGTTTTGAAAATAGAGGAGACGCAAAGTGAAAAAAAAAAAGAAAAAAAAAAAGAAAAAAAAAATGACAAAAGAGGGGGCGCTGACGACACTTCAATGATGCTAAATATTGTGATTCTCAAAAGTAAGAGCGGCTCTTGCCACCCGCCTGGATCCACCACAACATAGGCATATTAAAATTTAGCTGTAATATGTTATGTTCCTGGAAATTAAATAACCATCAGCCTTCTCTGTAGAAGAGAAAAATGAACTAAAAAAGGAGTGCAATCCCGATCTAACAAGGTGAATTTCTGTCGCCCATGCAGGGACAACCTCATTTCGAGTGAAAAAAGAGTGGTCACGAGATGATGGACACTGCTACATTTAAAAGAAAGTGATGGCCTGTCTCACATTGAAGAGTTTAAAGTCATCATTCGAAAAATGATACGGAATCGAACTTCGTTTGGTTGAATCAGTTTATAACACCCATGTCACAGGGACCAGTTGAAATTGATCATGAACACAAGAGCCTGTAAATAGTATGATCTGGTCACACTGAAGACGACCTTGCCCGTTTGTTAAACCTGGGATATAGTTTTGGTAAATCTAAAAATATAACCTTCCAAATTTAACGAAAGATTGTCTGATAAAACACATATCAATCAATACCTACTGTTGATATGTTTTGTTTTGTTTTGCTTTTTTTAGTATTATTTTTTTTTTTTTTTTGTAGTAATAATGCACTACAATTAGATCTCATTCTACGTCGTGACTTGTTTTTTTTCAGCATGTAATCTTTCATTCTCTCTCTAAGTAAATTCAAAATATGAAAGGTTACAGTTCTAGATTTACCGAAACTATATTCGAGCTTTAAGACAAGGGCAAGGCCGTTTTGAGAACATACTTCATTGTGACAATGGCATAAGGCGTGGAAACGACATAACACGATCGAGGCATGCAGGGAGTAAAACGAGTTAAAAATTATAATAACAATAATGATAATGAGAATAATGATGATAATAAGAACAATAATAACAACAACAACAATACTTTTAATAGCGCCAAAGATAATTATAATGATACAACCTCTGCATGAATTCCAAGAAAGGGGAAGACAATAAAAGGGAAAATGTAGGCAACGGTGTCGATTTGTTTTGGCGATTGGGGGGGGGGGTGATCGTCGATATTCCTCTTTTCCTCAATGTGACACATACGATGGTATGTGATCGCAGTGTCCATTGTTGGGGATGGGGTAATGTTTGTATATTGTTGGGGGGGGGTAATGTTTGTATATGCTTGTACATGCATATAAATATGAAAAATGTATTGTATAATGCGAGCGCGAAGCGCGAGCTGAAAATTTTCTCAATAATAGTGACATAACATGGGGCATTTGTAGCATAATTCGAGCGCGAAACGAGGAAGGGGTTTTAACTGGTTTGTTAAAGGGGGACCATGATGATGTAATGGCTACAGATAATTCACACATGCATGCATGTCAATATCCACTAGTACATATTTTCAAATTCTTTATGCGAGCGCGAAGCGCGAGCTAAAAAATTTCTCAATAATAGTGACATGAAATGGGACATATATTGAAGAATAATGCTAACGCGAAACGGGAAGGGGCTTTATCTGCTTTATTAAAGGGGCCATCATGATGTAATGTCTATAGATACACACACATGCACATTATTACTCATATGAGTACTAGTACATCGTCGAATTTATAGACCTGTAATGCGAGCGCGAAGCGCGAGCTTAAAATTTTCTCAATAATATTCAACTGAAACATGGTATTTGTAGCGTTACATGACTATAAGCACGAAATTGATGGAGGGCTAGGGGGCTTTAACTAGTGATTAGAAGTGGAACATCATGACGTAATGCCAACAAACGCAAATCTATATAAATATGGACGAATTAGGGCAATATATTGTCCGAGCGCGAAGCGCGAGCTGAAAATTTTCTCAATAATAGTGACCTGATGAAACAAGATACTTGTAGCAAAATGGGAGCACGAAACGGGGAGGGATTTAGTGTTTTAAACGTACCATCGTGGCATTAATACATGCATAAAAGATGAACAAAGTCAAGTGCAGTTTGCACTATCTTATATTATGCGAGCGTGAAGCGCGAGCTGAAAATTTTCACGCAAATTCTAACAGTTATCTGATATTTGAGAGCAAAGTAGCGACAAATTTAAAAAGAGGGCATTTAGCCCCCAGAGAATAGTGAGAGTGTATTATATAATCAATGGTCCGAGTCCAAAAAGGTTACCTTGTAGATGAAGAGCCAAGCTAAGTGTTACAGACTCTTCAATATTCATAATTTATTTTATCAAAACCATCGTGGGTTATTGAGGGCAAATACTTATGACTTCAGTTTTACTTATCGAGGCACCTGTCCCCCATTCACCCTGGGATCAATGCCCCTGATTTTCATCGATTTGATTTTTTTTTTCTAATTGTGAATAGTGAAACATCGGCGCTTCCATTATCAACACGGTGTATTGTGTTACATGATTACTGAAGTATATAGGCACACACAAGGAAGATTAACGAAAGAGTGAGAACATTTTGGATTTTTTAATGTCAGAAATATGCATTTTAGACTGCAAAATAATATAATAATGTCATAAAAGTGTTTTGTATGATAACGAATTTGTAATGGGTAGATTTATATGCATATAATATGATATTTTTTATTTTCTTGATATCAAAATATTGGGGGGGATGATTGTACACACCATCCCCCCCCCCCACTGAAATTATTGGGGGATGCATCCCCCCCATCCCCCCCCCCTCCCCCCACAATCGACACCCATGAATGTAGGTCTCTTTTGTTTCTCCCTCCCCAATTTTTTCTCAACCTGAATCCATCATGTCCATCGCATCCCTTTCGATATAGCACAAAGTTACAACAGTGTACAAAGAAGCATTTTCCGGTACTCTCTATAATATAAAGCCTGTTCAAATTTGCCTATCAATATTTATAAATATTGATTTAGTACGTTTGATAAGGGATAAAGGGTGACGAACTTTATGGTGCAAAATTATTTTAGCGCAGATAGTTCATCATACTTTTCTGACACCTTGCTTAAAAACATGAAACATAAGGGTGTTTCATCAAATCTAAAATCAATTTAAACTCGATTTTAATATTCAAAGTTTAAATCGATTTTAATTAGATTTTAAGGCCTTAAAACCGATTTTATATCGAATTTAAAACTGACAGAATTGATGAAACTTGATGAAATTTGGTTGAAGTTAAACTGGGGTTCGAATATAGTGTATAAAATACCTAGATCCAACCATACTCTTTAAATTTTTTTAAAGGCTTTCCTGTTGACGTGAAGAGTTTTTAGCCGTGCATTAGAGTGGTGAATCCAGAATTTGAAAACTGTATGGCGATGCACCAATGGGGGGGGGGGGAAGGGGCATTGCCTTGAATTGTCTGATTTTATTATAACATATTTAATGAGTGGTTTTCACAATAGGCGTTCGTCCCCTGCCTGGATCCGCCACTGGCTTTACAGCTAGAAGAGATGGTCTCGATCTTGCAGCGAATACCGTATTAATTGTTTTCATGCCATGATGTTGCAGCAATGAACTCATCTAGAGTATTGTATGTAGCATGTCAATGGCGATTTCACAAAATATCCAATTGTATGATTATAAACAATTAGGTGCGTAGCTTTTGCCCCCTTTCATGCAATTCAAACGATTTGATTTTCGATTGTCGTCTCATTTCCTCCCTCAGGCCGAATCCATCTTCTCCCGTTCCGAGATGCAACGCCGCATCGACGCTCTCCGAAGCCACATGCTCGCCAACGACATCGAAGGCGTTCTGCTGACGTCGATGCACAACATCAAATACTTCTCCGACTACCTCTACTGCAGCGTGGGACGTCCATACGGTCTCGTCATCACCATGGACAAGGTGGTCAACATTGCTGCCCTAGTCGATGGCGGGCAGGCGTGGCGGAGGGCACCCGTGAGCGACGACGTACTCATCTACACCGATTGGCACCAGGATAATTTTTGGAGCGCGGTTCGGCACCTACTCGGCAACGCCTCGGGCAAGATCGGAGCCGAGTTTGATCACTTGCCACACGCCGGAAAACTGAAGGTATGAATGAGAGACAAAAGGGAATTGTCTCTTTGTAAAAGTATATGTGCCCTTCTCCTTCTGGACATATGAGAGACCACCAGTCTGTACAATCATGTATGTCTTCCCTTATCTAAATTATTATTTGATTAGATATCTCAGTTATGGTGACATTACCCTTGTAACTGTCTTATCCATCACATCACCGAGTTGACATCTTAGCGGGCCTTGAAATGAAAAAGATAATGCCCTTTTATTTTCTTACACTATATAAAAAGTAGCTTTTAAGTGCTCCTGTTATTAGTTTGTGATTACTTTGTCTATCCAAATTAAAAACTTCCAATTAGAACAAGGCAGCGTCATAAGAGGACACCAATAGAAAGTACTTAAGTAGCCCTTGGAGATCGACATCACAAACGGTTGGAAAATCACAGTCGAGATAAAATTGTGGACAAAGGGCATCTTCATCGAAATATTTTGAGCCACATTGCTCCACATCTGAATGCCTCAAAGAAGTTTGGGATATGACTATGAGTGTATAAATTATCTTCTTGACGTGGTCATTTATACCATTTTAAACTTTCAGTTGGAACAAGCTGTGTCGAAGAACAACACCGTTGACGTCGGTGTACCTATTATGCAGATGAGGATCATCAAATCACCCGAGGAGATCGCCGTGGTCAAAGAAGGTGCGCGCATTGCCGATCTGGGCGGTGAAGCAGTGGCTGAGGCGAGCGTAGAGGGCGCCACAGAGTTCGAGATTGCTCAGCATGCCACGGCGGTCATGATGAAAGAGGTTGCCAAATCGTTCCCCAACTCAGAGATTCGGGACAGTGAGTAAAGATCCTATCTATATATTCTTTTATTTATTTCATGAAAGGGACATTCTATCAGTCATTCGTAAAGAAAAGTCAATCCTACACGCCATTAAAAACCTTACGGTAATAATATTGCGGAGTTAGTGACATCGAGAATTAAGCTATGCTCATACGACTTGTCCTCTTCGACGGAATGCCCAGGATCGTGTCCCTTTAGAAAAATTGATTCAAGTTAGATGTTGACAGTGGATTGCAGACATTCTCCTTCATCTGAAGATCAGTAAAGTAAGGGTACACTAGACAGGTATTATAACAAGGGTGACGACACATCTTTACCCTGTGATATTTGCTCCATGCTTTATAACGACTAAGACGTAGGGACAGGGTTAACATAAGGTTTTATTTAAGATCTGGAGAGCGTTATAGCGTTAAGTTCATAGTTTAAGTTCAGTCAATGTATGGAATTTACCTAGCCACCAGAGCAAGTTATCATGGAATCATAAAAACAATACTACTACTACAAATCGGACGCATCCGAGAATGAATCAACAATGGTACGCCAGGCTTCACGATCTGACATGAGAGTTGGTAGATCATGTAACAAACTACTTGTATCCCTACATATGTAATCAACAAAATTTAAAGGTCGCCGTCCTCTCGTTTTCTGAGGGAGGCGCAACAACAGTAACCATACTGCGTTACATTATTTTTATGATTAAAGTTAACAGAATATTGGATAAGGATTTCGCTTCGGAATACAAATGGTATTCTTCTCTCTAATCAGTCTCTCTCTCTCTCTCTCTCCGCTCTCTCTCTCTCTCTCTCTCTTTCTCTCTCTCTCTCTCCATCTCTCTCTCTCTCTCTCTCTCTCTCTCTCTCTCTCCATCTCTCTCTGTCTCTCTCTACAGCCTGGTCGTGGGTCCAGTCAGGTCCTGTTAATACAGACGGTGCTCATAACGCAACTACCACCAGGAAACTAACCAAAGGCGACATCATTGTCCTCAACGTATTCCCGATGATAGCAGGGTACGTACTTGCTAAAATAGAGTTCCAAAGCACGATCATAGCATTATAAAATTATAAAATATCTCTTCTTTGGTGTTCTGCCCAAGGGCCACACAATAGAGCCATCTTTAATATTTGATTCTTCGCGTCCACTTTTCTCTGTCTTGGGACTTTCTACACTGCAAAAACTGGGGCGTTAAGTTTAACACCACGGGTGTTAAATCTAACACCGGCCCGGAATATTTATCCATCCACACCCACTGGTGTTATATAACACCAGTTTTGGTGTAAAACTACATTACTAAAACTATTGGGTGTTATTTTAACACCACATTCTGGTGTTAATTTGACACTTTGCATGGTGCTAAATTCCAATCTGATACCAGTGTATGTTGATTAGATTCTAACACCTGTTGGTGTTAATCTAACACCAATCGGTGTGAACGAATATGATTATTTATTCTGGGTTGGTGATAAATTACACCGACTTTTGGTGTTAAAAATATTCAGTAAACTTCATAGACTAAAGCTAAATTTGCTGCTATATTTGTGTTAATGATATCTTTAATTAAAATATATCAAGTTGCACTGTTCGTCATAAAGGTGGAATATTTTTTTCTGGCTCAATCGACATTATGTTGCTCCGTTATTAATTTCTTGAATGTGTTTGTCATCGCTTTCACTTTCTGGGATCCTGGGTTTATCTTGGACGTTCCCTCAACCCTTCCCGGGGATTTTTCTTCAAAAAAGTTTGTCACCCCCAGAAGATGGCCATTTTCGTCATTTTTGTTATTTTGGGGCCTTTTTTTTTTACGCGACCCAACCAAGGCCCCCCTCAGTCCTACCCCAAGGAAACACGTCTGAGGTGAGATTTTATTGTTCTTTAATTAATTCTAGATTTATGGTTACAGGCTCGACCCTTTTGTGTAGGGAAGGGGTCAAAATTTATTTTGATTGGGGTTCAACATTCATTTTATTAATTTTTACACCATGGAAATTTCTATCTTCCCTAAATTGTATTGTAAAATCTCAACCAAACATGAATCAAAATAAAATATTATCATAATGCCTATTTATTTAAGGGGAAAATGATGATATTTAAATAAAATATTCAGAATTTTCACCAATCTCGTTTTTTACTTCAACCCTCTCCCTAGACAAGAGACCTAAGCCTGTCCCAAAAAATATAGATTTAACTAAAGAACAATATAAAACAATACACCTCAGTCGCTTTTCCTGGGGAGGACTGAGGGGGGCTTGATCGCGGGAAAACAAAAAGGGGTCCCAAAATGAGAAAAAATGACAAAAATGGGCATCACGGGGTTGACAAAACTTCTTTGAAAAAGGGTCCACGTGAAGGGTTGGGAGAATGTCCAAGATATAGCCAGGGTCCAAAAAGTAGAAGCAGGGAAACATATTCAAGAATTAAAGTCAGAGCAAAATCATGTCGCCATAGCGGCAAAAAAAATTTCCACCTTTATGACGGACAGTGTACATTACTTATACCTGCAAAATTTTCAACAAAGTGGCTGTTCAGAATTTGTATTATCAACAAGTGGTGTTAGAGAGATAGCAATATAATTCCAAATCTAACACCACAAGCTCAACACCAGCTTGGTGTTGCGTATTTAACACCAGTGTTTTTTTTTTTTTTTTTTTTTTTTTTTTTTTAATAATTGTATCCCCTTCAAAAGGCTCTATCCAACCCCTTGTGAAAGCACACCTTCGGCATTTTGAAAAAATGAAAACGTTTTTTTAAAGTACATTAGTGGCGGATACAGGATTTCAGGATAGGGGGTGCCGCCGAAAATTTCAGATTTTAACATTTACAGTCAATGAGCGTTTATTATTATTACTATTATTATTATTATTATAGGGGGCGCGTCCCCTGCGCCCCGCCTGGATCCGCCACAGTATACAACAAAAGCTTCTTTTTATACCGAACCTCGTTGGTTACCACTCCTGCAAACAAGTCCTCTTTGTTTCAATGAATTATACTAAATATGCATGTTAACCATGTTAACTCGTTATCCGAATTGAATGCCAGTAACGACACTGAATTTTGTTATCCAACTGAAAATTTTCCCTTCTCTATATCTTCAACTCGTGCAGTTACTTCTCCGCGTTGGAACGGACCCTGTTCCTGAACCACGTACCGTCCGATCGTCATCTCGAGGTATGGCAGGTCAACTGTGACGTCCACACCCGCGGCATGGAGATCATCAAACCCGGTGTCAAGTGCTGCGATGTCGCCCATGAGCTCAACGAGATGTACCGGGAGAGGAACCTCCTGGAATATAAGGCCTTCGGGTATGGACATTCCTTCGGCGTGCTGTCACATTACTACGGTAGAGAAGCAGGTAGGTTTGTAACGGAATTGCCCGTATCAGGACAACTTCCCCATGGACAGTTACCCCCAGGACAACTACCCCTCCCCCCCCCCCAGAAATAGGGTTATGGTTTGGGGTGGATTAGGGGTAGGTTTTTGGTAGGGAAATTGTCCAGGTGATTGTTGTCCTAGAACAGGAATTGTCATCGCCGCGGCTTTAAAAAAAAAAGAAGGTTTGGGTAAAGTATAGGCCTACATTTGTATCGTACATCTATCATTCAGTCTTAGTTTAGTAAAATGTTAAAAAGCAGTTCCACCTCCCATGATCAAAGTTGTATTTGCAAAGGGGTGGAAATACTTTAGACGAACAGTTTTCTATTGGGGTATGGGATAAGCCCTGTAACGAATGTTAATGTCACAGCGACGCATGATGTCACAACAACGCATTATCTACATCTGGGACCAACATTGTCGCCATCATCCGAAAGTCATGACTAGGATTCGAACTTCGGTCCGATTCTTATCAGTTTGTGGGCATATTTAGAGAAAATAACTAAAATAATTTGAATTGTTTACATTATGAAAAAGCAAGCAGCCTACAAACTGATGCGGATCGGACCGACGTTCGAATGCCAGCCACGTCTTTCCGATTATGTTGTCACAGTTTGGTCCCACACGTAATATGTGCCGCTGCGACATTACCGGTCGTAACTGTACATGCCCTACCGTTGCAGTATTACGAAAATTTTGTTTAGATAAACATAATCCAAGTTTTGAAATTTCAAAAGAGAGAGCAAAAAGGTCAACCAAACATGCCGGAGTCAGTATGAATTAGATTGCTGAAATAAATGTCGAGCCTTCTTGTTTATCAACAGCCCCCTCTCTCGATGGCTGAGTACTAACCTAAAATCATTAGCATGTTGAGTGGTACATATTTCCCCCGAAACTTATCCCTCAATATCCCGACCTACCATTGTATACTACTCCCTGGTATTTTTTCTCTTTTCGTATAAAGATACTGACATTCATGGGCATTTATGCTCATTATTATAGCATGCTTCTCATCAACAACAACAACAACAACAACAGCAGCAGCAGCAGCAGCAGCAGCAGCAGCAGCAGCAGCAACACAATTACAAGACTTTTACATAGTCGGACCGAATCGGAATATCGATGGTGTAAAATATGGTTATTGATCTCAACACTTGATTTTAATTTGATGTAATTGATTAAGTAACATAAATTATTAAGGCAGATAAGGTGAATCCTCACACAAAATAGAAGTAATGTGTGCATCCTAAAAATAAAAAAATAAAAAAATCTTTGTAGATCGTTATTCAATATCGCATCTTTTGTTTGATTTTTTTTTCTTTGTTACAGCACTTGAATTGAGGGAAGACATTGAGACTGTAATACAGCCCTGTATGGTGCTCTCCATGGAGCCACATCTCACAATACCCGCCGTAGAGCCTGGTGCAGGAGGCTACAGGGAACATGATATAATGGTTGTGACAGAAGAGGGCGCCAGCTCGATAACCAAATTTCCGTACGGACCAGAGTACAATATTATCCATAAGTGATTATTGTTTGATAAGTTACGTTTGGTGTTTTTATTGACAATAAATAAACTTAAGCTTAGCATTGTTTAGTTAAGTTCCGTTGCGTTATAGTTCAGTCAAGGAGCCTAAGCTTAGTTGAGTTGAATTCATTCGACTTTACGTCACATTCAGTTTTACTCAGTTCAGTCGAGTTGTATTTAGTGGGTTGAATAAAATTTAATTTAACTTTAATTTGCATTAATTTAGATTTTTCAACATGAGTGAGGTTCAGTCTACTTTTATTTTTTTTAAATATAATTTTACATACATTTAAAATATAGGTGTATAGGTGTATGTTATCCATGGGCTTTGTTTCTTGCCTTTCTTGTCCCTTTTTTTTAACAAAATGATGATAATAAATAAACAGTTCAATACGAGATAGGATAAAGAGAAAGAATTCTGGGTAATAAAGGAAATCAGATTGCAATCATCAGCTCATAATCTCGAACTTTTATTTTTTTTATATCAAGATTTTGAATCTTATTTTCCTCTTTGTCAACGACAAAATCAGACGACAAAAGGCATGTTATATAATATTTACACAATTCTACTTTGTGACGTATATATTAGTGCTATACTTTAATTTTCTCAGACTCCATGAAATGTGTTTTGGGAATAATAATAGTTCAAAATTATTTTTAAAATTGGGTATGGTGCGTAAAACGAACATATCCAATATTTTTAAAATCATTTGAAATACATGTAGACAATCAAGTGAAGATTTTTTTTTATTTTTTTTTATTTAATTTCTTTGTACCCTAATACGTGAGCCGTTAAAAAAAATAAAATTAAAAAATTAAAAAAAATAAATAAATAAATCGGTGTTATGCGTAGGCATGTGTACATCGTTCTTATCTTAGATAATAATAACAATAATGATAATAATGATAAAATTTATGAAGCGCTTTACACATAAAGTTTCAAAGCGTAATTATGTATGACATTATAACATTAAGTTATTAAACTAAAAAAAAAATGAATATACCTTAATTAATTTAAACTTATAATATAACATAACCTAAATAAGTTGAATTGAACAAATATGTCTTGAGTCTTTTCTTAAATGTTTCTGTGTTAAGTGAGTCCTGAATGTGAGTAGGAAGTGAGTTCCATAGACGGGGTGCACAAACTGAAAGGCCCGGTCGCCATAATGGTTGTAGATAATAAACAAAGTATAAATAATACCACTTTTTAATGAATCGCAAGTTCTTCTAAAAATAAATGTAAAATTGTTATCTCTGTTGATATCCTTTGCATGAATGTCAAATGAATAGCTTAAAAAGTTTCGTATACATATTCTTTGGAAATGAATCATGTAAATATTACGATTGTGTTTTGTCTGTGGAATTACCTTTTGAGCATATATAATAGCCTAGACAACAAAGTATGCAATACAGTCATGTTATGCAATAAAAATGTGAAAACGATCTGACTTGTCGCTATACTTTCTTTAAAGCTCTCAAAGAAATTCACGGTCGACTTTGATATCCATGGTCGTGGAATTTAAAACGTAGAAAAAGCTAAAATATTTCGGTCCCGCTTGCCCTATATTCTATCACAAAAATGACAAAAAATATTTTTAATTGATTCAAGATTCATCCCAAACCGTCGAGACCTACGATTTTCAAATATACTGTTCTCTCTCTCTCTCTCTCTCTCTCTCTCTCTCTCTAAAACTAGTTGCCTGTGTAAAGTAACGTAATTGAACCCTTTTAAAGTCAAAACTTTTCGTAGTTACGCTTTGTTGTATACTGTTTGCAAAGCACCACCCCGCCCCAACTCCTTGCCTATATCAATACCTTTTTACAGAGCGATTGGGGGGGGGGGGGGTCAAGATTCTTACATGCATTTTTGTTAGGGGAAGCACTGCAAAGTTGCACATGTGGACCACACCTGTCTAGTGAATAATTCAATTACAAAAACGAAGGGGTTACTTAATACGTTTCTAAGAAATTTCCTGCCTTTCCTGCATGCCTTCATTAAATTTCAACCGTTTCCTGCCCGAAATATAAATACTTTAATGTCAAGAACTTTTGAGGGGTATTATTCAAGGTAAACAGACCGCTATATCCTTGGCAGTGGACGGAAAGAAGGGCCAAGGCTAAACGCTTTAAAGTGACGTCATCTGTGTTATAATGGTTTTATATCCATAGCTCACACACACATCGTCATGTGAAACCAACCAGGAAATTGCACATCTGTGCACGCACACTAGCCGACACACACAAATGCAACACACGTGTAGTGTACTGATGTCATGCAATGTGTGTCGTATTTACACGCGTGTAAAATATCGCGTGCATGAAATAAACGGGTAGGGCACGAAAAGTCGGACGCTCCTGAAAGAGTGCACGAATGACGTATACGTTGAGGATTGTCTATTTGTAAATGATTGTGAACAACAATGATAATTTAGATCATCTAGCGTTTCGGTACTTCTTACCACTGCACTGATATTTCACCCTTGTTCACATTGGCAGAGAATTAGGGTGGGGATCCAGGCCTACATTATTCTGTAAAGGCCTATTCTGAAACCAACAGCGGATCAAAGGAGGACGAAAATTAATCTTCCTTTTTTAATGGCTTGCTTTGTTAGTGGCACTAGTATTCAAGATTTTATGATTATTAATACTAATAATAGAGGCTGTATGAGTTTCAAAAGTTTGGAGGGGCTGACTAATTGAAACATAATCCAAATACAGTGCATTCCTGGATTAACTTATAATAGTACGCCCAAAGAGTGGACATTTCAGTATTAACATCACTATACTAAAGTTCCGCATCCTATACAGGGTATCATCTTCAAGTGAAGCATTCGTGCTGGTATGCTAATGACTCCCGATGCTGATCCGATACGACATGTCAATAAAGCTTGGGCTGGCAATATATAAGGGATCAGCGAATATGATGTGAACTCGACCTTGCTTCTTATTATTAATGACGGCTTAATAGTGATCTTTGTGCTGCGAGCTAGGCAATAATTATGGCAGCATAAACTTTGAGGTGTTGTTTAAACAGTATGTCATGATCAATGTGTGTTTTTTTTTTCTTTCCCCCAGTTGTTTCGGAAATGGGTATTGTTTTGCATATGCGGCTAATGCAATTCTGACGGATAAATATCCGAACAGATAATAATCACCGCACTACACTGCTAATATTATTCGTTCGTGTAGATCGTTCACTTCAAAGTATACGATAAAGTAAATTCACCAGAGTGTTAGCATATAATAATAAATTTAATGACAGTGGTCACACTTCACATACGGGAACATTTAGAAAAAATTAGTAAAGTTCTATAATCAGTCATCACTCGAAAATAGGTCAGATTTTATGATTCTTCTTGGAAAACTTAAATCTCGTAATAATTTTGATGAAGTTTGGCTTTAAATAATTTCCCGCCCATCGCCTCGCCCCTCTCTTCCTCTCACTCCTCATTTCCTATAATGACTTCACATCTAGTTAGCCTATTGATAATTAAAACACTTCCTAAAGTAAAATTATCCAGTGGAAATCCATTGTACGTCATTAATCAACACAAATTTCATAATGGAAGTAGGCCGCGCAATCAAATACTAGGCCCTAGTTGTTTTATATTATACTGACTTCAAAAGAAGAAAAGGGGCTGGTCTCTATCAAAAATAGAAAGAGCGAAAGTGTGGAGGGGGAGTGGAATAATTCATTTAAGGAAAAAGAAGGGCTACAGCTCATATCATATACTGGACTTAAACGATGGATGCAGGTCTAGTTGCAGGTTGCAAGGCTGTGGACTTGTCGAACGGTGAACGATACAAGTTAACAAAAAAAAAAAAAAAAAAAAAAAAAAAAATCCCGAGCGGTCAAAGTACCGCGAAAAAAAAGAGAGAAATTGAATATGACTGACTTTGGATCGTTCGCCAAGATTGTATAGTGGCGTAGTCTGTAAATGCAACCATTTTTCTTTCTACATACAGATCAATAGGATATATTTTGTATCTTATTGTGTATAGTGTGACCGCCATTAGGTTGAATTCAATTCAATTATTAGTGCAGGAATGGTGATGTAATCTGTATAAGTCTTTTCAAAGAATGGTTTAAGTTTTACGGGTAACTGCTTTCATCAATAAAAAATGACAATAATGATGGTTATAGTTAAGGTTGTCGTTAAGTATTAATGTTGGGACTATCCTGTGTGCTTGTAGTGCGCTGCTTGTGTGTTATGGCAATAAAATAGGCTACATATTATAGTATATAAGTAATAATTTTTCTATTGCTTGAGTATGAATTCGCAAACCAATTCGAATGAATAGAGCCTATTTGTGTTACCACAAAAACGGGTTTGCGCCGTTTTTTTTTGGCAGCACAATAGCAACATAAATGCTTATCAGATTCCATAGGAAATCAGGGATAGATTTCAATAAGAATACCTCGCATGTCTATAGCAGAGGAGTGTTCAGACTAACCTTTACATCATTTTATAAAGGTCTGTTCCGCGATGTATACTATACATCGTCTCCCAACTAACAAAGATAGAGTCACAGAGTTGAATAATTTATCGATGACCAGTCACCTACTTTCCCTGCTGAGCGTCGTGAGTAGTAATGGTGTCGCTTGACAGAATGAGAAGTTCATTTTCCTCTCTCATTCATATCGCTCCCTTGCGAGAGTATTAATAGATGATGACAGCTTAACAAATCCTAGAGCCAAGTATGGGGACGGTGAATTTGCGATCCTCCTTCGCCAATATTTACGAATACTACTACGATCATGGTCAATACGATCTTTGTCGTGCGTTTTCATGGTTGATTGTGCGATTTACTGTGCAATGAAATTTGGAAGAAATGGCGGTCGGCATCAGCCTGCAGTAGTTACATGCGCACACAAACTGGCGTCATGTATATGAGATTTGTTGTTGGCTCGATGGATATTTCCAACTGGTCTAAAAAGCAAGTTGCGCTCGCAATTCTCATGATTCTGTCTAATACTATATGGAACTTTAACCCTTTCGTGTCTACCTGATAATGTGGAGAGAGTACTTAATTTCTACATTGGTCCAACTCTCACTTGTGTAACGAAAGGTATGACGATAACCTCTTGGTCGAGTTTGCCTAATTCGTCTCAACAATACATAGGCCGACTGTATACTAACCTGCAGTTTCGTGTCTGATGCCATGAATGAATATTTGGTGTATTTTCCAGTTTGTTAATTGGTTAGTGGTAGTATGTAGGACTATGACATTAGACGAATAGCGGTTCATATTAGACGAAATCTACATTAGCATCCAAGTGGGATAAGACGAATTTTAAATAGGTCCGGACAAGTAGTAATATTAGAAAAACTGGTTGTAGACGAAATGGAAATTAATGTAGACCACGTGGGGTGAGGCCATAAGGACGATTAGTCAAAGTGGGTGTAGACCAATTCGGCAATTTGGCATCGCTGTAAGCTGAATATTAGTGCGAGGCACACATAGACATGGTCACGTAGCTTTTGAATGTGTGTATGGTTTCGAAGAATGCCGGCAGGATATCATCGTCTGAGTAGTCTGGGTTCACACAGAGGACATAGGACTGGTGAGGACATAATGGCTTTGCGTCTCTTGTTGCTTTCACCTCCTCAATCTCAATCTCTTGAAAACTGTTAGAAGGAGATGGAGTGATTGCGAATCTGTGAGGCCTTTATGTGCTAATAGCCCAACGCGCACCAAATAGCCTTTGAAAGAGGAGTTAAAATCGACTGTTCGTGTGCTGAGAGTCATTGTGACATAAACTCGATATTTTTTCTGAATCTTTAATGATAAAAGTAATTTAATGAGACCTGTCTGGTTTACATGCCGTTGGTTAGTGTTATCAATTATTTCTTGAAAATTATAAAGCACTTTGAGAAGCCAGGCAAATTGATAGGTGGAAAAGATATGCATAAGTGTCACATGATAGACTAAAGAGTAAGATAAAGGATCCTAGAAGCTTAAATATGCGAAACAAAAGGTGACAGATATGATGATCTCAAGCATGAGGAGGAAAACGGAACAGATGAGAGGAAAGAAGTGATAGAGAAAGAGAGAGCCAGAACAGTGCTAATAATTTTATTGATAAGATAGAAATATGAGTGTATTGAGGTTAAATAGTGTTGTATAGTCAAACGTGCAGTGTGTGTGTGTGCGTGTGAGAGATGTGTGTGTGGTGCCGCTCCCCCCTATGTGTGTGTGTGTGTGTGTGTGTGAGAGAGAGTGGAGAGAGATGAGAGTAGAGAGAGAGAGATAGAGAGAGAGAGCTAGTGAAGAAAAGTAGAATAAAATGCCATGTCATAACAATAACCCCCCGAACATATTTCGTTCATTACCAAATTTACTATGAAACTTTTTTGTAAGGAAATGTCTCGGTTCTAGTTTAGTAGGCCTACACACTACGACATTTTCCCGTGTCGTCACATCCAAAATCCACTAAACCTCATCCCCAAGACAATTAGACACAACTGACGTGTCTATAATTATATAGCCTCAGGTCCACGGCTTGCCATTACTGAGAATGACCAATCATAATACAAATCCTACAAACTGGGCTAAGTTCGAGGCCGTGGACCTACGAACTTTCAGAGTTGACCTCCACTCTGGTTCTGGGTCAAGTTTGACTATATGACATTCCTGAGTAGATCCGTATTGTCCGGAGATTGTGTTGATATTGGTCAGTTGAACTAATGACGCCCACGCAGTGTTGTCAACGCTGACCATTGCTAGTCTGTAAGCACATACTCTTACTGACGCTTTAGCGTAGACGAAATAAATTGATTATGTACAAGTAATAAATTTTGGGGGATGTAAAAAATCGCGCTGAGGGATGGAAAAACATGATTGGGTGTTTTAAAATTCGCGTATAGTGCATATACAGTCTGTCAAATCAGTGTCAAATAAAATGGTACAGTTGGAATTTTTTTTTTTTTTTTAAATTATGAAAATTAATCACATTCTAAAAGTGTTTGATAGGCCTATTTCCATAAAGTAGGAAAATAAGGCTTTCTTCTGCATTTTTTTTCATCCCATTTGGTGCTGTAGATCTTGAGATATGACCAGTTTCTACCGGGGTTTTCTATGATCAAGAAAAAATGTACTTTGCGCATGCTTCTCAGTGGGTTTCGCACATATTAATAGCCATTAATTCAGCACACTGAGACAATTATATATAAATTTAGATTGTGTAATTTCGATTAGCTCATCGCCGCACAAAATTTAGCATAACTTTTGTTTTACGAAAGCAAATAATACAAAACAAAGTGCATCAGCGAGAAGAATATTTTAGCTTTAAGTTGGTACCGCATTCACACATCATTTGAGAAGATTTCGTACCTAACTGAATATTTTTTCCCGACTGTAGGCCTACCATTTTTTTTTTTTTTTTTTTTTTACACAGACTTTAGTGCAGCCGTCCACTGGTTGCCTGAAATGTTGGCATGTTTTTACACTGTTCGTCATAAAGGTGGAATATTTTTTTCTGGCTCAAGCGACATTATGTTGCTCCGTTATTAATTTCTTGAATGTGTTTGTCACCGCTTTCACTTTCTGGGATCCTGGGTATATCTTGGACGTTCCCTCAACCCTTACCGGTGATTTTTCTTCAAAAAAGTTTGTCACCCCCAGAAGATGGCCATTTTTGTCATTTTTTCTTATTTTTGGGGCCCTTTTTTGTTCACGCGACCCACCAAGGCCCCCTCAGTCCTATCCCAAGGAAACACGTCTGAGGTGGAGATTTGTTATTGTTCTTTAAATTAAATAAAGATTTATGGTTACAGGCTCGACTCATTTGTCTAGGGGAGGGGTCAAAATTTATTTTGATTGGGGTTCAACATTAATTTTATTCATTTTTACACCATGGAAATTTCTATCTTCCCTAAATTGTATTGTAAAATCTCAATCAAACATAATTCAAAATAGAATACTATCAATAATGACTATTTACAGCCTTGTCATCAAGGCTTAACAAAATGTAAGGGGAAAATGATGATATTTAAGGGTTAAAGGTGGTTTTTCATTTTTTTTTGTTTTCAGCATAAAGATGGAATAAAATATTCCGAATTTTCACCATTTTCGTTTTTTACTTCAACCCCTCCCCTAGACAAGAGACCTTAGCCTGTCCCCAGAAATATAGATTTAACTTAAAGAACAATTAATATAAAACAGTACACCTCAGTCGCGTTTCCTGGGGGTAGGACTGAGGGGGCTTGATCGGCCGGGAAAACAAAAAGGGGCCCCAAAATGAGAAAAAATGACAAAAATGGGCATCACGGGGGTTGACAAAACTTTTTTGGAAAAAGGTCCACGTGAAGGGTTGGGAGAATGTCCAAGATATAGCCAGGGTCCCAAAAAGTAAAAGCAGAGACAAACATATTCAAGAAATTAAAGTCAGAGCAAAATCATGTCACTATAGCGGCAAAAGAATATTCCACCTTTATGACGGACAGTGTATTTTCGCCCCTTCTTTTTTAGGCATGCTCTCTTATATTATGTAGGCCTACTAAAAACAAGCCTTTTAAACTTCTAAAGAGTTCCAATTAAATTTAACTTTAGTGGCCATTCTTAATAATAATGGGAACTAAAAAAAAAAAAAAAAAAAAAAAATGAAATTGATATAGTTTTTTTTTCTAGCGCTGCTATACGCGAAATCATTTAACCCAAATCCACATGTGAAATGTAGGCCTATATCTTTTAATCAGCATTTAAGATAATGAGGGTCACTAATGCACAATCTTTCGCTATTTCGCAATCACATTACCTTTTAAAATTAATGTCAAAGGAACGGTAAAAAAAAAAAAATCAATATCAAGTGACTATATTCTGCATCCCCTTATTAATGTCAATATTAATTTTTCTTTTCTTTCCTTTTTACAATCCCTTTGTCTTATCAAACATTTTTTTTTAATTGATACTCTCTTTTTTCTTTCTAAGCGTTGTTATACCAAAAATTATTGAATCCAAACACGTAAAATGCATCTTCCAATCGGTATTTAAGATCACTAGCAATGATTAGGGTCACCAATGCACAATTAATTTTCAAAATTCCAGTTAAAAGTTTTCATCTCACGTTTCGCGCTCATATGAACTTTTTTCTATTGTAACAGGAACTGTAAAAAAAAAAAAAAAATCTTCAATGCATATATTTCAAGTTACTACGGAAAATCTTCTGCGCAGCCCCCCCCCCCTCACCCCCTTCTTGTGTCATCATTTCATTCTTTGCGCCACTGGTTGAAAATGCCCCTTTCTTTAAAAAGGGGCCCCCCTTTTCCCAGGGACACCCCCACTCCACTTTCAAGTTGGTTCAACTGCCTCTGTTCCCTCTAGATCTCATCTATCCATCTGTGTGTTTGATTATATATCTGTCTGATTATATCCCTCTTTTTGCCTTTCTACCTCTCTTTCTGATTATTACTTTTCATAACTTCTCTAGCACCCCTTACCCCTCGGTCAGCCTCCACCGTGTTTTTATATTTTCTTTTTAATTTTCTCTCTCCTGAACTATATCTTTCTAGTCATCACCTATTTCTTTGTTCCCTTTTCTCTGTCAAAATGCATTTACACAGCACCTTCATTTCCATCCCATGTACACAATGCAATGTTTATGCAATGGTAATTTTATTCATCCATTGACGTTTATCAATCCTAATCATGACATGTTCCAGGTATTTTCCTTATTTCGATATTGGGACGGATATTTTTTTTTACATATATTCAAGGATTGTGAGCATATTGCAATTAGGCCTAATCCTATAATCGTTGCAGGGAGAAAGTAAAGTCTATTTCATATTCTAGTACCATTAGGTCTCCCTAAATACATGGGTTGATGAAAGTCGTTTACTTTGGTAATGATATCGAAACTTGATATTTCAAAAAGACGATTGTATGTAAATAGCGCGTTGAACATCCCAGCAGTGCTAATCAAATTGCAGGAAATATTGATTTTGTTTCTTCGGTTATTTTTTTTTTTTTAAATAAGCAATGACACTTCAAAATCTACCCCCCCCCCCCCACATACGTCTCGGAAACATTCTGAGTTAGACTCAGAGAAATTCTGTTGAAATATATAAAATATATTTCATTCTTTAATTTTGTATAAATTTCTGGGTGTGGTTTTACGTCGGCTCGAATTTTATTCATTTGTTTTGTCTGGCCCAACATAAATTACTTCTACGAATTTACATTCGCATTTTCAAATTACATTGCTATCAAGTTGGTATTCAGTAAAAAATAAAATAACAATACAAAATGTTAAGAAAGTAACAAAACAGAATATGTATTGCCAATGTATTGAAAACACATTTAGACAACAAAGAGAAAATTTAGGGGGGGGGGGCGTTTGGGTGACGAAAATATTTTTTTGGAAAGAAATTCGAGTCGTCGTGCCGATTGACAGCAGTATTTCAACGGTCTTAATGGTCACTGGTGCTGGTCAAGCCTGTGTAAGTGGTCAGCAATGGTCAGTGGGGTCCTTTGTCCAGCCAGTAACAACATAATTGAGTCACTCTGATTTCATGATGTCTGGTCAAATTCATGGGGTTATAATTTCCTTTGTGAGCGCGGTTTTGTTTCGAAATCAATTTTTTCGTGGCCTTTGTCCCAATCAGTACAAAGAGAGAGAGAGAGAGAGAGATGGGGGGGGGGGGTCTTAGCCCTTTCAGCTGAGTGATTAACTGTGGTATTTTCTTTTCTTGCACTCTCTCCCTCTCTCTTTCTCTCTCATCAGAATTCTTTCCTTCCAATAGCTCTTCTCATTTGTATTTCATTTCCAAATTCATTCCATTATATAAACATCTACATTAACCTATCATTTCACCCCACATGTTTTTTTATATTGACTGTAATAGATTAAAAAGATGAACTTTCTCCTGTACTTTGAAATATTTCGTAAATATGAGATACGGTTGCTTAAAACATGCTGATTTATATGTGGTTTTTACGTCCCTCCTCCATGTTCATCTCTATCGCTTTCCATCTCAGTCTTCCATTCCCCCCGTCCCCGTCTCCCCCCCCCCCCCTCTCTCTCTCCTCTCTCTCTCTCTCTCTATCTTTATTCATTTCATCCCGTTATCTAACTTTATATGCCTCTTGATTACCTTTCTGGCTCGACCGTATCGCATTCCCTCCATCTTCCTTCACTCTTCTCCATTCCACTTCTCTCTCTCTCTCTCTCTCTCTCTCGGTTTCTCTCCTAGCGCACGGACGACAAAACCCATCTAACGGAGAAGTGACCTGAATTGACCTTGGCCTCAGTGAACCCATGCTGCTGTGTTGTGCCGTGCTGCGATACCACAACATCCCCCCCCCCCTTTTAATTCTTGATATTAATGGTACCGATGGCCCATCATGATATGATTTTGCCTATTGGTTAAAAACAAAAAAAAACAACTACCAGCACAAAAGCCAGGACTGGATAGTATGGTTTGACCAAGCGCAAAGTGAGTGGTATTCTTCGCAGAAATGGTCAGTTTGATAGAGAGGTCAATTTCATCTGTGTTTTAAATATGTGCAGGAACATAGGCATAGAGAGGGGAGAAAGAAAGAGAAATTTGGGCGGGTAATTAAATATAAAACTATGGCATGTTAATTCTCCTCTCCTTTTACTAGTATTTTAGGATAACACTTCTTCTTCTTTTTTCTTTGTTTGTTTTGTTTTTTGTTTTTTGTTTTGTTTGTTTGTTTTTTTTTTTTTTTACCTTTCTTCTTTCGTCCTTCCTACCTCTATCAAACAATTTAGGCCTAATATGTAAGCATATTGTTTCCAGATATAGATTGGAAGGATATCTATCGAAATACTGATGGTTCAGAACCTTTCTCATGATATGATAAAGAGAGAGGGGAAAAGAGGGTGAGAGATATACGGTTTTGCAAAAGAAAAGGGAGCGCAAATGTGGGTGCACAAATAATGACAACACGCTGTGCGGAAAATTGCACGGTATAGTCTATTTCGAGACCCTTGGTCGTTTTTGTTTAACTAGAGGCATGCAACGAACCGCCAATATACAATCTGGTTTAAACGATTATCATTCTCTATGGTACCTAACAAATTAATAGTTGTCAAAAGAGTGCGATAATATTCATATTGACCATACACGTCACAGTGGTAAAACTTATCCGGTCAGGAATCATACAGTCTGTAAACACAGACTAAGGTTTGACCTCGAACTGGGACGGCCATTTCGGCCACGGTCACTCAACGGGGAAGAGAGAGAAAGAGAGAGAGAGAGAGAGCGTGTGCGTGTGTGTCGCGCACGCATTTACGTATCGTATGAATGGTCAATAACAATACTTCCGGGCAGTTTGTTCATGTTCACCGTGCGCAATTTCAAAAATTATCGCCTCGCTGACCTCACCGAACTGACCGATGCGAAATTTGTTATAAATATGAACATTCGTGCGAGGGGAAAATCAGACAATCTACCTCATAACACCGGGCGCAAACGTTCTTGACCGTGCGTTTGACCATTCACAAGCCAGCCGGGTGCTTTCTGACCACTCGCTAACGATGGTCAGCTGCCCGGCGGGTCGGCTGGGTGGGAGTACGGTGAAGGGGTCAATGTATTGCCCGGTGATAACTTGGACTCCATCGCAGAAAGTTTATCTTTGTTGTCTCAGATATAGACCCTCTATTTCTTCCGAAATCAGGATCTTCCAGAAGTGAACAAATCCCGTCTTCCCGCCAAATAAACATCGTAAATAATTAAATCGCATCATCTTATTTCAAGCCGCAGACGATTGCCCAGGTGTAAACACGTCTTCAATGCGGTTCATGTGGTTCAGCTTTCCTACCACTACCAGAGATGGACTGTTCCTTTGTAGAATTAGGATGACATCATCTTGGTCTTCACCGCATCCAATATGACTGGATCCAGCACCATTATAGAGTTGACTCAGTAAGTTTATTAAACTTTCACCTAACTTTCGATCATTTCGTTGTTTTTATTCTATTTGTTTTTTTTTTGCTTCTTGGTCAAAATATAATAATTGAGAATCAGAAGGGCAATAAATTTCCATTGATTTTCTGGCAAATAATAATTGTAACCTTTCGGCCTTCTAGCTTTTATCTCTCAAGGGGTGTTTATTCTATTGGAATGGTGAGTGATTCAAATCTTCACAATCTTGTTATTAATATAATTAACTTATGAAATGAGCCTATACATTGTAACCACATCATCATCATGTTACCTTTCCTCCGAGATATCACAAACTAAAAAGTGACAAATTAGTGGCATTTGTGTTTGGCGCTCGGTCAAAATTTTATCTTTGCGTCTGTCTGGTGACCTTGTTTGGGTTAGATTTTTCGAAACATTAATTTGGCATTACTCAGAAAGTGAAAACGAAAGTTCAAATTGAAACAGTCTATGCCTTCAAACGTGCACGCTATGCAGACTGGCGGTGGTATTTCCAGCACGGGGGTTGGGTGGGGGCAGTCGTGTATTACCCCCCCCCCCTTTTTTTATTTTGAAGACCACGTACTGCACGCTATAAACGTTAATTAACAAAGTTGTTTTCATTCCGTTATCATTGTAAGGAAATGACCCCCCCCCCCCCCTTACCCATTCCTCCTCCGACATTTACTTCTTCTCGTCTTTCGATGGCTGAAATTAATTTGTTTGCATATTTATGATTCTCCAATACCATACAGCAACACAAATAATTTCCCTATAAAAGCATCATACGATTTCGTATGTTTTCATTACAATAGTCGGACCTAGATAGAGTATGATAAGAAGAATATCTGATGATTAACGTTGCCACGAATCAACATGATCAACGTAGCTGCTCGAATGTTATCCGCTTGGGGTTAATAAAACCCGAGATACAAACATATTTTTGAAAGCACACTGATATTACATTATCCTTGAGTTGGTTTGATAAACCCCGCGCTTTTTTATATTGTTTTACTGGGCTCCAAGCCAAAACGCCATTCGATGCGTTTGTCAGCGTATAGTAGAACTATTGCCCGGGCGATAACATTGACTATGTACTTGAGAAATAAAAACTCGCACGCTCTTTGTATCGTACGATGTTGTCCCTATAGTCTCACTTCCTATATCTTGCGGTCTTTTGTTATACCTTTCATGAATCGTAATCTCTGATTTGCACGATCGAACTCCTCGTCAACGACGATTCGTTGGCTTGTGGTTCTGTTTACACGACACCGGTATACCTTGAGAAAGTGGGAGGGGCTAGGAAAGCACTTCGCCCGCCCTGTGTTCGGTAGGCGCCTGCCCGCAATATCTTCCACATGTACTTTGTGCTCGCTCGACACGGCCTCGTTCTGGCGCTGTTGCTCAGTGCGTGCTCGGAAAGCCGCACACTAGCAAAACGTGCTTTACCAGTCGAGTATAGTTGGTGACTCGCTGTGGTCGAGTTTGCGATTTCTAGGAAAAGCTCTGTGCTCGTTTGAAGGGCTTTTTTGGAGGAGAACTGACTAACACATTGTGGTGTGGAAAGGTTTAGTCAGAGTCCAGAGAGGCTGTGGAAAGGTGGGGCATAACTAGAAAATGGTGTGCGGAATTTGAAGTAACTAGTTTGTGTAGTAAAGAAAAGGATATCATTTCATAACGCATGGGATATTATTATACTTCATGACTTTGTAAGGCGATCAAATAGTATTGAATAAGATCGAGATTAATATTGTAATCCCGCTAATATTGATAATGGTAATTCAATAATAACTAATAATAATGTTCTCCATGTTTTCTTAGACACCAGCCCTTGGCTCCGTCCTTTGTAACTGTTTGCTGCTCTTGAGGAAGAACGTCTGGAAGTCGATGTCAGCAGAGATATTCCCAACCTGAGCCATATCCTTATTCGGCGACCCGCCTTGACCGCCGGGGTAGCTACAACCAGTGCAGTGTACTAAGACTCGAGTCAACGCCATGGCGAAATGAGTGAAGGGCGAGGGCGAATTAGACGTTGACAAAGAAGCGTTCTTTGTTCAAAGGACGAGCTGAAATGGTGAGTTTATACTTTCGTTTTCTCGAAAACACTTTGGTAATGTTTTAGGAATGTAATTAATATACAGACGACAAGTTTACCCGTCTTGATAAATCGTTTAGCTCTCCGACAGTCATTTATATATCTATGGGGAAACGGGGTAAATGTAGACCGCCATTTGTGGAATTGTCTAAAAGAAAAGTCCTGCACCAAATTACATTGTCATGATTGCCAACGATATATGAACCAAACTAATAGAAAAAAATACGAGAGAGAGAAAGAGAGAGAGAGAGAAAAAAAGTGGGGCTATAGACCGAGTGGGAGGTGTACTATTATTTTAGCTAGGTAAACTGTACAAATCGACACATTATGTTGTTGTAATGATCATCTTTTTTATCTATTGGAATGCAATAATATCAACGATGATTTTGAAAACGTATTGCGCCATTGCCTTCTGAAACAAAACAGAGAGCGCAGCCAATCATTGCGGACTTGCAGTGCTATTTTACGGGGTATATAAACGGTTATGGGTGAATATCAAAAACTATTACTATGCTGGAAACTAGAAATGGTAAATAATATATCTTTGGACCTAACACGCAGACCTGGTATCGTAAAGCACAGCCCATACCTCCCTAGTCGTGTAGCTCAAAACTCGTGCGTCAAACATTGCTTTCCGATCCAATAATGCTTTCAACAGACTCTATAAACTACAAACCGAGCAGACAAGATGAACGGCTTTTGCACGCAAATTCCCAGTGCCTTTAATATAGCTGGATGAAATGAATACAAAATAGGACGGTTCATCGTGAGTTCATCCGGCCATAGGCAATGCAGTCCCAGCTAGATGGGGGTCATACAGTCAGTCACTTTACCCCATAACTCACGGGAACGAATGCACCCTGGCACAGCCCTTATTTATTTACCCCTTGTCCGAACCCGCAGATAATATTCCAGGTTCGTCGCATATGTGTATTTGCAGGCCATCGGGATGTTTATATTTATACATTTTGAGACCTCTAAATAGCCCACTCCTATAGTCTATTCTATCTGCAATATATTTCGTCATTATATATAATTTACAGCATAACATACAGCGACCATTATTCCCCTGTTGTTCTGTTTCAGCAATAGATAGCTTGAATTTGAAAATTTTCCCCTTTCTTTCGAAGCTCCTCTCTTCGGCAATCGACGAGGCCGCGCTGCTGCTTTGTCTTTGTTTCCTCAGTGGGAGATGATGACGTCACAAGTTCAAATACAGTTCATTTTGTCTGACTGAGCTGGGCATGTGAAGGTTTCGGAATAGTTTCCCTCAGTGTACCGTCTGCGTATGTATTTCAGTCTGGTGAAGTCATGTACTGTTCGTTGTTATCATGCAACATTCTATTCTGCACTTGCACTTCTAACTTGTGCATTGTGCGACTGCAAGTCGAGACTTGTTTTCGCGTGCCCCTGTCGCATATTTGAGGTTTCCCTGGAAATCATGTAGCGGTTGCCTAACTAGACCGTGCTCATAAATCAATGTTTGAAGGGAATTGTTAAAAAGAGAATTTAAGCCTAATCCCCCTTTCATGTATTAGGCCTACAAACATTACGTTGACTATTTTGCCAAGTTATAATTAAACCTTTTGGCTATAAATCTTCTTATCAGCTTCTGTTTTTGCCAATTTATACTCAAGCCTTGATATATGGGCCTTGGCCTACACGGGATGATTTATAAACGAAATGATATGTGCCTAGCTATCATCCAAGGCTTTCTAAGAAAAACAAAAATCTTTTTAGCTGTTGTGCAACATCAGGAACTGCTTAAGGCGCGGTCCCACTGGCTTTTTAGGATGATTTGCGAATGAATTGCGGTTTGTTTGTTTTGTTTTTGTTTTTTGTTGCGGATGAACGAAATTTAATATACGCAACTCATGCGCAATTAATCCTGCCGCCAGTGGGACCGGGCCTTTAACTACTCATCCATGTATGTGCTTAACCAACACAATTCCCACTTGTTATGATTGAGCAAGCAATATTCTTGTCCAGGCCTTTGCTTTAGCCGATGGCCAGAAAGGATGTCGAATTCGCTAAGGTCATTTCTAAAACCTATATCGGGCAAGATTCGACCCGGCCGAGTTTGTAATTAATCTCCATTGATAAGTGTGCTTTAATTGACAGTACAGATGCAGGTAGCCATAGCAACGGCCTTTCATTTGTCCTGCCTCCTGCACGGCAATGCACTTTCAGATCCTTTACCATTTTGTAGTAGGGAGAATTTGTGATTTCTATAAAATTGTGTAAGGATTGTGCAAATGGGCGTGTTTTTAACAATGGCTTGGCCAATCAAGATCACAATATGAAGCAGACTGACCCATCTTCACCTGACCTGCATTCAAGACTCCGCCTTCAGCCGTCCTGCGAACCCATAGGTAATTGACCCACTTTCATCCGTGCAAGACTCGCACGAAATCTGCCTGTTATTACTCGCACGAAATCTTCGTGTTATTGGCCGACATCCGTGCTGCATATTCATGATGATGAACTGTGCAAACTGACCTATATCTATATCCTCGTCTCATTTTTTTATGGCACGCATGCAATTTGTAGCTAGTTCAGGGAATGGCGGACTGTTGAATATTCATTATGATGAACTGACCGATATTGTCATCTCAGCTCATCTCAACAATCTGGAAAACAGTTTAAACGCCGTCTTCCACCCGCCTTCCATCCAGAAGAGGAGTGCCTCGCTCGTCAGTACCTATTTCGTGTATACTTGGTGACATGTCCGCCCAAAATACAACAAGAGTTAACTAATCGATTGTTTCTGGAAGTGTGTGCCCAAAACCTCACAATTATCTTTTGTGTTTAACAACGAAATATGATTGTCAATTTGACAATTTCAATGACACGTACCAAGGAACTCGGGCAGTCATCATCAACTTTGTATTGCGATCTTACGAAGGAGAGAGGGGAGCCGATACAATCCCGTTTCATGTATTTTATAATTGCCCGACATGGATGGAAACAATTGTCGCTCTCTAAATCTTCACATGGTATGTTGATGGAAGGAAGATGCAGTGAACCAAGTCGAAGTTGACCCGTATCTGAGATCACAGATGACATCGTCCAAGCGACCTACTTCCAAAGAGCTTGACCCCAAGCTCTGTCCTAGATAGGGTAATATGATGAATGCCTATTGTATCCAGTGGCACCGACATTAACCGACTTTTATGTACTCCTTTGTTTTGTAAACCATCTCTAATTATGTTGACTATTGTTCCAACGGATTTTCTCAGTGAAAACGTTTCAGATATCTTATAATCCCCTTTAATTGCAGGTATGTTTGCTGACATTTAAGCCGGTGATAAAATAAATTTGCTTGCCCGGAAAACCTGGAGCTTCCTCAGGAACGGAACAACAAAACAAATGGGGAAAACCCATAGAGTAGTTAATGCGGAAGACCTCGCATCTTGATTACAATTATTACCTGACAAAATATCATTTTTAAACTTTACTCTAATTTGTACAAATGTTCATTCAATTGACATAGATCGGAATTGGATTTCTCACAATGTGTGTCCATGCGAGGCCGACAACTCGACATGAACTTGAAAATCGATTTATCGCACAACGGCACGATCGGTAGAAGCACATGAAAGTGATGAATCATCGCTTAGTCATAGAGGCAAGACAAAAACGAAAATCTATTTACGGTTACTTTCAAAATGACAAGTTCTTGTTCAGTTCGACACACATCGTCACACAAAAATGCTAAATCAATTCGAGAAATCATAAGTAAACAGGGGTTCGCTAAACCCATACTATCCTTTGGCTGTTCGCCCAATCGCTGCATAAAAGCGCATTATTTTTCTGTCAATAACCCGGCGACGCGATGGAAGCGCGATAGTTTGTCTCGAATGTTGCCATGTCATCTTGTTCGCGGCATGATTTGGCGGGAAAGCCAGGTTCATTTAGAGTTCAATATTCCGAGCTGCCCCTATTTTAAGGCGCCATTTCTCAATGTCCGTGATCGTGGCACATGAATAGCGTCTTGTGAGCTCAAGTAGAAGAAGGGTAAAGCTATACGATGGCGTTCAGTACTATTTCAAACATCACATGCATGAAAAAATAGTGCAAACGTCATACTGCTTATTTTGTCAACTTATGAAACGGAATTTAGACGATGTGTGACCATATTAGCTTCGCGATGAAGCCGATACATTGGTATTTCTTGGAAATTACGTTCGATTTTAATGATTGAAAAATGTATAAGGAGTGTAATCTCCTTGTATTTGCTACTTGTTTTGTCCTCAATCATAACATGAAAATGTTGAACGATGCAGAAATAAATGAATAAATTTAAGTCCTAGTAAGCGTCCTTTTCCTTGAACAATCCACTCACCATTATGATACTGACAGGCTTTTCTCCGAACTTCCCGGTTAATTGTTACGTCACACGCTATTATTGATAAGGCCTACATCTTTAACCTGGACTAAGGTCATTGATCCAAGGTTGTTTTTTGTTTGTTGTTGTGGTTCGTTAAATAGTCAATACAGGGAACTTGGACGCTCGGCATTATTTTGTCGAGCAGACAATACTCGTCGGCGATTATCGATTTTGGACAGAATAGGCGTGGGTGTGTATAGTATTTTACGCTTTGTCTTTTGGTCTTGGAGGGATTGAAAGAGCAGGGGTGTGAAATAGTTTGTGAAGGGGGTAATACGAGGTCCTTAACCCTATCAAGACCAAGGGGGGGGGGGCACAATGTGCCCCCCTACCAAACTTTTATACGCCATTTCTATACGCTTTGCTCATTTTCCCCCAAACTTGGTGACTTTTCCTAAAATTTATTCACGAACATTTTGATACATATTTTGTGAGGATATGATATTCCGTGTTGCCATGGCAACCATAAATTGACAGCCATGTTTATCCAATTTTTGATCATTTTTGATCATTTTTGATATACACAGTTTTAAACAATATTTTGGTGTTATAAATAGGGTTTCTTTATTCAAAATAAATTGAATAAACATTCCAAACTGAATAGCAATCTTTTTCTTTTGTTTTTGTTTCTTTTTATATTAAAAATGGCGCCAAAACAATAGATATAATAGAAAATATTGAAATATCAATTTATTCACTTTTTTAAATTTTTGTACATGAGTTTATCGAATGAAATTCACAGAATATGATTATTGCTTATTATACATTCACTTTGCATGCCTAAATAGTGAAAATTAGTACAAAAACAATCATTATTTAATTTTTTCAGTTAATTACCAAAAACGCCCTCTGTTGGTGAAATCAAATTTTTCTTATTTAAGAGCATAGAGCGCCCTCATTTGGCAACCTTGAATATTTCAAATGGACGAATGAACAATGAATGAATCCTTAAACATATTTGTAACAGTTTCCATCTTCAAACCATGATTTTAGGGAGTTAAAATGATTTAATTCAAATTTTGTGAATTTTTCTATGTATTTCTTTATTTAAGTGAAAATAGCGCCCCCATATGATGACCTTGAGAAATTTTAGTTGTACCAAATTGTAGAGCTTGAGTTGCTCTATCGTCATGCCAAATATGAAAGCGTTCGGTCAAATAATAAAAAAATTATGGAGGGGGGGGGGGGCACAATGTGCCCCCCCCCCTTGGGCCTATGAACCATCAAAATACCTTGGTCTTCATAGGGTTAAGCCATAATGTAGCATTTCTGTAGGTGCCTTTAATTTCGATACCAAATTTAGAGGGGATGTCGTTTTCCTCTTTATGTTTTCTTGCTTTTGTTTGTGACGGGAAGAGAGAAGGAGTTGCACTATTATAACAGGCCTACATCTATAACATAGAATAACATAGAATAACTAACAGCCATGTAATCATTCCAGAAATCGAATTGTCACTCCCCATCCTCTGAAATGTCTTTCAAAAGACACGACTCTTATTCAGCACTCTTTCTCCCATTTTCCCCTGAAAACATGACTGCAATTCTAAGAACAATTTTTCTTTATCATTAGCCTTTGCATCGGAATTAAATCAGAATGTTCATTCATTCTTTTTTTTTTTTTTTTTTTTTTTTTTTTTTTTTTTTTTTTCACGATCATTGTGGAGTACCTGTGATGCTATACAAACGACGCCCACCGGGTATCGTGTCGATCACATAGTTCGCATCTATTACCCAAATTATCATCCACGCTTACGATGAGTCATGAATGACTCGCTCGGTTGTCTTCCTCATACTACTCGTACCCAGTCACATGAGAATGATAGCCTGCAAACCTCACCTGGACGGAACAATGTAATACAATACTAGATTGGAGTCCCGTTTAGAGTCGGTTAGGTCTTGTGTGACTGAGCTATGAAGACCAAAGTCATGCCCCAAGTACAGGTAGAGTTCATGAATGACATCACCATGTGAACTCGACAACAACCGATTTGATGAGGGAATTGAGAAGAGACATAGTAGAATAGTGACCATTATCAATACAGTCTCTGATAGCAAGTACTTGACAACTAATTCATTAAACTGGATTCTATCTGAATATAGGCCTACATGTCTCGCTAAAAAAAAATTTTTTTTTTTCTTCTTCTGCTTTTTTTTTTCCTTTTCTTTCTTTTTTTTACCTTTCCTCAGACTGGCAAATGTGCCAGATGATATATTCTTAAAGGGGAAGTTCACCCTGGAATTTTATTGGTCTTAAAAAATGAAGAAAAATAATAGAAAAATATTAGTGAAAGTTTGAAGAAAATCGACCAAAAATTAGCGAAGTTATGAATATGTAAAGTTTTGATTCGGTGACGTCACATGCGAGCAGCTCTCCCATTGGTTGTGTATGTAAATTCCATAAATGTGTCTTTTTGTCATGGTTCTTGATAAAGGAATGGGTCAATTAGATATAGTCATGTATATGAACATAATTATGTTTGATGGTATATCGACCGCACAGGTGACATGATTATTTTCTTCTGCAAAAAAAAGACATTTTATGGAATTTACACTACAAAACACATAGGAGATCTGCTCGCATGTGACGTCACAGAATCAAAACTTTGAATATTCATAACTTAATCATATTTTGGTCGATTTTCCCCAAACCTTCACTCATATTTTTCTTTTATTTTTCTGCATTTTTTAAGACCAATAAAATTCCAGGGTGAACTTCCCCTTTAACGGGAAGTAATTAGAAATCTTAAACCTTTCTGCTGAGCAGAACAGGTTGAATTATTTTGGCCTCTCCCAGAATAGCTCTGAAAGGTTGTTTTATTCACGGTCATTGTCATTATTGTTTCCTTGTATAGGGCCAGTTCAGAACTGCCTCAGAAAATCGTTAAGTTCTTGTTATGGATCGTCGATCCTTTGTTGTATAATTCCCCGGTATACATGGTATAATTCCATTTCTAATAGCCATCTTGTGCGAGATTAGGATTTTAACCGGATGGACCATGCATCAAAGTGTAAATAGTACCGCATGAGCGTTTCTCCGAAAGATATCCCACTATTGTTAGGATTATTTCCAGTCACTGTCGGTTGTTTCCTCCAAACCAACATCCAAATGAACCAATCAATGTCAATTGTTTGGGTCGGTACTCCGTCAAGCCCTATAATCTGCGATTGCTATATTAGGGCATCGATTTATCTTCCCGCTCATCGTCCTATGTCGATGCCCTGTACATGGACAATCCTAGAATAGAACGATGAATGTGGAGAAGATGAACAAACGTGCAACATATTAATGTAGGCCTACTTAATTGACATAATATTCATAAATTTTCTTCTCTCTTTTGGTATGTGCATTAGGTGTACTTTCACGCTGATATGATGACCAACTTTCTTCAGAAGGTCGGACTTCAAGTTCGTCAAACGTCGTGGCGGCAAACATCATCTCATCATCAAGATGTCGTCATGCCACGATTCCATCCTCCGTAGCACCGACGAGCTGACCGAAGACGTCGCAGCGATGCGTTGCGATAGTCGTTAATTCTTCGTCAGCTGGGTATGCGCTCTGCCAAAGATGCTTGTACGACTGATGCCGATTCAAGACGATACAGGACGACAAGCATCCCGATTCTTCAGTCAGCTTATCATCATCCACACGTCCAATCCTTCAGGAGCAACAACCCGCTCTGGGAAAAGGCTGCTGTGTTTTGCGATTTTTCATTTTGGTGAGATTTAAAAGTCATGCGGTTATTAAAAAAAACAAAAAAAAAATCAAAAACGTTAATACACAACAAGAGATGTCTTTTCTTATTTTTGCGGTTTAATTATTTGGCGGGAAAGGATAAAAGGAGATGTTACACTTCGAAGATCAGCTGCGGTGACAGCGTGAGGTCTACAGTGCTCTTCTTTTGAACTGGGCTTCGCAGACGACACCAACTTCGCTTGCGGATTGGATCACCATCCAATTGTTTCTACCTGTTGGCTTAGTACAGTCGATGTCGGATCAGATTCCGTGAGATTGAGGAGGTCGTTGCGGATGTTTCGAAAGGAAGCCTGTCATCTGCGTTGGAGTCCACCTTTGTAGTTTAGTTGTGTTCTCTCTTTCCTCGATTATTCCATTCTGTTCTATTTCTCTGTCCGTAGTTATTAGAATCTCTCTGTCAGTCAAACTATATAATTAATCGCTTATAATCTATTTCGATAAACCTTTTTAAAGTAGAGTAAAATGTTATCGTGCACAATAGTCTTGTACCCTCTGAAAGAGGTCTTTTGTACGTTTTTTTTTTCTTCAGTGTACGTTAAATTTTGTTAATTGTCTTTCGTTATGAAATTTGTCTTTTTCTATTTACACTGTCCCTAAACACCTGCATGAATTTCATGCTCTCCCAGCTATCGCCACCGTTACGTGAACAGATATTGCCAAAATTATTTACCCAAATACGCCTATATGGCATACATTAGTTCACTTCCTTAGTAAAGTAGAATCCATTATAGGATCAATATTTATCTACAATTAGATCAAACGACTTGAATTTTTTATGAAAAAATAGACTTTACTTTGCAGTATTGTCCTCAGTCCTTAGCAATTGTATCCCGTAAACTATTTAGTTTTATAGTTATTTGTATAATGCAAAATATAAAACTATCAAAATCTCTAACAAGTTAAGGGGTCAATGCACACCCCAACATTGTTGCAACCACATGTTGGGGACGCATGACAACGTCCTTTTCTGACAGTAGACAGTCTTCTAACTTTCTTTATAATCTCGATTTTACTAAGTGTGCTAGCTCGCGCCGATCTTTCTCGCTTTACTTTTCTTTTCCTTTCATTTTCTTTCTTTCTTTCCACGGGTCTCTGTAGATGATTTATCTATGGACAACTCGCTGCCATTTTGAAATGCAAAAGGACATCTCAGGTAAACCTTTCTGATGTAGAAAAAGCTCTGACAAGCCACGTAGCGTGCGGCACCGAAACGGTGTCGCGCGTAAATATGGCGAGATTCTCCTTGTGCGCATTGTATGCAAGTGCTTACTATCGTTTCTATGTGTAAAACTATAAACGCGCTTTTTTACGTTTCATAGCGTACGTATATCTAAATATATATTGAAATTTAGCATATAATCAATTTTCACTTTTCTTCAAGCAAGCAACATTAGTCGCAAGGACTTTCTATTCGGTTCGGTAAAAGTAATCGAACATTATGATAGCATCTTGGTATAGCGCATGCGCAAGCTGACGTCAGTAGCTGTTTAGACGTAGTATACAGTCGTAGGATTGGGGACATAATTTTTGTTTTCATCCAATTTGAGCGCCTGTTAGGTCTATTGTATACAATATTCCAATTGGATGAATGCAAAACTTCTAAAACCTAGTATTTTTGGCAGAATATTGCGAACTATACAATAGAGTAGAGTTAGATAATGTAGCATAGAACCGAATACTGATCCTGAAATATCTTACGTAAGTTGCGTAATAGTATATGTGATGTAAATTTGCAATGCATCTTTTTTATATTCTTGTAAATCTTGTTATAAATGTTCTTCGGAGTAGGATGGGAGTTATTTACGCCTTATGACGGTGAGAGGAAGCCGGAAAATGTAAAAGCCACACGAAATTGCTGCAAAAAAAAACTGTCGTAGATTTAGAATTGAGAATGTTGTATGCTTGTTGATGAGTGCGTACTGCGTGTGCGATTAAACGCGCGTCACTGTTTTTTATAGTATACGTGCGCGTCCGCGTTTGAGTGAGTGAGTGCGTGAGCTGAGGTGCGTGCGAATGTGGGTGTATTTAGTGCGTGTCTGATATTTCCGTTATAAATAGCGTGTTCAGAAAACGGAGAATGTATTCAGATTTTGATAGCCCGTATTGTACATAAAATGTAGGATAAGGCATTTGCTTGTCTAAATAATGTGTCCTATACATGTATACTAGTATCGATGCTGAAATACTCTTGGTTTTATGGATATGCTATGTAAACTGAAATGTCGTCCTGTGTGCTTTATAGCATAGGTAAAGTGAAATTCGCTTCGTATTTTTAGAAGCTTTGTTATTATTAATCTAAAACTCGTTTTTATTTTCCGTAGAAACTTGTTTTATTTTGCAAGAAACTGTTGACATTGGTGCTGATAATTTTTGAAATATCTTTTTAGTAGATTTCCATTCTTTTCCGTTTCTATATGCCTGCTATTAGTGTGCGTGTCACATTGGAGTTGAGATAACTTCCTACGCCGCAGTACCGGTGACGTCATCATTCTCATGGCAACCGTGTCAAACTTTTGACCAATCACGTTGCCCGATTGCTGATGATGTAGAAACATGTTTCATTCTGTGTTTTGGTCTCCTTTTGTGTCTTTTTCCCATTTAGAAACATTTAGTTATCAAATTGTATCTATTAGATTTTTGTTTCACCATCTTCTTCTTATCTGAAATATTATTTTAAGATTTATTGTTTAGGCAGTGTAGGCAACGCCTTTAGATTGGTTTGGTTTATTTATTTTTTTATTTACCATACTATACTATATATTACTCTTAAGTGTCACCATATTTCTTGCATGGAATGGGATAAGACATCAAGTCAATTGGCTAATTCCCTTTTGAAAGACCTTAAAAATTAATTACCAATTACATATTATAAAACCGTACACAGCCCAATGGTCACATACGCTTAAACATTTAAATTTGTATTCCCATTAGGTGAAATAAAACGACAAAAAGCAACTATGTCCTAAGCAAGTAATGTGTTTATAAAATTAGAGCTGCTTACGTAAATGCTGTAGTCATTCTAACACTAATTGATTTGCTGCATAGTGTTAAGAAATTATATAAATTATCTAAGATACTGCGAGATATGCTGCATTATTTCTTAAGACGACTCGTTAATGTCTCCAGAAAAGTAATTTTCGAGGCAACGAGATACACCACTCGATTTTGCTGCTTGGACGTATTTACTGTAGACTAGAATGGATTTGTTCCAGAAGGACAACTTAATAAAATATCCATTTGGTTTTCAAGATCATACTTTTGAAGCCTCACATTTTGCTGCTCCGATAGAATACTTAGAATAGAATTAAATTGTTTTGGAGGGAAATTCCCTTGGAAATTCAGTGGTATAACCAGAAAAATGCTGCTTGGCTAAATTTGAATTTTAAAATATGACAACTCACTTTTAGCCTATTTGGTAGTAGTTTGGTAGTAGTGACGAAAACGCTCGTCAAAGGTGGGGGGGGGGGGTATTTGAATAACAGAAATTCTCCTTTTAAAGGAGATTTCAAACTACAAGTATGCTGCTTGAGTCCGTCTTCGGCCGTCTCTTGATGACTATTAATATGTTAAAACGTTAAAACTGTTTTAAAAGAGTGTACATGAATCCATCTAGCTCTAACACGCTGGTTCATGGTACTAATGAGACGAATTTCTTAACACCACCTACATGTAGTTACTGCATTGAAATATTAATTAAAAACAAAACAAAGGCGCGCGTGGAATTGGCTATGAGTATTAGTTTTGAATGATTGCCTTAGTTAAAAATCCAAATTAAAGATAAACTCTAAGCTGTACTTTGTAGGCAAGCCTAAGAATAGATTTTAATATGCTGCATGAAATATAATTATATTTATATAAATGTACATGTATATTCAAGCAAAAAATCTAGAATTTACAATGATTTAATTTAGTAAATATAACTATTAAGTGGCAAATGAATTGTTAATGAATAGAGTGAGTATTAATATGTAACGCTAATTGAAGTACATTGCTAATAATGCTGTCATGCTACCTAAATGCTGCGTTAATTCGCATGCTGTTTGATTTGTCTGAACACGCTGCATTATTACGTTACTTACGATATTATTCGCTGCTATGTTCAACTTCAGCTTGTAGTAATCTAACATAATTTTAGTACCATTATAAGTTATTTAGAATTAAAAGTAATGGTTAAACGGTTTGAATTTACAGAATTGCTGCAAACTGTGTCTGAGGTGCTAAAAAACGCCGTGAAGACCAGTTGTACACCACAACGTTGCTGCAAAGTATAAACTAGTAGTTGGGAGTGTATGGTAGCTTTAAACCTACTAATTGCTGCAAAACATGTCTACATTGTGCTCTAAACAAGCAAAGAAGACAAGACTAAACACCACGTTATGGCTGCATTACGATAGTAGAAATAGAATTCGGTGCAAGAAATGTGATATTTGCAGATACCGTAGCTGTTAAAAAAAAATGTTGTACATAATGTTCAGTTCCCGATTATAATAAGTTACATAATTTTGCTGATGTTTCATGTCTTGGGTTAAACTTGGGGATACGAACGATTTCACCCGATAGGCGTATATTCAACTTTCCATTGATATTTTCTGTATTATTTGTTTAGTCCACGTCACCATACACGTCTCTGATATGTGTGACACTGATTTCCATATTGATATTGCATGTTCGTGTACAACCCTTCACTGTGTATAGTTTGCATACATCTTTAGAAATAGAAATTTGTAAGTGTATTTTGATTAATAATTTGCGAATGATAATCCAATCAGTTATCATCAAATCATTTTGGTTACACTATTTAAATGACACGTCATCACTATATACTAATCATATCACAATTCACAGTTTATATATTATGTTGTGATATTGTGCAGCCTATTATACAGACGGAATAAAGTATTTAAAAAAATAATTTTGATGACGATTTTTACCCACGTTTGCCTCGTCAAAGCAGTATTTCCCAGACCCCAATTTGTGGATTTCTTTTCAGAAATACAATTC
Organism: Paracentrotus lividus; assembly: GCA_940671915.1. Taxonomy (NCBI): domain Eukaryota; kingdom Metazoa; phylum Echinodermata; class Echinoidea; order Camarodonta; family Echinidae; genus Paracentrotus; species Paracentrotus lividus. The sequence goes on from CALNVZ010000218.1 coordinate 5,144,027, forward strand.
TGTAGTTAATTCGATAGGATTGGGGAAGGGGTCGGTCTGGGTTAATTATTGTGTGTGCCGTTCATTATATTTCTTTCATTTGTATTTGTTAAATCGCGTGCAGGGTATTTTTGTAAAACCCCTTTAACAGGAAAATCCGTCTTGACATAATCAGCCACATATATGTCTCAAATAAAATATGAGAAATTCAGGTATTTTTACTCGGTAATTCGCTTGGATAGTTCGAAAAAATACGTTGAGCATTTGTAATGGTGTGTGAATGCGATTATGTATAGGTGTACATGACTGTATTATGCAAACTCATATTAATAGTCAGGGTTATTTGTTCTAGTCCCAAAACGAACGATGTTTTAATTCATTTAATTTTTGTGTATGAACGAACTTTTCCTGTAAATTTTTAATGAAAATATTGTATGTTCCTTATACCTGTGTGTAGCTATGCTCAGAAGAACAACTTTGTCTACAAAATAATGTGATATGTGCCACCAAACTGTAAATGTAGATTTAGTATTATAGAAAATTGTTCTTCGTTAGAACTTGTATTAGGTGGAGGACTACTTTTCTGTAATTGCTATAAAAATAATCGGATTTAATATATCAAGTTTGTCCAGTTACAATTTTATAGTTCTTGTGTCCATGCACATCTGGCATCTCAGGATTTGTTTTGAATAATTACGATTTCACCCTCTTTTTGACGGATTGTCAGTAGGACTTTGTTTAAATCTTAGAATGTGTTGTAGATATTAGTTTTATTATTATAGTTTTGTATAAGTTATTTGTCATAGGGTAGTGTAACCTACCATGCAAACGAAGTTCATAGTTTTCTCCTATTAACAAAAGTAGTTGGAGCATTAATTTGTTGTTATTTTATTTTAATTTTTATTATTCTACATTGACTGGGTCTCATTACACCAATAATCTAGGATGGGTATATTGTAACAAAGTTCGATTGATCATTTATCATTTTTGTTATCCCAAACTTTCTTTGTAAATCAGAGGATAGTCCCGCCTTTAAGTATAATTATGTATATGACCAATTATAAAATGCCAAATAGGAAAATGTATAAAATCACTGTAATTATCATGTAAATCACCTGTAAATTCTTTATTTTGATGTAAATAAATGAATGATTTCAAAGTGAAAACGTGTTTTTGGATATGAGCGTTTATTGCTTATACTAAAGTTCATGGAAATGGGAATGGAAAGGAGAGGTGCCTGTGCAATAAGAGTGAATGAGAGAGAGAGAGAGAGAGAGAGAGAGAGAGGGGGGGGGGTTATGGTTTATGATTGAATAAGATACATTAAGAGATGAGAGAGGAGATAAGAGATGAAGGGCATATTGGTTGAGCGACAGAAGGAGTTTTGGAGATGGGAAACACGAGACAGAATGATAGAAGAGAGATTTTATTTTTATTTATTTATTTATTCCCAACTCATGGGTGGAACACCCTTCTCAGCTATAAATAGCTGTTCTCCTAAGGGGTCCGTTAAAAATACATCTACAAACAAACAACATTCAAAATACATATAAA
>CALNVZ010000218.1:5153837-5186554 GCA_940671915.1 Paracentrotus lividus
GGGAGAAGAGAGGATATTATATGTATTGATATGCCGTCCCACTAGCAACCCCCATTTCTGATTCTTGATTCGCCACTTTCCTCGTAATGGCTAGACATCAGAGCCCGTATTCACTAATATAAGTTGGACTTAAGCATCGAACTTAGACTTTTATTTGTAAAATAATTTTGATATTTACTAAGTAGTATTTGTTATATTTTTGAAGTTGAGCAAATTATTGATTTGGGATAAGTAAAACGTCTTTAATTTGAGTTGGCTCCTTAAAATAGTGCAGCATTAGAAGAGGGCAATTTTATCCTAACTTAAGCAACTACCTGTGCTTACATGGGTTGACTTATATGGCAAGTCTTCATTTGGGCCACAAAGTTAAACATGTATCAGTTTAGACTTTTGTTATGATTTTGAGCTCAGACAAAGATAGATGAAGTGTTGAATAAAAGCTAGAATTTTTTTTCGCCTGGGACAATAATATTAGAGATTTACTTAAGGCAAAATGTGCTTAAGTGCTAGTTATGATACGGGCCCAGCCGTGTTAACCGCCTCATAATCTAAGTTTTGACACCATACATATTGTGTGTGTTGATTCCGACGCGTTTAAAGGACACAGCGCCTTACAAGTTTCTGCTTCTTGCTGGTTCCTGATTTTCTTATATAATTGTTTTCTTGTTACTTTTAACAAAATTTTATTGATATAATGATTAGTTGTGTAATTTATTATTTATTTTGTTAACTTTTGCAATCATGAAGAAATCAATAAAATAATCTTGATCTTGAAAGTTAGGATTCACATGATCTACTGTTTTATCTAAAAACAAAAAAAATGGATGTCCACAAAGCGATGCCAGACTTAAGCTGAATGTTTCGGAAAACTAATTTTCCATATAGAGCTAGTTCTTGGAATGTCTATTGTTAGGTGTGTCCGTGAATATTATTTAAATGATTAATTCAAGCTGTCCATTCATATATTAGATTATATTCTATCACTATCCTTTTGATTGAGTGAACAGATTCTTTTATTTTGTCAAGTGAAGTTGTCGCCCAGGCAGATTAGGATTATTAACGTCTATGCTTCTCAAGGGATTATCAAATATGAACTTTAGGGGAGTTAGGGTTTATACTGATTACAAATCAAAGGAGGATTACTTGTTAGTTCTGCTTCGTGTAGCTTAGGCTATGTATCATTTCTTTTAGATTCCTCTTTTATTAATCATTACATATTCATGTACGTGAATCTATACTGACATCATAATTTGCAATAAAGCTTGACAAATATTGTCTTTCTTTCTTCGTTCCGTTATCTTCTTCATTCGCCTGAATGGCTCGCTAAGCATTTTGAATGGTGAAGGCTAATCAAAAATTGGAGGTGTAAAATCACTGGTAGATGGTCATATTGCAAATTGTATACATTTACTGCACTACCCTCCTCTCGCGTGTCTCGTCTGTTATTTAATTTAATGGGTATAGATTAGTCAGCGCATTTCCAATAAGTAACAATTGTAGGGCCTCGTATTAATAAATTGTTAATTTTTGTGTCATATAATTATTATTTTTTACAAAGATCTATATTCTATTCCAGTGATTTCGTGTATGAGATGACTGAGAGATGTTAAAAAAAAAAAAAAACTCTGTCAAAAATAGCTGTCCCAAGTTTTAGGAAGCCACCAGGCATTTTTATCATTGTTTGAGTCAGCCTACCTGAGTCCATTCATAAGAGACAAAAGTTTACTAGTACTTGGACTATTGGAATGCAAGGTTACTTGGGTCCAAACTTGACACAATAAATTTTGACATTTTTTCTGAATGCCAAAGTGCTCAGTCATCCATCAACACAGGTATGAGTTTTTATTGACTAGTTAATGGTTACTATGAAATTATTTACAATTTCACGATACATCAACAATTCTAATGTAGACTCTCAAATTTGGGTTTATTTTGTTTATGATACGCACTGTGCGATTTTCATAATATGATTTTACAGCTGCGATGTGTTACATGGGATGTTGTTTATAAAGCTGAATATGATATTTGGGTTGTCACTGGCCGAAATAATGTGTCAGATCCCAAATTGGAATGGGGTAAGATTTAATTGATAATTGGTCGAATGAGGTACCCGTCTGGTGTGAAGTGGAAGTACGTGCCGCGATAAAGTGATTAATGGGATCTGGTTCCAGTTTTATTATCTATTTCTTTCTTTTATTTATTGCTCATTATTTTGATATTTTCATTTGTTTATTTAATTATTCATTAATTACTTTTTCGGTATTTTCATATTATCTTTTTTGAGTGAATCCAGAGGTATTATAAGGAGAGGGTCTTTAATGTCTAAAATGTTCGTGTTTTTGGAAATCAGCGGTATCCTTTTCCATTGCCATCACGTCGTGCCAAATTTCGCGGTTTCGCTAGTTCAGAATGGGAGGGGGGGCAAATCCCCCCCCTGCTTCTCAGTCAATTTTTTATATTAAAACAGAGAGAGGGTTAAGCTCTCCAGCAATAATATGTTGGAAATGCAGATTATTTATTATGTCATTTTAGCAAACAACTTGGATCATGTTTTTTCTTCTTTTTCTTTTTTTTTTCTTTTTTTTTTGAAAAATATATCTTAACAATATTTTGGCATCCAAGTCGTTAATTATTTGGATTATATATCTGTTATGTAAATAACTACATGATCCTTATCGCAAGTGAGATGAAGGTGAACGGGGAGATATAATAATATATGATTTCAACATGGGGTAGGAGGGAAGAACGAAGCGTCGACCAGTGTAATGGAAACATATAAAGATATTGGCAAACGTACACAGCTGAACGAAAGAAATGGGAAGCCATAGGAAGAAACATTAAAATAGGGAAGCACGAAGGAGTGATAGAAATCAAAAAGAAGAAGGAGGAGAACATAAATGAAAAAAAAGAAGCTAAGCACAAAAGTTAGAAGGAGATTGCAGAGTAAAAAATATGAAAAGAAGTGGGACCGGATTTTTTATTATTATTTTTTTAAACGAAAAGGAGAAGTTAAATGACCAAATTTACAGTTCGGTTTAGTTCAACGACCTCACTCCGTAACTCAAAAGATTGAAAAAAAAAAAAAAAAAAAAAAAAAACCTTCATGAATATCTACACCTCAATTAAAGGCTCCGTACTTTGTTTTCACAGAATTATTACATACATACTCGTCATGTGTAACCAGATTGAAAGAGGAAGGGCAACTCTGCATCTACGGTTATATATTGGTCAAATTATCATCCCGATCATCATCAGTAATGACAGAAAAGTCTGATGAGAACGGTTTGAACCTTGAGAACGTCGTTTTTAGCCCTTATCCGATGGTTTTGTGTGACTGACCTTTCCCTCATCGCTACATCCTAGGGGTCCTCAAAGTGCATTGACATTGTCTGCTAACGGTAAAATACCACTTGGTCTAAACCACTTTTACTAATTCTATTAAAAATTTTATTGATATAACTTTTTCGTCTAAAGGCAAATTGGTTTATCACACCTATTTTCCTATTTATGTTTTAAAATATGGTTTTGGGATCAATAGTATCTTCAAATGGTTATGTTGATGTTCAGCGAATTAGACCAACTGCTGTTAGACCAAGTGATCGTCCTTTATTTTCTGTAGCTTACTCTAGAATTAAGAATTATTTTCAGATATATAGGCGCACATTTGTATTTTTATAATCTTTAAATCTCTGATGACTTGTTTATGGAGAGAGATTAGATGTATATAATAATAATTTATTCATGTCAATTTGCGTATATTATCTTATTAACCTTGTACCTGAGTTCACACAGGTTTGTTTTGGCAACGATTTATCCATTTGTTCGCAATTAATAGTTCAATAAATATATAAATAACAAAATTATAAGGTGTTATTACCGTTTCCTAAATGAAAGTTCTTTTTTTTTTCCTTTTAATCGTTTTTTATAAACATACATGTCAACCAAACTAGCAGACATGATAATGCATGACCATTTCTAAACTAAGAGGCGACATTATACCTTCGCACATTCGTCACACAGATGCATAAAATGATACCGTTTTTCGTTTTACATCTCTGCAATCTCTATCTCATGATCTCTTCACACATCCTCTTATATACATCTCTCCTTCTATTTACACTACATCTCTGTCTTTATGTTTACATTCTCTATTTTGACACTACATTCATTTATTATCTCTTTCTCTTTCTCAGTCGCTTTACAGCCTCTCTCTCTCTCTTACCAAACTTCTCTTTCTCACCCTACCAGTCTCTTCGCTCCGTGCTACACTCTTACCCCCTCCCTTAAGGACTCCTCCGGGTGAGATTTGCATATTAGAAAATAAAGTAAAATCTAAAAAGCACAACACTGAAATTCATCAAAATCGATCACAAATAGCAAAGTTATGAATTTTCTTAGGTTTGAATTTTTTTAGGAAACAGTTTTTGCCATCTTCATTGCAACATGACTGTATGTCTCTGTCCCCTTTTCTTTGTATTTCATTTGTATGAAATACCAATTATCAAGATTTTCTCCCCCAAGGACATAAAAACAAGGGATTAATTGTGTGGAATGTTCAAGGTCACTGTGCTTACCTATTTCAGTATGTGGGATAGATTTTCTGTATATGCATATATGAAAAAATGAAAAATAGGATTTCACATAAATGAATACACAAGAAGTAGGGGGACTGTGACATCATCATTTGCTTATTTGAATATTCAATATTCAAATGAGACAATGAGACATGCCAAGAACTGTTTATTACGAATAATATGCAACTATATGCATTATATGTTATTTTTTCATCCGATTTTGATGAAATTTTCTGTGTTGTGCTTGTTTAAATTTTACTTTACTTTACAAAACTTTTTTAATTTCAGCCCGGACTCCTCCTTAACTTTTTTGACCAAGTCTTTCTATTTTCTTTTACAATTGCCATTTTCTAATCTCTCTTTGGATGCACCCTCCCTCCCTCTTTATATTCTTTCTATTTTGCTTTCAGCGCTCTCTCTTTACTCTCTCACTTGTTATCTCTCTTCTACGCCTTTGTACAAAGGCTCTTTGTCTCTTTGACTGCAAAGTCTATAGTCAACTCCCGTTATATCAAGGTTTTCAGGACCAAGCCAATTACTTCTTTTATCATGAAAACTCATTCTGCTGAACATAATAGCACAAGACAAATGTGCCAGTTTGAAATTGGTACTGGGAGAATCACTTGTATAATGAAATCTCATATCAGTGTTCGTAATAACTGGCGCTGACTGTAGTCTCATTAATATTGACTCTGAAATTCCTTTTTAGAGATTAGAGATAAAGATAATTATAAATAGGCGAATATTCTGGATTGCTATCACAACAAGAAAAAAGAAAGATGAGGGGGGGGTTTCTGTTACCATCTTAAAGGCAAAGCCCCCCCCCCCACCTTCCCAAGATATCACAATGACAATAGTATACTTCCAAATTTGATGTGCTTACATACATTACATGTCCACGAGCACACAAAAATCAGTGTTTACATATCAATATTTATTACCACCATTTCCATATCCACTTGACAAATCGAATCTTGTCTGGAAAAAAAAAAATCTAATTTCTAGCTTTTATAACAGCATACATTGTATAATACCATTATTGCAGTCTAAACACAAGCATGCATGAAAAGACAAAAAATCAATCAGATCATGTTATCCATTTGATCCAAATTAAGAGACACATAAATTTATGATAAGAGCTTGAATAATGTGATCGATTATAATAATCTTGGCAAGATAAAAAAGGAATTAAATATCACATGCAGTCTATGTACAAGTCCGACTAGTATCAGGGATAATGTTATAAAAAGGATTCAACACCCAGTCTGAAAAATATGCAAACAAATATCTGCGTATTGTTCAAAGCATGTCAATACATTACATGGTTTTGAACTTCATACACAGAGTCTGATGAAAACTTAGACAAAACTGACTTGTCAGTCTGAATCTTTAAGTTAAAGTGAATTCTGAATTGTTACAACATCTCATTACAGCATGAAGAATGAAGAGGGTGAAAATAAAGACCAAGTGTCTAATCCTTTAACAGCATTATCCCTGCTAAACCTAATAAGCACATTTACAATCATCTTTACAAAAGTTCCGTATCGAAATTCAATTGTATATCTACATTTTGTATCATACACGAAAAAGACAAGTATCTAGTAACTAGTCTAAGGTTGCGATACCAATTATGAAGATGAATTATAATGTACAAATGAGAGATAAATAGTCACAATTCTAATATGTAGGAGCAATTCTGTACGATAAATATTGTACAAAAGTGCAAAACATGAAGTACCCAAGATATGTTTTGTAAATGGAAAAAACAACAAACATATATATTTCACAGGCTTTGATATCAGAGTTGTGGCATATCCATAAATTGGTCAAAGAAGATATTACAAGCACGAGATTAAGATTCTGCTAACAAATCCATATAATTGCTAGAAAATCTGAAAATCAATGTCTATAGACTAGACAAATTGGCAGAAAGGGAATGAAATATATATTTAAAAACAATCATAAGTCTTTTGAAGGTAACACACGTAGCCTCATCCTGTGCTGTATTAGAAGTCCGATTAAACAAATTAAAATATGTACTAAAAAATGTGAAAACATCAATCCAACATCTGAAACGGGATGAATCTGAGTGATTGTCATGCAACCAAACTAAAGAACATGTATCTTGATAAAAAAAATGATAAAGTTCTATACAGAGGGAAAATAATAAAATTAAAAAAATTTAATTGAGTTAATTGTCCCAGACATAGCATGGTCAAAAATGTAAATTTACAATTACAAATTGAATAAAACATAATACTTTTCTAATTTAACTACATAATACTCACTGAACCAGAAAACAATGTTCAAGGAATTGCAGCTAAGATTCTTATAAAACCGTAAAGGGCAAGATAGAGATTATTTGGCAAAATCATAAAGGAGCCATACATATTATGATACACTCCACAAATTTCATCTAGAAATGTATACAATTCATTACGTAAAAAAAAGAATGTACAGAGAACACTTCACCCATTACATTTTCTTTTACAAATATTAGAAGCTAACGAACTTCCTTTTCTCGAAATGGTAAAAATTGTTAACATCTATTATCAGTTTACTCACCCAACAAGTGTAGAAACATGTTACATAAGACTGCATTGGGTGTAACTAGGCTACATTCAGCCAAATGCTGCTTTTTATATTATCTGGGGCAAGATGCAATTTTTTTTTTCTTTGTGTTGTGGTGCTTTTTTTCCCCTTGAGTAAGAAATCAAGTAAAGTGCTAAGCATTCAGCTAAATGTGCATCTAAATAGTCAATTCAGTCTGTATCTTCCTGCTCTATTCTATACAAGACATTCAAGGCATTTTTCTTATATACAGCAAATTGGTATATACACATGGAACAAAACACTAGTCTCATGTTGGCCCACAACGGAAAAATTCACTACAAATGGGTTTCAAGTCTGCAAACATTCTGCCTTAATGCTCTGATGGAAAGTTTGCATAGGAATATTACCTATTAATTTCTTTTGCATTACTAATCTCCCCGTGAAAGTTTATTTCAAATAGATCATTGAAATTTGTTATTCATAATATCCTAGTTCTACAGAAGCACATCCATTGAAATCCCTCATGATCCATGATATGCTCACTAACTTGATAAATCATTCAGAAGTTTGGATGTCATCTGTAAAAGCTTTGACTAACTTCAAACCAAATACAGTCCACTTTCATTGTGGAAGATGCCCGGAACCAAAACCAATTACCACAGAGTATTGAAATCTTGTTGATACTGAAGATACTGACCACATTAGCTTAAGACAACTGTTGAGACCGGGAGAATTGCCCAGTTATAAGGAAATCTTGGTGTGTCCGTGCTCATATTACGGGAGTGGACTGCACTGATCTGCCATGCGCAGGAATGTATTTTATACAGAGGCATTTGAATGCTCTGAGAATACAAAGCATTGGAGGGGCAAGCCATTGTTAACACACAATGGCTTGCCCCTCCAATCATTTCTCTATTTTGGCGTAGTTCTGGTGTCAGTTTGTAGTCGGTGTCACAGATGTTATCGTTGTATCGGGGGGAGTTTCATCGAGTTATTTGTAAAGTTACGAAAGCCTCTACAAACGTCTAAAAAGTTCTTGGATACTACTAATCAAATTATGAATCATTTAGCACAATAATTATTCATCAGTGTGCTTCATACAGGCATGCGTCCCTTTAAAAACAACTTGGTGAAACACCCCCCCCCCCCTTTGATTCCATGACATCTGCTCCAGTGACAATTGCTTGGCTTTAAATTCCATACAGTAATCAAATAACTAACTTCAACCCTGGACTTAACACTATACCATACCATAAACCTAACATAAAACCCTATTGCAACTCTAACCCTATATCATAGACAAAATAAAGACCGGAGCAATTCTCGCAGGAGCCAATGTCGTGTCACCCCACCTCAGTGTGTCTTTACCGTTCAATTGTCAAATCTTGGATGAGAAGGAAAAGATGGTAAGCGTATGTTTGGAAGAGGAGGAGTTTCCGTTGACGATGTGGGGATGAGAAGAAGATGGGAGAGGACATCTCTAAGACTGTTCTCTGCATTCTCTGAAGGTGTTGGTGCTGTAGTGTGTGGGGCAAGAGGGGGAAGCGGGACTAGAGGAGCCGGGTCAGGCAGAGGCATTGGCTCAGGGGAATCAAACGATGGCATCTCAACATCCTGGTGGGTAAGTCGTTCCTTCTGCTTTCGGAGAGAGACGATAGCAAACTTCTGGCTGATTCCTAGCGTATTCATGAAGAAGAGCTTGCAGACATTCTCCTGCCATTCGCCTAACTTCAGGGTGTACTTCATGTGGACCTTGCGATTCAGTTTCAACTGGTTGGCCGGGAGTGTGCGCTTCTTGACGGCGATCTCTTCGATGCAGTTCTCCATGTACTCACGCTTCCTCTCCCACGTCATCTCCTTGCTCCAAAACATGTTGAAGATCTTTTCTCGAACTGGCTGAGGAACACGCTCAAAGCATTGCTTGCGGCAGTTGGTGCATGGCTCCTTGATCCTGCGGGCTGGGATGACATTGCCTTTGTCGTTGATGTAAGTCTGACCGGCGCAACGCATGTCCGCTGTGTCCCATTGGCGGCGTCTAGGCTTTGTATGACCAGGGTGTCCAGAAGTTGATGGTCCCTCTTCTTCCTCATCTTCATCTTCATCATCATCATCTTCTTGATCCTCCTCATCATCAAAGTCAGAAGTGGGCAGATGTTCTTGGGCTGCTGAAGGCAATGGAGGCACAGAACATTGAGGATCTCTGATGACATTACCCTTCTTTTTGGGAGGAGTGTAATCCTCATCAAAATCATCATCTTCTTCTTCACTTGACGGTCTGTAGTCATTATCATCAACTGAAGGGTGCTGGGAAGCCTCATCACCTGGAATATCCTGCTGATCATTCCTTGAACTGTCTGCAGAAGAATCTTGATTTGTTGATTTTTTGGCTGCATCTGCTTTGCTTGAGCTGGCCTTCCCATTCTTACCTTCTGCCCGCTTCTTTCCTGCCATCCTGGTTGAAGAACTTGGTGCACTTGCTGTCAGCACCTGGCTCTCCTCAAAGATTTTCATTTCCTCGCAAAATACCCTTCTGTACATGTACGTACTTGCCGGCTTGGTACCACGGAGCCAGCAGCACTGACGATATGCCTTGTACATTTTGGACACATTCCATGACCATCCTCTGGTTGAAGAATGAGTTTGGTACTCTCGACCTTTATTTGGATCTGCCCAGCAGTTGTAAATGATGTGCTGTCGGATCTCTTTTGCTGCAGCAGGGGGTAACTTAGCAAGAGTACCACACTTCTTTTTCTTATCTGGATCAAAGTCACCATTCTCGTCTTGTTTGGCAATGCAAGAGGCTATGAAGTTGTGACTGAGGCCCAATGTGTTAACAAAATATTTGCGGCAAATAGACTCTTTCTTGCCATCCACCTCAAAGAAATAGGTGAACCTTTGAGGTTTAATGAACCTGGATGCTGCCCTAGGCTTCCTCATCCTGATTCTTGAGTTGATGACAGGACGTGACTCGGTGCAGCTGAGGACATACTTCTTTTTCTCCGTCCAATCCTTGTTAGGATCCCAGAAGTTCTCAAATAGCTTTCGTCTCTGCGCTTCTGTGATGCGGGCTGTGCAGTTCTTCTGACAGTTTTCACAGGGTTCCTTCATCTGCCTTGCTGGCCGGACTTGTCCCTTGAAGTTAACATACTCCTTTCCCCCATACCTCAAGGCATGGTACTCTTTCAACTTATCTTTCAGGCTGCATTTAGGTTTGGTATTGCGAATGCGCTCCTGTTCCTTCTGCCAAAGCTCTTTGATGAGGCACTCAAGAGCACTGACCTGAGGAGTGGGAGTATAGTCCAGAGGGCGCTCTTCGTTCCGGACATCCCCCGGGTTTTCCAACCTCTGTTGCGAAATCCTCAGCTCCTCGTTCATCAGTTTCCTATAGAAATGCTTCTTGACGGTTGGTCTCTGGTGGACCTCACATTCCTGAACGTAGGCATCATACATCTTTGGGAGGCTGACTTGCTCCTGTGGTCTGTTCAGAAGATGAGCTTGGATATGCCTCCGTGCCTCTTGCTTCATTTGGTAAGGGATCTGGTTAGCAGCTGGATGTCGACCTCGTCTGTCAGGTATCACTCTCCCATCAACCGTCTTCTTATGTAGTGCTATGATGACAAACTTCTCTCCAACCCCAAGGGTGTTGAGGAAGAACCTCTTACAGACCTTTTCCATCTCATCACCGATTGTCAGATGGTAATGGAAGCTGATCCTGCGAGCTTTCTGATCCAGGTCCTTCTTAGACCTTCGTCTCTGGATCGGCTGAGGTAAGGCATGGTCAATAATGTACATGCGCCTGTATGTCCAGTCCTTGTTTCCTGCCCAAAAATCATCAAAGATTTCCTTCCGCTCCTCCTCCGTGATTCTTTCAGGGCAACGCTGCCTGCAGTTCTTACACGGATCCTTCAACTTCCTCGCTGGCATGAGAGTCCCGTTAGAGTTGATGTACATCTGCCCAGTGTTTCGAAGCTTCTTGTTGGCATTTCTCTTCCAGGTCGTAGGATCGCGACCCCTCTTCTTGGGTGGCCCACCTTTACTTTTCTTAGGTTTCTTAGGTTTTGGCTCTGGGGGCAAAGGGGTGGTGGTCTTCGGGAGGAACTGCCCCTGGTTGAATGTCACAAGAGGTCCTCGATTATCATCAAAGCTGTGGAGACTGCTGATATCATCACCCCCTCCTCCTCCTGCTGATGCGGATGCTGAAGTTGATGCGGCAGAGGCTGCTGCTGCAGCAGCTCCTCCTCCACCAGATGGTGCCATGTACATCCCTTGCATCCGATCATGGAGATGGTGGTGATGGTGGTGGTGATATCCATCTCCTGGGACCTAAGAAATTTTACAAGGGAATAGATGATGAGATTTGTTAATTTTCATCCCACTGATCATTTTTTTTTTAAATACTAGCTAATTTGCCTCTTGGTCTCAGGGGCTTCATATTACTTCTCTTTAGGGGGAGAAAATGGGACGTGGCCCAGGTGGATAAAGGGTTCAAAAAGTTAACAAAAATGGGAAAGGGTATAACAGGCACCTATTAGTGTTGAGCCCCAGATAGCAAAATATTAAGAAACTATTTTTCATGAATATGGTACAATCATTAATAGAAGATAGATTTTATTGCGTCAATTTGAATGGCATGATTCAATTAGAATGGTGATATTGGAGGGTGTTTCCCCTGAAACACTAATCCCAATCTTAATCCTAAACCTAACCCTAATCCTGACTTTCACAAATGTCAGGGGATCAAGCTAGCTATTGAAGATGTATGTGCTACCTCTTATGCTTTGTCTAACTTTATCATGATTTCATTTTTAAACTTCTTGGCCTAACTGTACACGACTGTGAACTAAGATATATTAGACAAAGATAAATTGAAGATGCTAGTACTAGATGTTCCTATGTTTTAGTGCAGTCAGACCGGCCAGACGGACCTCAAACCAACTACAATTAAATGAAAATTTCAACAGAAGAATGTTGCACCTGGATTAACTATGTGGAGTGCGGTGAAGCCTAACTCAAATTGCATTCATTCCTTCCCTCTCCTACATAGGGATGATTTAATTGAGGGGATAGTTTGACTTTCTAACAGTTTGTTTGTTAGTTGGTTTGAGGTCGGTCTGGCCGGTGTGACTGCACTATAACATAGGAACATCTAGTACTAGCATCTTCAATTAGATAAATTTGAGACCAAATGGAATTTTTAGCTGCTGGTTTAACCCACCTGGTAATGAGGCATGTAGTGTTGCTGACTGGAGGTCTGGGGCTGGTGATGAAAGTCGTCAGGCGGGAGGTGGACGCTGCCCTGGTAACTGTTGACTACCTTCAAGCCTTCCTCGGCCAGCAGGGGCAAGTAGCCCATGTTCTGATGAATGTGCTGAGGATTCATCTTCGGTCTAAACAGAGGGAGGGAAAGATAGAGGGAGAAATCATTATAATGTAGGCCCTACCTCCTAAACCAAATGGCTTTAATTTACATTTTCTACATACATATAAGTTTACTTATGAACATGATGAAGCCTGTGGGAATTAAGCGAAGGTTTGGTAATAAAAAATGCATGAATTAATTGATATTTATTATATCCATCATTTTTAATAAATTTCTTATTTTTGTGAGCAAATTTATTTTATACATTTGAAACTCTCTTCTTCTCTGTGATCATATTAAATGAAAGCAATAGGCCTATAGCCTATAGGCCTAGATCTATCCAAGACTCGAGGAGTAAAAAAAAAGTAACAGAGCCAAAATAAGAATGTTGTAATTATTTTGAACATTCGGGTCAGTATATCACCACCATGAACTGAAATTGAAGTTGAAATTGAAATTTGAATGAAGCAGCCAGACACCTCTTCTGAATCTGACAACAACACAGTGACTGAGAGTGAGTCACATCAGTCATCACACTTGACTTAGTCTTAGTCTGCACAATTATGAATCTAAATTTCTTTTAAATATATCGATTGATGATACTGTTAGCACAATAATAAACCTCAGGCTCAGTTGAGCCCGTAGTTGAGGTCAAAAGTGCATTGTTTGTTTTGATCTCGAATAACGATCAACTCGGAAAACACCCTACACAATATTCAAGGTATGGGACCAGACAACAAATCTCTGCCTCAGTTTTGATGTTTCCCATATTACATCCGTTTTTGACGAGATTTTCGCAAAATATGCACTATCAACACACACCAACTCACGCATAAACAATTCTACGAAATGAATGTTTAATTTATTTAAGACATACTTACACGAAAGATGATTTTCTCGGCTGAAATGTTTAATTTGGCCTTTCTACTAAAGCAAGCATATACGCCCTTTGTGTCGTTTTCAGCAAACCATACGTTTGTACGGGTTGAGTGTGTATGCATTTCCGTTCAAAAGGCAATACATGCTACAACGCATTATCTCCTCGCAATATGTTTTGAGCGTACGGGTGTGGCTAGATGTGGCCTTTTACTCACTTTATAATAGTCTTTACAAGCAGACATTTTGTGGCGATGGACATTTAAACCAGCTAGTCTATCACAACGAAACGAAACTCTTCTTTAATTATTAATATGTCTATGATTTTCCACACGTACATGTCATAGTAAACTGGTTTTTATCATTCTGTCAAATAAATAAAGGAACTTTAACATATACTACTTTGTAAACCTCATTTTAAGAATTTTTTTACAAATCCTGTCTTCTGATTGGTTGAAAGTGCAGTCATGTTAAAGACGGGGAATCTTCAGCTTCCATGGGTAATATGACACCATGGATGTTTATCCAGTAACAGGTGTCACCCATCACCTGACCACTGCCAGACTATGTAATGCCTTGTATATTCCATCCATCCCTCCATCTGGTAAAGTCATTAAATCTCACTTTCCCTGGCCGATCATTCCCGAAGCTCTCCAGGGTGGGACAGATTGTTTTGCTGTGGTCAAGAAATTTTCATTCAAGACAAGGGTACCCCACATGCTTTTCACCAAGTCTGGGGTCAGCAAATTTTGATCAACTCCCCATGAAAAATCAAGATTCCCCGTCTTTAACTTACCATGCCAGTTAGGCAATTCATAGACGCCTTTTCGTCAGTCTTCCCGGTCTATAGTTCATTTTTATTTTAATTGATATGTTTATTCATTGACTTATAGGTTGAAAATCTTAATTAGGCCTTGAATTTTTCATGGTGTTGATCTCCTATAAAAAAAAAAAATACTAGTATTCTTTAATTCATATAACAAATTTACCCTTTTATTCAATCAAATTTTTTAATTGTCCATCTGTACATATGAACTGACCACCCTCCCCCCCCCCTTTTTTTTTTAAATCTTCCTTCTCTTGCTCTCCCATTCTCTTCCTCTCTCTCTCTCTCTCTCATTCTCTATCTCTGTTCCCTTTCTCTACATCCAACCACTCACAATCTCCTCTCTCTTTCATTGACTCCAAAAATGACAATATTGCCACAACATAATAGTAATTCAAATAATCAGAAACAGATCTTTTCATAGTGATACAAGTCCATAGGCATTTAATATCCACATTCGTGTAAATCTTACAGAATATTATATTTACATAGAATATACAAGAAATGTACACACTTTCAGCTATTATGCTGGTGATATTTTCCTTCTTATTCAAACCTTGCTTCTAAAATAATAAGGAAAGTGGTGAAAATTGAATTCGTAATTTTTTGTCCATTTTCAAGGCAGGTATATCTGTTCACTCCAATTTCAAATAATACAAATTATGCAATAAAGGATTTTTTTTTTAATTAGGTGAACATCTCGCGATAAAACACATTTAAGAAGAAATAAAAATAAAAAAATTAAAAATAAGAAAAAATAAGAAGTCATACTGATTGGTTCCGCACACGCGTAGTCTAGTGAGTTGTCAAATAAGAAAGTGCAAAAAGTAAAACTATCTACATAAACTAAAACCTAACTTGTAACTGCTAACTACATCTGTACTTTGTTTACAAATTTCTTGCTTTAAATGGACGGACAAAAATTATTTCAATATGCAACTTAGCACAATCTCAAGATACGTAGGCCTAAATGCACCTGTAATCTTATATATGATATTCTATAACAACAAAAATATGGCATGAATAGATAATGTGGTATATTTTGAGCAAAACTCGGTTCCCTACCAAAAACACATATATTTTCAATACATAATACATGATGCTAAATAAAGCCACGCATGACCATCTATCACTGTGTTAATGCTAGAAGGATTTAATGACCACGTAGACTACTTCTGCTATTAATGCCCCTTTGTTTCTTACCCTCCTATCAATATTCCATTCAAAACGACTATATCATATGCTAACAGCAAAAAGAATGCTCTATGTAAAGATATTAGATAATCTCCTTCTTGCTCTCAACAAACAATAAGTCCCCAAAACTGGAGATGAGGCCATACAGCCTTATGTACGTAAAAGAATCGCCTTGGCATCTTTCCAAATCGTATATTGCACAAAGGCTTATCTAAGAGTCTATCAATAATTCACTTTCTTGCATACATTGACATTTTCATTTGGGGGAAATGCAGAGAAGTACTGAAGCACAGATTTTTGCTTGTTAATGAAGAATTGAGCAAGCAAAAAAGAGCCTTAAAAACTGTTCCTTTCCCACACCAACATACATAAAATTATATTGATAAAGGATTTAGCATTCAGCAGAGATGATACCACAGGTCATAAAAATATCCCGGACTTTGCACAGTGCATTATGGCTGGAAGTCCTAAAATGAAACCGTGATTTGGGTCAGGGGACAATGCCCACTGAAGCCCTGGTTATTTGTATTTATGGAATTCAAAACGAACAGATTCAAACCATGTAAAGTTGAAAAAGAGATTTGATTCAGACAGTACTTTTTTTACATAACAACTTCTTACAGAAAATTTATACATCAAGAAAGTTGATAGAAAAATAATCGTTTTCATATTTGGTCCTTCAAAAATTGATTTGATTCTGAATGATATATGTTCACACACAATATGATGAGGCTTTCTTATGAAAAATAGACAAGATGCTCACGATCATCAATATCAGGTACACGAGATTGTTCTTTTGAAAATATAGTGACCATATAAATAAAGCCTCTTCCAAAAGCAAAATCAATAAATAACAAAGAGGAAAGGAAATATTTTCTTGAATACCTTTGCAATTCACCACACAATGATTGCATATATCATTACACATCAACATTTTATATCAAAATATTCTCCCTTTCTTTCAAACTGCTTACAAAAAATATATCCACAGATGCAAGTCGTTTCAAACGAACAAGATAAATCAATTCTTTGTTGCATAATGAGTACTCACACTATTTTGGAGGTAACATGTTTGATTTGTTCCCCAATGGCACTAGTATTTAGCTAATTTGATCCTGGAAATTCAAAGTTTTCCAAAGGCCATCTGCATAGCTTATCATTTCAGTTATAAGACACTTTTTAATTTATAGTTCATTGCATAGTGATATCAATGCTTTAGAGTCGGGTCTATCTACCAGAAATAGAAACAAGCAGATTAAACATTTGATCAATTATTGTTCATATTTTACTGATATATATCAATATGTAGATAAAATAGAAGATGTTAAACTCATGGTACATTTATACAACTTTATTCATAAAACATTCATTAAAATTCAAGCAGTCATAACATTGCTGCTTAATTCTAAATAGTTCAATCTTCGAAATATACATGTACATATAATCAATTTTATCATAAAATATCTTATCAACCTCATTTTGCAGATTACTGTTCATGATTCTGAATGTGTGTCATCCAACGTTAAATACATTTTCAGAATCTAAGCTCAAAATTAAAATTAATTAAATTCTTTTACATGTACTTTGTTCATAGTAACAAAAATTATTTAAAATCCTCCTTTATTTCCCAAAATTAAAATCCCAATAACCCTTTTTTTTTTGTTCGGTGTGCTTAAAACAAACTGTCAAATCAACAAGATGTGCTATATTTTTCTTCTTTTGTATGAGATTCAATTCACAGCAATGAAGAGTATAGTTTTACTATTTATCATCGATAAATAGAAAGTCTATTACATATCTATTACATTATAAGACGGGAGCCAGGGATATATCGGGACTCGCTCCAGATGTTGGACTCGCCGCAGTTGCGCAAGGTTCGTAGACACTGCTCGCATCGATGATACTGGTCGCATTGTTCGTGGAGGAGGATACCCGGGCTCTGGAGTTTGAGCTGCTGGTCATCCTCCTTGCTCTTTTTCAGCGCCGCGGCTTCCTTCCATGTATCCTCAAGTGATTTTCGGGTGTTGAAGGCCTGCTCAAAGCGTGCGGCACGGTCAGCAATCAACCTAGAGGAATGCATAAGAAATATTAGTCATTTATTCATTTTTGATGTTTTTTTCACTTTGCGTAGTTGATTTCACTAGACATTATACAGGATTAATTTCCACATGAAGAGGTAAAATAACAAGAGACACAGAAAAATAATGAAATTACAAAATATGTACACAAAGAATTTAACGTCCTTGTGCATAGCTCCATATGGTAAGTGCCCAATATACAAGGGCCCTTTCATTCTAGGTCTCCCCCACCCATTTTTAAACTGAAACAAGGGCCACATCATTCAAACTCCAACCCCTACTCCCAATTTTTAAAAATATATATAAAAAAAGAGCTGTGTTCATACGTTTTTTTGTCCAAGGCCCAAAATAAACAGAAAATCTGATGTGGAGCTCTGACAGCCTACCTCCCCCCCCCCCCCAAAAAAAAAAAATTGATACAAACAATTGAGAGTCCCACTTACTCTCTGCGAGTCTTCTCCAACATGTCTGTCTCATCATTCTGGTTCTTGACATGGTGAGTCAGGTTGCCCTTGCGCCTGTTCTCAATGGTCGAGATCTGATCCTGGAAGACCTCGATAGCACGTCGTCTTCTTTCTGCCAGCTGCTCGTTGGTGGCGTCAAACTTGCCAAAGATGGGTTCCTTGGAGTCTGATACCGCTCCGGGCAGTGGGAGGGGCTTGAAACGCACCTGAAAATACAAAGGGAATGACATTGCATTACCGATTCAGGAAAAAAAGTTTTGTGTTCAACTGTAAAGACAGGTAACATGCATATCCTAAGTCAATTTACAGTTAGCAAAATAAAGGGTCTGATTATTGTTAGAACCCAGAACACGTCACTTAAAATATCTGATAATACAATTATCCCTCATATATTGAGGGTGAGACTGTCTAAATTTATCAAATCAAATTGTAAACTGAGCATAATTTGATTCTCTTTCATTTTTTTATTTCTGATTCACAGACCCAGGCTAAAACTGAGATATTATGAGACAAAAGTAGAAAAAATTACATCATTGCAAAGAAAAAAGACTATGTTGAAATATGAAATTTTTTCAAGATAAATATGTTGTATATAAATTAACAGTTTACACAAAGCTGGAAATATGGAAAACATTCATATCTAGATTCAGGGTAAAATGATACACATGTTAGATTGATTTACAAGGTTAGAGACGACAGAGAATTTGAAAAGCATCATTCTTATCCGTACAATGGAGTAATTATTATGTTTGAGGGAAGTTCTGGTTGAGCCAAGCAAAGTAAAAGTGAATTTTGGTTTTATATCTTTTGTTAAGTCTACCATGCGATGGTTTGGCATCTTTAGACACATGGGTTCCATCTGTGAGAAAGGCCTGATGGTCTTGGGCGACGGCAGCGTCAGGGGGCTCATCTTCCCCGCCCCTAGGCGTGGCTCGGCACTGCAGCATACCCTCGGAGCATAACCCTCCTCGCCCTCCTTAACTTGGCCACCTTCTCCCGACCCTTGACATCCTCCCGACCTTTGACATCCCGCCTCGCACGGGTTAATGGGACCCAGTGGCATGTCCTCCACAACTACGGTATAGTTAGCCTCTTCCAACATTTCTAAAGCATGCTTGATTTTAATCTGGTACAATTTTTGTCCATTAATAATTTTATTACAGGAATTGTTTTGCATGGTTTTTTAAGGTTTTAGGTTTTGGGTTTTGTTTGTGTTTTTTTTAATAGTTTAATGGTAGACATATTTTCATGTTGTAAGCATTGGTTATTTCACCGCAACATGCGTATAGTAATTGTCACGAAGTTCCAGGAGGGGTATTAATAGATTTCAGTGAAATTGGACAACGGTTGAAACAGGCATTTACGAACGATATTTACAGTACAAGCACATTTAGTTGAGAGACAGTGATTCAGATGTTAAACATGCATTGGAAGATCATGCAGGATCATGAAGGGTGCAAATTAGTTTGGGGGAAGGGTTAAAGGAAAAACAAAAGAAGACAAAGAATAAAGTTATACAAAGAAACATGATCTACCGATCCACTCCAGATTAATGAAAAGAGATCAATATCACAACTATGAAGAACATGAAAGAAAATTATATACAAATGTAACATGTTAATTCAAATGTTTTTTTCAATTTATGCAACTATAGAGAAGAGAGAAATGATAAGAAAAGCCACATATCAAGATTTTTAAAAAGCTTGCCAGATATTGGATGAAATGTGTGTACATGTATCAAACAAAAAACAAGAGAGAAAGAGAGAGAGAGAGAGAGAATGAAATAATAAAAGAAAATAAGTGATCAGTTAATTGCTATATGAACATGATTAACCACGTTGAAAATACATTACAATTCACTCCCATTACAACAAATTGCTTGTGAAATTTATACCTTGCAAGCAAACTACAAATAACAAAATCTGAATGTGTCTTAAATAGACAAGTTCTAAATCAAGACCAGGACAATTTAGGGCCTCATTCTAAAGAAAGTTTTCATACATCCATGCTTACAAATTATTAGGAGTGGACTGTAAGTGGCAAAATATAGAGAATTGAAAATGATGATAGATAAAGGATACAAAAAGCGTGTGAGTTTTAAGTTCAGTATTTACCTGAGCTGAAAGGGCACGCCTGTACATATCTGTCTGCTGCATCTTATCTCGTAAGTAACGCTCTCGTTGTGCTGAAAGCCTATCAGAAATACAAACACAATTATAATTAGCAATATTTCAAAGTACATACTAATACCACTCAAGGTTCTATGACCTGAACAAGGGCTTTCTCAACTTGGTCATAAAATTCTGCACCAAATCAGTCTCCTAATATTATGACTGACAAGTCTTCTATGAAATTTAATTTTAAAGAGTCACATTTTACATATTTTTGTTTTCTTTTAAGATCAGGTACCAATGATATTCCTTGGGGAAAACAAAAACTGTCAGGTATAAGCTCTGGCCTTTTGAATCAAAGGAACTCAACTCCAATCAATTAATGCACAACTGAGCTCAATCGATTGCAATCGGCTGTATTGAGTTGGTACTCTAAGGCACTAGTGGTTGTTTGGTAAAATTTGGCAATTAATATTGCCATTTATGCCTCAAATGCTACATTCTACTTACTCTTCTGCAAGCTGGACCTGTTCCAGTCTCTCCAGGAATTCTGTATCCTGCTTACGCTTGACCTTGTCTGTTGCCTTTGCCTCTACCTGAGATCCTAGGTCTGTAGCATACTCCTCCTGCTTAATGAAGCGAGGTGGTGTCCTGGCTCGGTTTTGGAACACATAAGACCTCTGTACAGTGTAGGTACAAGTAGATGCCAAAAGATATTTATTAACCCGTTGAGGACTGGGCCCGATTATACTCAGGTTGAGGTCTTTAGGAGATGTGTGTTATAGCCGAATCAAATTTTCTCCAACAGGTTAAACAACTACCAACCCATAAATAATTATGTAAAGTGAATGCTGTATCAGCAGACTTTGGTAATGACATTGTTTCACAAATCTCTGTCTCAAGCCTTTTCCAAATGTTTTACCCCTTGATCCTACACTCCTTGCTCTTCAAGACATCTCTTGAAGCTGTCCATCTCAAGTACCATTCTTCTTCCCCTCATAATATATGATAATTATATATCCATGGAAAGTCGTATTTGTAGAATACATGGTGTACATGGACATAGAATAGTAGGAGCCTGTTTCAGGACAACTACCCTCTGGAAAATTACCTTCAGGACAATTACTCTAGAAAATAGGGTTAGGTGTAGAGTTACATGGTAGATTTTTGGTGGGGGTAATTGTCCTAGGGGTAGTTGTCCTAAAACCGTACAAGCCATAAAATTAACGGGGAAAACAAGAATTAGTGAAAATCTTACATGAAAGTCTGTAGATCGTTCCTTCTGTTTGTTCTTGATTGCTTCACTGACGCCGAGGTTGAATGCTGCTATCTTCTGAGAGTGATGCTTGTTAGACATGTTCTGAGCCTGAAGTTTGGGAAAGGAATGGCGTAATATTTTATTAATTATACGAACACACCAGACATGTACAATGTGAGGGAACGAAGACATGTTAAAGTACAGTTTAAACATCTTGAATGGCTGGCTGTACACATCAATACCATCATGGTATCAAGATATCATACAAAGCTGCCATGCAAAAAAAAAAAAAAAAAAAAAAAAAAAAAAAAAAAAAAAAAAGTCTGAAATTCTCAATTTCAAGAAAGAAAGAAAAAATCATTTACATCAGTCATTAAAGTAAAACAGTGGTTTAAATATGCATATTATAGTAAGTGACAGACCCAAATCCATTCACTGAGTACTATATTTTTATACACTTTTCTTTATTTTTTTGTCTACTGTTTTTAACCAGGGTTTGAATATTGAAATGTTATTTTGGCTCCTTTGAATGCTCACCTGTCATGAATGGTGTAAAACTACCAAATTATCATACATGTCCTTTGTGACTAAATACATTTCGATCATGTCTAATATTATTTTCAATCCCCCTATGATTCTCACCTGATCCCGAAGTATCGATTCTGTGTCCTTCAAATGTTGGAACTGCTGCAGAAGACGATCCTGCTCCTGTTCCTTCCTCCTACGTTCGGCTTCAAACGACACCGGCACGTTGCGCACTGCCCTCTGATGACAAAGATAGCACAGTTCCTGGCCTGCCTTTTCGTGGGAGGGACAACAGGGCTCAGCCTTCTCCATCGCATCAGCCTCGTTCGAGAGCGATTCGCGGATCTGGGCTGGGGTGCGTGGTGGCGGTAGCTCACCCTTGGGGGAAGGGGGTTTGCCTGGAGGGGGAGATGGGGTGCCCTTCAGCCCTCTGGCTGGGGGCGGGGATGGGGCGAGGTCATCCAGAAAGCCAATACTGGTTGCTTTGGCAGTGGGGACGAGCTGGCGAGAAGAGGGGCGGACAGGTGTGGCTGGTTTCCTGGGAGCCTCTAAATATTGAATGAAAAGAAGAAACTATGAATAAGGGATACAATACTTGTTATATTCTGTAAATGTAGCAACCCAATATCATATAAATGAATCAAAGACCAACAGGAAAAGATCTTCTACAAGCAAACATTTTTAAAGCTAAATGGCCATTAACAAAGAATGTAAAAATGTTTATATTTACACATACTGTACATATCAAGGTTGCTAATCATCTCACTTCAACTTCAGCTATATTTTACTATTCATGTTCTAAAGATTTAAAAATAGGTGTTACTAAATGGCATACTTAGTAGCAATTCCTTGAACCCAACTTTATATTCATTTAACTGTCATTTTTAAAAAAAATGTAAAACTCTTCAATTACTGAAGAAATCTTCTTGCCAACGAACAATTAGTACTGCAGAAGTTTTTCTTACCTTCCTCCACTTCTCTTCCCAGACCCTCATCTCCCTGATCGATGACTTGATCGAACCTGTCATCACCCTGGTCTTCATACTCTCCGACCTCCTCGATGGCAGGCATCTGTTTCTCTTTGTCCTCATTCTCAAAGCCGAAGCCATCCTTGCCGGCACCTTGCGTGATTCTGATTTAAAAAAAAAAATAATGACTCAACAATTAGTCACCAAGTAAAACATGACGATTTAACCAAGCTTAAATATAACAGGATTCATTCTTAAACTCTGTGTAGATGGAACATAGATATATAAACATTTCATTCATTCAAGCCATATCGCCAGTCAAACAGCTGGATGCTTAAGTAAGCAATCTAGAAACATGTATCAAACAGTTTATTGCAGTTATTTTATCATTTACTAAAAAAATGTGCTTACATAAACATGTACATTTAAATTTGAAATGCATTTCTGAAATATGCGCCTCTAGAGTCAAGAAATCTCAGCATAATTAAGGAATTACATAATGTATTTCTTGACACCCTTCCAAAAAGGAGCCATAGATACTTACATTGTAAAAAGCAACCAGTGTTCCATTGTGCGTTTTGGTCATTGAAACACACTGCGCTCGAGACATCACCGAGTCTGCTCGTGTCAGGGCGCTGAGTAAGAAAGAACAAATAAATGGTCATACAGTTAAATCCCTAAGTAAATATTTCCCTTTTATGGTTATGCATACCATTCAGCAAAAAAAGGGCGTTCTAATAGTTATAAATTCTGATAGTTTTCATTTTGTCAGCTTTTCTTTTTGTGTGGCCAATTGTTTGCATGACTCTCATCTGCATATCAAGGCACTGTTAGAAATAAAAAAATGGGAGAATAATCAGATGATAATAATCAAATGTTGCTAGCCAAGTCCCCATCATCCAATTACATCAAATGTCAAATTCCCATTGTGTCTCGTCCTTTGCATTGCCATGGCATCCAAATCAATTATGAAGTTCAATATTGCAATTGATCATCAGCAAATTACCTGAGGACAACCATCACTATGAGAGCAGCACAGTAACCTTCACATTTTAATTTCATTTCGACAATGGAATTTCTAATGAGGCTCTGAGCGAAGGGAGGCATTTGACCATGAATAAAGATAGCAACCATAGGTTAATTGCATTTGTTGTAGTAACGAGCACACCCATTTATTTTTATACATTTTGAAAGTGATTGGTTCATGTTAACTATATAAATTGCAGAAAACTTTGTAATATGTATCAATGTATAAATTTATTCATCTATTTTCGTTTTCAGTATTTCCTTTCCTTTTGCATCAGGATAAAATAAAAATCAATTTGAGGTCTGTACATTGTATTCCAACAGGAATATATTCCTTTTTTTTTTTCTTTTTTTTTTTTTTACATTTCTCCTTAAAAAATAAATACAAAAATGAAAAGGGTATTTTAGTATTAAAGGCCATGGTTAAAATTTCCAAGAGACTTTTGCAATTTGAGCTCTGTATTACTCTACATTGTCCCATAAGAATTTAACCTCAGTTTACTTACATTTTTAAGAGCTTCTACTAGACGCCCTGACCCGTCCATCATGGTCAAGAAATCCTTGTAAAATTTCATCTTGACTTTGCCATCACGGATCGTGAGACGCCCGATCCCGGTAAACGTGAATTCAACATTGCGCTTGGCCTGGACGGTGCGAGACAGAGCCTGAAGTACCTCGCGAATGCATCCCTCTACGGTGTCACGGTCAAAGGGGCTCTCGTTTGAAAGGACAGCAAAGTTGAGTTGAACGATTGGTACTTGGCCTAAAGCAGGAGGATAATACAATAAAATAATAAGTACTGGTTTGATCCCAATACAGGCAGGATACTACACTTAAGTTTTATTTAACTTTATTGATCTTCAAAACACTGCATAATCCATAGTTAATATTCAATTATTATCACTTTCTTAACTGTAATTTTTTATTTTTTTATTATTTGATTATTGATTGGACAATTCTGCTAGTCTTTAGAAATAACAAAATCAAAATAGGCAACTTAGCTTTATTTTGCTGGCAAAATATTTCACATTTAACCAGTACAAATGGTTTTTAATTTTTATATATTTCTGGTAAAATTCCCTCTTTTATTAAACATAATACTTTACTTTTTTTCAAAGCAATTTTAAATTATTTAAAGAAATGGAAACATAACTACATATATGAGAATAAATACCTGAAGTGAAATGTTTTGTGTAGCTGAGTCCATGGGTCTGGGCAAATTTCTCAGAGAGTACAAAGACTGGTCTCTGGATTAAGATAAATTTATTGTTTCCTATATCGATCTTCTTCTGAGTAAATGTGAATGCTCCAAGGCCATGGATTTGAACTCCCTGTAAGATATCAAGATAAAAAAATGGAATGAATTAGGTTAAATTCTACTGTAATGATAAGTCACAAAACTTAGGAAATATATTATACAACAAATTACAATCCTAATCTGTAGTATTTGCAAATTTCAACAATAAAAATCAAAAGTCAAAAGAAGTTTATGTTCACCCAAAAGCGATTATTTAATTTCCAGGAAAATTTTCAATGTTTATATTTAAATACTGTATAAGCCAATATTTTCGCGTACAGATATTTTTCGCGATTTTGGACTAATTGGGGAAATTCGCGAGAGCAAAATTTCGCGATTTTGGTGATGACTTCATTACTATAAATAGCCTTGTACTGAAGAGGAAATTTTCGCGATGACCGACTCGCGAAATTCGCGAAAATAAAGTCACCGCGAAAATAACCACTTATACAGTATCAATATTTCTTGTCATCTCGAATACATCAATATGCATTATCATTCAAAGACATCTAAAACAAAATTTAAACAAAAAATACACAATGGTGACTCACCTTTTGAAGGGACATGTGACGTTCCACAAAATTTGCGACATTTTCCCAAACACTGACAATATCTACAAGAAAAATAAAAACATACAGCACTTAATTGTAATGTGTACCCTTAGTATGATACAACAAAAGTTAGGTGCACTACCTAAAAAATAAAAAAAAAGTAGAAGGATCTAATAAACATTAAAATTTTTGCTGACATGAATACATTCACAGCCACAAGTTATAAACAGAAGTCCCACATCTTCATGCTTGATAAAGTCAGAGTCCTCATACTTAACATCAGATCTACAAAGTGAAGACCTATGGCCCTAGAAGTTTCATGGAACTCTGCCTGTGGGGTCTCATGTTTCAAACACAGTCAGTGTCAACTTTCTAGACCAGACTACATGTAGCTAGCCAGACTAATCACTAGGCCTAAATTGTAAATAAATTTCTTGAACTTCTTGTACATGGTAGAGGTACCTTAGTCCACGCAGTACATTAGTCCACGCACCCTCTAATACGCGCGACGCGACGTGATATGTGCGCTCAATTTCTTGAACAGTCGAGAAAACAACAAGCCTATACTAGAGATACCACAAAAACTTGGGAGGAAAATCATTGGTTTCTTGTATTGTTCATGATTTCATGAAATCCTCAAGAATACACCTTGTTGAGACAGGAAATGAAAATTTACATTTATTTACTGTATGTGCGTGGACTAATGTACCGTTCAGTTCTGCCAAACGAAATTGACATGGTCGCGGAATCGACTCGGCATGCGCATTTGCTAAATATTTCTGTCGTAGTTTTCTCTATAAATGTTCTTTAGAATATTTAACATTTGATAGAGAGAATTATTTTTGATAAAAACAGTGAATTATTTGACTTTTTAGCACTTGAAAACAAAGTGCGTGGGCTAAGGTACCTCCATCATACAAATAGAATGGTTTCCCAATAGAATCTAACCATTATAAAAAAAAATTTAAAAAAAAAACAATACAAAAACAACATTGCACTTTAAACTTTACAGCACAAATACTAAATGCGGAGTTTAATAGATTAGCTAGCTATGTAAGCCATGATTATTAACTTAGTCACCCATGAAATTATTTAACTGAGTATAGTAAGATGTTACTGCGGCAGCCCGTACACGAAGTGTACGGGCTGCGAGTTATTACTGCGGCAGCCCGTACACGAAGTGTACGAGCTGCGAGTTATTAGCATCAAAACATGAGGTGCCTTCCCTTTTCCAGACAAGAATGCCAAAATTATGGAATAAAAGATGAACAAACCTATTTCATTTATTAGTTAATGTTCTTACAATACTAGCCGGATGTCTATCCTCATTTTTTATGATTATCATAAAGCAAAAAAAAATGGCATCAGAATTGCTGTTACAGTGTAGTTAATGAGTCACATTCACGGTGATTAGTTTGCAACACGCATGCGCGACATCGGCAGGAGCTATATTATACTCTACACGCTAGTATTTTGACAGAGATCGAAGGAGACTCTGAAATGGACTGGAAAATACAAGATTTCTTCAAGTGCACACAATTTTTTAGGAATATATGATTTGCATCTAACGACTAACGTTAGTCTGTTTAGGTAAGTGACATTAAATGAATTATATTTTTGCTATATTTTACCGATTCTTAGTGGTATTTTCAATCATTCCAAATTGCACTTTAAACATTTTGAAGGGTTTCTTTCAGGAACTTTCGGGGCTAAGTAAGATGTAGCCTTTCAAACAGCTGAATTTAGGTTACGTCCGACTTATGACAGACACTGAGACTGAGAGACATTATTTAGAATAGAAAGTCTCTCTCGAGATCTCATCATGCTCAACAAATCTAATTGGATGAGTGACATATTTTAAACAGCAAGAATTGTTATTAGATTTCAGTATAGGTCCTATACCACATTCTACATTCATCTTGATAAACAACACAAATTACACAAGACTTTGGGCTTGGCCAAAACACAGGCCGCATCAGGCATCAGACACTTCTGAGCTCTGACTTTCCCTACCCCGCCAGAACTTCCCCGCGTAACACTAGCCAACTTACCATCGTCAGAAAGTTTAGGAATCGTTGAAAACTTGTGTCGTTTGGCGTCTGAAACGAGTTCTGAGAGTACTTCCGTCATTTTGCTTGATTTCCTTCTTATTCCCTTGAATTATGTTGAGCCCATGAAGTATAATATTCCTTTCTTGTTGTATTTCGTCGGTCTTAAAATTATGTCAAAATATTTTCCTTCCATTCACTGCTTGCATTTGCGATGTTGTATACGTAATCTGTATTGGAAACCGATCTTTTGTGTGTATAGCATGCATTGCACTGGTAGTGGTACTGTGTGCGCGGTATGTACACACACACATCGTGCATACACACCTGTTAACAATGGAGCGTTACCATGGTCGCCCACCAAGCCATATCGGAGGAGGCCGATCAACTCTATTAATAGTCCAGATGCTGTCCCTTCGAGATTTCCCTTCCTCCACGCAGGTATACCCTCCACGCAATGCGAATTTTCGCGCGATCCGAATTTTCGGGTGGCAGCAAATTCGGGGATCGCGCGATCAGAGGGGATATCGCATTGCGTGGAGGAAGGGAAATCTCGAAGGGACAGCATCTGGACTACTCTATTAACCAATGTAAACACTAATGAATATTCATGATGCCTCTCTGGTTCTTTCGGATCATACATCTTTCTTTCTTTCTAACTTTTTTTGTTCATTCCTTCTTTTCTTTTTTCTTTCTTTTTTTTTTCTCCCTTTTCTTTCTCCCTTTCTTTCTTTCTATCTTTCTTTCTTTTTTTTTCTCTCTTTCTTTCTGTCTTTCTTTCTTTCTTTTTGACAGTCATCCTTTTTAGTCTCTAAACTTCTTCTTCTTTTTATGTGCTTTTTGTTTTATTAGGGTAGACTATAAATTATTATGTTTCAAAGCAAAATCAGTTGATTCCCCGGCCGGACAAGCAGAGGCGGCGGAACGAATTGGAAAGTTAGGGGGTCACAGTGGAAAAGGTGCACTTTTTCTTTAATAACGGGCACTTGAGATAAGTGTCATAAAGAGAAAAAAACGGGAAAGGGAGGGGGGTCCGCAGAAAATTTACCAATAAATTTGTGCTTTTAAGAAACTCAATGGCTTTGGTTTTTTTTACCTTTAGTTTCATTTAGTAATGAAAAAAAAAGTAATGTGAGCACGAAGCCATGAGCCGAAAAATTTGAGCTTATGAAACGTGGAGTTGATTAAGCATCAGAGACCCTATGATTGAATTATTCATTCATTCATTTATTTCCACATTAAAAACATATTACAAAAATTTGTCTTCTTAGTATATACAATTGTCGCGGGAATATAAAAAGCACAAAGGAGGCTTGTTAAAAATAATCCCTTTAGTATCTTAAATATTCACAATAATACAAGTAATACAAGGTAAAACAATAACAATGTAAGTAGGTACAAGAACACAACATCAAAAACAAGCTAACATATGAAAAACCGGAAGGTACAAAAGGGAAAAAAGAGGAGGAAACCTTAAAATATATGGGAATACATTATTTAAAGTGTTTAGGAGATATTTTTTGTATAATCGCTTAAACTGGTTAACTGTTTTACTTTTTTTTTTTAATGAGGTTGAAGGTTATTCCAGAGAGTCGGACCATGATAAAATATTGAGAATTGTGACATTAAAGTACGATTTAGGGGGAGATGGATATTTCGTGCAATTCTAGTGTTATAATTATGTAAAGAACAGTTTAACGTAAAATATTCATTTAGAGCTTTAGGAAGAAGATTGGTTGATAGTTTACAGGGGCCGCGGAGCCGGGGTGGGGGGGGGGCTGGGGGCTGCAGCCCCCCCCCCCCCCCCACTTTTTTCAGCCCCCCCCCCAAAAAAGAGGGTAAGTTGTTACATCGACATGGGCCCTTGGGTGATTTTACACACAAAATCAACTTTAGCACAGCCATTAGGCAGAATTACAGGCCATGGCTAGGAGGTATATTAGTGACATACATGTTCTATATTTACAATACCAGACTATCATCATGTGCCTTCAGTTGTAAGAGCTATTACAAATTTCAATTTTTGTCAAAAATTTACTTTGAACTGTAAAAAATGGTTTTTGTTGATTTACTTTTTAATAAGGGTTGTTTTACGATCAGGGTACACCGTCAAAAAATAGCCTTCTGTTCACCATAACAAGAAATAGAGGTATGATTATATCAAATCTACGATGGCAAGCTATTGGGCATGTTAGAGCAACCCACAAGAGAAAATTAAATTATTGAAATACCAATTTACTTCTAAAAATTGACCATTATATGGCATTTTAGGGCAAAATTACTGTCTCATTCTATTTTTCCTGATTTTGAGCCTGCGCATCTTGATTATTAGCAATCATTCAGCTTACTTTTCCAATCAGAATTGACTATACTGAAATGCGATTGTTTAAAAACTGAAAACCCTAGAAGCTAGAGTTAATTTGATTTTTTTTGTGACCATTAACCAAAAATAGTGTGCCAATTCTGTCAAAAAATGTCCTCTCCGAAATCGTTGGTTTTACGCATAGTTAACATCACTTGATGAACAATGTTCTTGTCTGTAAGAACACTTGTATATAATGTATATGCCACAAACTTATAATGTTTACTTCACCCACATCCATTATTTTTCAGACAGTTCATTTTACAATGTTGTCAAATCACGTTCTGTCAAAAACGTCCTCTCCGAAAAATGAAGCAATTGACTTTACGTGTAACAAAAAATTTGAACCCCACTTAAATAATATAAAAAAAAAAAAAAAAAAAAATTGAACCCCTATAGAAAAAGAAGTTGGTGACCTCATGCCTCCAAATCTTAAAGCAATATCATTTTACTGGTCTAGAACACATACACCAAAATTGAGGGAAAACGAAACAACTTTATTTTTTGGTCCAGTGAGACAAATGGGTGTACCCTGATCGTAAAACAACCCATAAAACAACGGATAAGCCTCACGACCGGCAGTTCATCCCAGCTATTTGTAGGCTGCATATAAATGCCAGTTAGCACATCCTCTCTTGTTCCAGCTTAGCACACTGAGAACTGTAACAACTGATAACTTCCATCCCCGGTCTCCTCTAATTTCTGAAAGGGTATATTTGCATTTTCTTTAATAGAGGTGAACTTGGTGAAAGGAATGGTGAATGTGTTATAAGCCGAATTCCACGTTTTTGTAATTTATGAATGCGTTCCAAATTTCTCTTAGAAGTAAAGCCCCATACGATATTACAATAATTAATATGGGTTGAAATCAAGGTGTGATATAACATTTTCAAAATAGATTGTGGCAAGAATTGCAATCTGTACAAAACTCCAATACTCTTGGCTAAAGTTTAACATATATAATTAACATGATAATTGAATGAACGAAAGTTTTTCATCTACAAATACTCCCAGAGATTTGGTGTTGGACACTCGACATAACTTGTTATTTTTATAATATATTTCAAGATCGCATGGAATATTAGTTTGAGTACCGAACATTTATTTATATAATTGATTTAGCTACGATCTTTTGTGTGAAAATATAGTGGGCTTCCCTAGTCCGCATACATTGCTATATATAACTAAGGATGTCCACTAAAATTTTAAGTTATTTTAAAGTTGTTTTTGCTAGGCTTAATGGATAGAGCATTTTAAAAGAAACATTTTGGTACTTGAATTATCAAAATTGGATGTTCCATTTCAAAGATATGACCCAAAGAGTGTCTCAGATTACCAATGAGCTGCAAACACTTTACAGGTTTTAGACAAAGCCAGAAAATGCAATAAAAGCTCAAGTTTATGGTCCTTTTGTCTTTGATTTATTAAACCAAATCATACCAAACATTTTCTATGTGTGCATCAACATGAAATGAGATTATAGTAACATAATTGAGGCGTATGAGTATAGATTATACAAAAAGTTATGGCAGTACAAAACTAATGGTTTGACATGTATGTGATCCAATATGACCACCGTGGAAAAATACTCCATAGGGCATGTTTTAATGGGGTCTTCCCACGAGTCCTCGGTCCCACGAGTCCTACGTCCCACGAGTCCTCTTCGTGCACGTAGGACTTGTGGTAAAATACTCGGCCTCGTGGGACGTAGGACTCGTGGGACGTAGGTCTCGTGGGACGTAGGACTCGTGGGACGTAGGACTCGTGGGCCCGAGGACTCGTGGGACCGAGGACTCGTGGGAAAAATACTCGGCCTCGTGGGACGTAGGACTCGTGGGACGTAGGTCTCGTGGGACGTAGGACTCGTGGGAAAATATTCGGCCTCGTGGGACGTAGGACTCGTGGGACCGAGGTCTCGTGGGACGTAGGACTCGTGGCACCGAGGACTCGTGGACCCTCCCCGTTTTAATAGGAGCACCCTAGACAATAGGCTATTAATTTTTTTTTTCATGGTGGTGTGGCTCAGAGCTGAGTGTTGGAGAGGGTAGAGTAATTGAAGATGCTAGTACTAGATGTTCCTATGTTACATCAAATAAGTTCTGAGAAACAGAGGGTTAAAAGTTTTGAATATGTTCACAAATCATGTTTCATATCATATAGATGTCAAACTTTCAGATTGACATTGTATCATGTATAGGAAAGTTTTGATGCATAATCCAAGAATATAATACTTATTGATTTTCTATAATCAATAATCAATTAACTGCCCATAGGAACTTTTAGCTCTATAACAGTGCACATAGGAACTTCTAGTACTGAAAACTCAACATCATAATGAAAAAGCATTATATTTAGATATTTATGGTAAAATGGTAGTTTTATTAACTTCACATGGATATTAACAGAAAAAATATCAT
This sequence comes from Paracentrotus lividus, assembly GCA_940671915.1. Classification (NCBI taxonomy): domain Eukaryota; kingdom Metazoa; phylum Echinodermata; class Echinoidea; order Camarodonta; family Echinidae; genus Paracentrotus; species Paracentrotus lividus. The sequence continues at coordinate 5,186,325 of CALNVZ010000218.1, forward strand.
CAGTGGACTGGCAGTTCATCATCACCATCTTGATCATGATGCATTTTTGGTCAGTAAGTAATATATAGAAAACTACATACCTAAATCTCTTTTTTTTGTTCTTGGTGGATTTTTGCTTCCAATCTTCTGGATCTCTTCTTTTTCGTTTATACCCCCGTCACACTGAGCTCGTTCCTACTACGTCCTTGCAAATTTTGCCGAACGGGCATAGTCTGTGTGTAAACTGAGTG
>CALNVZ010000218.1:5194595-5221061 GCA_940671915.1 Paracentrotus lividus
AGTTTCTTTAAATTCTTTGTTTTCAGGTCCGTATCGTTATAAAAAGTGACCATATTCAGAAAGGGATTACAAACATATACAGTGTGTCCCTCGAAAAATGCTAATGGTACTTTAGATGGGTATAATATTAAAATTACAATATTATATTGATTATAACTCTACAACCGTAAACTACCATTCATTTCCTGCAAATGGATGAAATTTTATCTGATATGGTCCAATCACAAAGATATGAGCATCTTTTTCATCACACATCAGGAAATCTCTCCCTCCAAGTTTGTATTGAGTAGCACCGGATGTGTCGAATAACAGAAACCCAAGTTTGATCATTAATACTTTGAAAAATATTTCAGGCGTATTTATGAAATTTATATCACTGTAAAGTGCAACTCATTACCATTCTAATGATATGTCTTTCAGCTCACCAATATTACGCATCGCTGAAACTCATTGTTCTGAAAAAGTCTTGCAAAATTGTGAGTGCTTCACTTTCACGCTCATTAATCATGTTAATGATCAAAGTTGGGTTTTTTTCTTAGTCTTTTGAATAACGCATCTCAAGGAGCACGAAAGTGAACACTCACAATTTTGTAAGACTTTTTCAGAACAATGGGGTTCAGCGATGCGTGATATTGGTGAGCTGAGAGACATATCATTAGAATGGTAATGAGTTGCACTTTACAGTGATATACATTTCCGCTCTTCGGAATTGTATTTTCTAGTTGTGATTATCAGCTAGTGAATACAATGATTAATGTTATTATAGAGCAAAATTTTTAGCTCGCGCTTCGCGCTCACAAACAAATAACAATACAATGATTTAACGATTTAACTATGTCTTCAGGTCGTATTTTGTGGAATATGTTTTATTTGTTCCAACCTAATATTCTTAAAATTGTCATTAGTTTCTGCATAATAAATTATGTGAAATAGATCATTCTATTTCGAATTTTGGGTATACAAATATTTAGGAAGCCTTATTCCGTTCGAGTCTATAATAATTCCCATTCCGGGGTCTCCGTTCTCCCCCACCCTTGACCGTCATCACATGAAATCGCAGCCCCTGATGATAGGGGAGACCGGGACAATAATTGTAACACGGGGCGATTGTAACGGAGGCTCCAATACATGTGGTATTTGTGCCAAAAAACATACAGCAATACCATACATATGGTATATGTGTAAAAAAAAATAAAAAATACAGCAATACCATACATAAGGTATTTGTGCCAAAAAACCATACAGCAATACCATACATATGGTATTAGTGCCAAAAAGCAATACAGAAATACCATACATACGGTATTTGTGCTAAAAAAACCATACAGCAACACCATACATATGGTATTTGTGCCCCAAAAACATACAGAAATACCATACATATGGTATTTGTGCCAAAAAACCATACAGCAATACCATACATATGGTATTTGTGCCAAAGAACGCATACTTATGGTATTGTGCCAAAAACACATACAGCGAATACCATACAATATGGTATTGTGCCAAAAAACCATACCAGCAATATCATACATATGGCTAATTTGCTGCCAAAAGCCAGACAGTAATCATACACATACATATGCGTATTTGTGTGCCAACGAAATCATACAGAAATACACGCAATAACATCTGGTTATTTGTGCCAAAAACCAACAAATTACTCGACATATATTCGAAACCATACATAGTAGTATGTTGTGCAGAAAATATACATTAGCACAAAAAACTTACCCCAGATACCTAGCATGATGTATTCGTGCCATAAAAAACCAACTACAGAAAATACCATACATATGCGTTATATTGTAGGCCAGAAAAAACCATACGCTTAGAGCAATACCATAACATATGGTATTTTGCATCATAAAAAAACATTCAGAATATAGACCGACTTTACAATATGGTATTTTGCGTGCCAAAAAACCATAGCTAATGACATACATTATGGTCATTTCTGCCAAAGAAAACCATCTTACAGCAAACTACCAATCAACTATGGTATATTTGTGCAAAAAAAAAAATACAGAATTATATTCCATAACATATGGTAACTTTGTGACAATAACCATACAGCAATATCCATACATATGGTATTTGTAGCCAAAAACGCAACATTACAACAATACCAATAACATCCAGTGGGTATCCTGTGCCAAATAACAGCACTGCTGTATGGGTATTTCTTAGGTGGTACCTGCCTTTTCAACCTGCTGTTGGTATCTGTTGTTCCTACTATGAGTACTACTCTATGTTTTTTTATTGTACATAGGAAATACCATAGGAATACCAACACGGACATTTTCAGAATACATATGAATACCACAGGACATTACAGAAATACCATAGGAATACCAACTAGGACAATTTTTGTAAGGGATACCTACCATACAACTTCCACAGGAGCACCATTATTTTATCCAGTATCATTACACACCACATAGCATTCCAACCAGTAAAGCCCAATAAGAAGCCACCCATGACAGCTATCACACAATGAAAGCACCATTACATTTACCATGATACACACCACATTCAGACCTACAGAAGCATGCATATATTTAACCATACAACCACCATATCACCTACTCACCAAAGCAAACCAATATTAACCTACCATTACAGCCGCCACAGAGCACCATAGTTACATATTAATTACAACCCACCATATACACTAACTAGCAAAGCAACCATATAACCTAACATTACAGCACCTAAGGAGCACGCATATATTTACCGAATAGAATCTCACATACACGCTACCATATATTTTAACCATAGAACTTACCATACTGCAGTCTTTATCCATATAATTTTACCAATAACACCAGACACTATTTCTACTATATTAACCACATATAGAGCTATCACAATGAAGCACCTTACATTATTTACCACCATACACCATCCAAGCAAAGCACCATATATCTTACAATATAGCTAAACGCGAAAGTTATAGCATCCATATACCTTTCTATACTCTATAAATCTACCACAAAGCCATCACTTACTCTATCCTAACCGGAAGCACATAAATATACTACTACGGAAAGTGCGACCTTATAGCCACCATAATGCTACCATATAGACCAGTGGCAGGTACATACTTCAGAGGCCACCATAATCTACCACAGAAGAACTTGAGGGTAAATGCATGCATTTTTGTGGTAGATGTATGGTGGTATTATACAGTGTGTTCTAAAAAAAGTCGAATCCGAAGCCTTCACAAAGGCTCAAGTCTCATTTCATGAAGTATATGGTTAATTTTTGCTGATTTGTTATAATAAAATAACTAAGTACACTCGTCAGCTTTAATTTGATGACTTGCTATACGTCAACTGATAAATGGGGTTCCACATAGAGTTAGGGTTCCTTTGAAGGTAAATAGGTACAATAAACCATTTTTTCCAGTTTTTTCGAGTTTTAGGGTATGAAACCAACTTTTTATATAAGATTTTTGGTTCCATAGTTTTTTTTTTTTTTTTTTTTTTTTTTTTTTTTGGGGGGGGGGGGGTTGTCACACACACAAATTTCAATGAATGCAATTTTCATTTGTCCAAAGGACCTATCTCAGTGGAATGAGAAAGGGGTGTTCGCGATTATGAGTCTCTTGAGTCGTGGTGACGTCTCCCTGAAGATTCGCCATATATTTATACATCATCGTGTAAACATGTTACCCATTAGAACACGGCATCTACGCATACAGATGTAACCATATTCATTCTAAACTCCAACCCAAAAATGAATTAAACACATGTGGTAAGACATCATACAACACTACATCTACCATACAGATGTACCATATATGCACTTTATTCACCATGTAAATTTTGACATATGTATACAGTACCATAAGAAATTCCGCATTTTATCATAGAGGTGTACCATATGCAATCTACTCACCATGTATTTGCACCATATGATATACCATAGAACAAGCATCTACCATACAAATATACCATATGTGCAAAATTCCCACCATATATTTACACTATATGGTATACCATAGAGCATTCATCTACCATAGAGTTGTACCATAGATTTACCATACACCATAGAGCCATACCATACGTGTACCATACAAACTTTTTTTGTAAGGGACCTGCTGAGGTATTTTCTAATGCTACAGTCACACAGACACTTACGTATAGATACGTTTGTGTTGTTGTAATCTTATTTCATCTTCTATTCTATCATTTCTTATGTAATTCATTATTTTACTACATAAACGAAATTATCAATATTTCTACTGCTAACTATGACGGGTAAGCATCCGTGGAGATCCGAAGAAAAGAAAATGATTTTTGGACGTAAATGGACGTAACTCAACGTAAGTGTCTGTGTGACTGTAGCATAAGGAAGAAACTGACCAACTAGGAATAAAAATGATTGATATTTTAACACTGGCCAAAAAACAATTTCGAAAGCTGTTTTTTTATTGAAAATTTTGCTATTTCTCTGCCTGTGTATTATTGAGTAGGCAGTGCATGGGTTATTGTTTGCATTATAAATGCATGAGTGACTACATCCATACAGTGAAGAGGAAACCGTTCTAGTGGCTTTTTGCTTGTGTGTGGACATCCCTACAGTATTAGTGCGGTACGGTATGTCACAAAAACATCTCCCGTGCAATATGAACGCCAACTTTCATTTTTTGGCATTTTTGGGTCCATTGGGGTCCAAGATATTAAAAATTGAAGGGGGTCAAATTTTCAGACCCCTCCTTAAATTTCTGGGGGCCCTTTAGGGGGCGCCATATTGACCCAATAGGAAAATTGGGTGCATTCCTCCTCAAATCAATTTTGATTTTTTTTTTTCATCTAAAGTTACCAGACATGTCGTAGTAGTTCATTTTCTGTCGCATTCCATCTTAAAAGTTGAATTTTTCTTACCATATGAGGCCCAATTTGTGAAGAAGTACACCCAAAAAACATTTAAAAAATGAAAATGTTAAGAAATTCGTCTATCTTCATTAATTCTGGCTAAAATTTACAAATTATATGGCATTATTTGGTATCATATAGTGGAAGAGTTGAAGTGCACGTATCACACATCATCAAAATAGCCATTTTTAGCTCTTTTAATGCAAAAAATACCCTAATTATCCCTAAAATCTTACGCGAACACCAGATGGCGCCAAACACACTAAAAAGAAAATAATTGAAAAATTCTATTTAATATCATGTTCTGGGCACTCTAATGGCATGAATGGATCAGAAACAAGATAAATTTGATATATAATACTTTTCACATGGTTATCATGCATTTTCGTTCGTTACTTTCACATTGACCCCCTACATTTATTGAAGCTAAGCAATGCTCTTCATACATGTCATATGTCCCAGAACATCAGATTGCGATGAAATTTTACATGTACTTCAGAGATCTATCTAATAGGAGACTTCGCCATAATATTGTTAGTTTCATTTGTTTTGTTTGTCAATAGAGTATTTAGTTTTTGCATGATATAGCGATAATTGGTTATTATCAAAAAATAAAAAGTTTTAACATTTTAGGCCTAAATTTTATGACAGAAAATAATGATCTGAAATGCATCTATTGGGTATAATCAAAATTAATGGAGCATTATCAATGTCTATTTCTATTTCTATTCTTGTGTTTTTCACTTATGAATTTTAATATCTTCACCTTTTGTTTATAATTATTCTCGAGTATTATATTGCTTAGGTTTTTGGGGGGACATAATATTCCTAATTGTATCCAGTGTCATTATAAATCAAGAGACAAGACTCGACACTAGAGAGCTACTGCATCCCACTATACCATATATAAGAAGCATTAAGCTCACAATGCCTATCAAGTCGATCTTCATCTTCACCATCAAACAAGGAAAAAGCTGCTTCATATTATACTCCTCATCAAGGGCAATGATTTCATGTGACGACTGGGGGCGGGGGGGGGGGGGGGGGGGGGGGGGGGGAGTGATGGGACGGAAATCCCGGAAAGGGAATTCATAATACACTCAAGCGGAATAAAGCGTCCCAAAGATATTTTTGTTTTTCCAAAATTCGAAATAGAATGACCTACTTTTAAAATTATGTAGAAACTTATGACAATTTAAAGAATAAAGCATTATAACAAATAAAATAAATTCCATGACTACATATATAGCGACTTGAGGTAAAAGCATTTCATTTAATCGTTGTCTTGTGTTTTGTTTGCGAAATTGTGCCCTATAATAACATTTAGCATTGTATTTGACATAAATTTTGCTTCTTCACTAACTTTATAGCTGATCACTTGACAAAAAATGGTAAGCTTTGAAAATCGACGGAGGGAGGGGGGGGGCGATATCCCAGGAAAATGCTCTATGCGCTTTACAAAGAGCTCTCATGCAATACTCAGTACAAATAGGACAATATAGAACAATGAATGATGATGAGGAGGATGATGAGGAATGATGATGAAATGATGATGAATGATGAGATGAGATGATGGATGATGATGCATTTCTATGCTTCAATGAGGCCGGGTGTGGGCTGGGATGTGCACTAGCTGGGTGCCCGTGCAGCCGCCGCCCCCCCCCCCCGGAGGGGCAGGAGTTCCGCCCTTTCCGAGCCAAAAAGCAAAAACACACCCCAAAACAGGTAGATACCTACCTAATGAACTAAGGTGGGCCGTCACACTGAGGTCCGTTCTATAACGTTCTTGCCTCGTTTTTGCCCGTTTTAAAAAAAAAATGCCTGAACGGGCTTTGGTCGGATTGGAACTTATAACTTTTGAAAAATAATTCTTGAATACGATGCTAGGCAGTTCATAAATAGTTCCGTTACAGTCAATTCCGTCTTTATCGCGTCCGCAATACGTTGTTATCCAGTTCAGAACGAGTAAACTGCTCGTTCACTCTATACCGTTGGTAGCACGTCCAAACGGTCACTAAAAGTGCCTATGCGCAGCATGAATAAAGTTAGGTACACGTTCGTAGTAACGTCCTTAACGTTCAGAGTGAGTCCTACCGGTTTAAGGAACGTTGTCACTACGTTTTAATTAGAACTTGAAGCCAGTACGATTTTTTTTGAACATGTTCAAAAAATCGGAATGCTTTCCCGTTCTCTCCGTTCGTGCCCGTTCGCCAAGTTTGTAAAACAGATTGTAAACGGTCTGTACTAGATTCTAAAAGGCGCACTACGTTCAGTCCGTGGTGGTAAACAGCTGAGGCCGTTCACCAAAACTACTAGAACGCCAGTGAGAACTTAGCTCAGTGTGACAGGGAATATATGACATGCCGTTTCTTGTTTAAAAATTGAAAAACGTAATGTTCGTAGTACGTCTCTCTCCGTTCACGGAATAAGTCCTACCCGTTAAGGAACGTGTGTACTACGTTTAATTTAGAATTTGAATAATAATATACAATGCGTTGTTGACGTCCTAAGCAGATCTTTAGACGATTAAGTACGGCATTTCGTTTGTAGTCGTCCAGCTGCTTGAGGTAGTTGCCACCCCGTTAAATTAGGACGAGATGCGCCCGATTTTTATAAACATTTTTGGAAATCCGACGTGAGCTAGTCCATGAAAGTCTAAACAGATCGGTAAAGAAGTATTTACAGCTCCACTGAGTTTATCACACAGACAATGCCCGTTCGGCAAATTTGCAAAGACGTAGTAGGAACGAGCTCAATGTGACGGGGGTATAATCACGGGCTGCGGAGCCGTGGGTGGGGGGGGGGTGAGCTGGGGAACCTCATGACGTTTAATCGAAGATTGATAGTGTTCTACACAGTGACTGTTCGTCATAAAGGTGGAATATTTTTTCTGGCTCAATCGACATTATGTTGCTCCGTTATTAATTTCTTGAATGTGTTTGCCACCGCTTTCACTTTCTGGGATCCTGGGTATATCTTGGACGTTCCCTCAACCCTTCCCGGGGATTTATCTTCAAAAAAGTTTGTCACCCATAGAAGATGGCCATTTTCGTCATTTTTTCTTCCTTTGGGGGCCCTTTTTTGTTCACGCGACCCACCAAGGCCCCGTCGGTCCTACCCCAAGGAAACACGTCTGAGGTGGAGACTTTGTTCTTTAAATTAATTCTAGATTTATGGTTACAGGCTCGACTCTTTTGTCTAGGTGAAGTGTCAAAATTTATTTTGATTGGGGTTCAACATTCATTTTATTCATTTTTACACAATGGAAATTTCTATCTTCCCTAAATCGTATTGTAAAATCTCAACCAAACATAAATCAAAATAAAATATTATCAATAATGACTATTTACATCCTTGTCATCAAGGCTAAACACAATTTAAGGGGAAATGATGATATTTAAGGGTTAAAGGTGGTTTTTCATTTCTTTTGTTTTCAGCATAAAGACGGAATAAATATTCCGAATTTTCACCAATCTCGTTTTTTACTTCAACCCATCCCCTAGACAAGAGACCTAAGCCTGTCCCAAGAAATATAGATTTAACTTAAAGAACAATGTAAAACAATAAACCTCAGTCTCGTTTCCTGGGGATATGACCGAGGGGGGCTTGATCGGCCGGGAAAACAAAAAGGGGCCCCAATATGAGAAAAAAAATTGACAAAAATGGGCATCACGGGGGTTGACAAAACTTCTTTGGAAAAAGGTCCACGTGAAGGGTTGGGAGAATGTTCAAGATAATAGCCAGGGTCCCAAATGGTAAAAGCAGAGACAAACATCTTTACATGAATTTATTATGCCATTTATGATGTACAATTTGGTAATAAGGTTCCTTTAATGCAAGATTTGTTCCTATGGAGCTCAAAATTTTACCTCGCGCTTCTCGCTGGCATTATCTTAGTTTAAAATCATTTGCAGAAGTACAACGGGAAGAAAAAAACCTACCTGTTAATTCAATTATATAAATATATGCAACTCTTTGCATGCAGCTTTATACATTTTAGGCATTACAAGTAACCAACCCCTTTTCCTATTCGTTTAGGATACCCTTCCCTCTAAATCTTTACAATGTAATAGTTGTTTCTGTTACAAGGGCTCAAAATTTGCCATGTATTCCTGCTAATATCGGGACGGACAAGGAAAGATTTTCCAATTAGAGCAAACAATACTAATTGGTAGCCTCATTTATTTTCCTGTTATCACGGTAAGCAAAAAATATGTACGTTTCCCTGCTCTCTCTCTCTCTCTCTCGCACACTTTTTTCATAACTCGGAAAATGTATTCTCGTATTTTTAAAAATAATTTATATAGATAGAGATTGTGTTATGTGTCAAGCGTTGGTAAACGATGATATCACAGCTTCATTTTGTTTCGTCGTTATTACTTTTAACATGCAGTTGGGCAGTGGGCAGCAAAACTATTTGTAAAAATGTGAGTGGGTGGTAAAATCATTCTTAACAAAAGAAAAATTACAATTTTTCGTAAACTTGTTTGTTAAATTATTACATTTCAATATATTTCAATATTTTGAATTATTAATGCCTTTATAGTGTCCAAAATTTGATATTTAAGATAATAGTCTGAAAAATTATCAAGATGTGTTTGGCGCCATCTTGTGTTGAACTGTCATAGTATATCTGATGTAAGACAAATTTGGGGTAGATTTTTACATTTAAACAATAGAATAGCCAAGTAAACTCTATGTGATGTTTGTTCCTTATTTATTCCATTATATAATACCATTTCAACCCATTATTCTGACATTCTAGTACAAAAGAGAGAGAAAAACGTTCACATTTGTCTGGATTTTATATTTTCACCCTTTATTTTTACCATTCTTTTGCAAATTGGGACCCCTAAACAGGAAGGGGGTTAAATGTTAATTATGGTACATTACTTAGTATGAATATCTCTCTCATCTTTGACAACTTTGCGCAAAACATTGTGAAAACAATTTGAATTAGGGAGGAAGACATTATTTTACCTATTGGGCCAATATGGCGCCCCCAAACTACTCCCCAGGAAATGAAGGAGGGGTCTGAAAATTTGACCCCGACGGTTTTTGCTTAGTATGACCCTATAGAAGCCAAAACAATCAAAAAATCAATTTTGGCAATCATATTTCACGAGATGACATAACAAACCGCACTATATAACCAATGGTTATGCTACAGTCACACAGACACTTACGTATAGTTACGTCCGGTTGCGTCCAAAAATCTTTTTCTTTTCTGCGCATCCCCACGAATGCCTTCCCGTCATAGTCTGGATTGGAAATAGTGAAAATTTCGTTCATCCAATAAAACAAAGAAATACATAAGAAATGATAGAATAGAGAATGAAATTGAAACAACACAAACGTATCTATACGTAAGTGTCTGTGTGACTGTAGCATTAGCTGATTGTCGGCAACAACTTTTTCGCAAGGTTTGTATCCAGCGGGGGAGGGGGGGGGGGTTATGTCTGAATACTGCCTACATGATAGTGCGAGGTCACATAGGCCCGAGCATGAGAGTTTGAAGACATTATGGAGTAATTAGGGGCACTTTTATGTATTAAAAGTACCACCTTTTAACAGTTACGGGGAACCTGGGACAATTATGGCCCTGGGGTAATTATGGCCCCTTTGTCTTTGAGAGCTTATAATTCTTTGCTGCATTACACAATGATAATTTAAAATTTACACATGCCTAGCTAAACTCTTCCTACTATCATATGAGAAAAATAAGCCATTTACATGAAATTTTGTTCTTACGGGAGCCTAAAATGTACGGCAATTACAATTCTATTCGTTGGAAAGTGGCAAGTCTGCTTTTTATGTGGGGTGTGATATAATTAATTAAAATCATTTAAGATGAAATTTTGATTGAAACTGAAACAATAGAAAGTAAAAAAACACAACAGAAAAACTTCCACCTGAATATCTTCGATAGTAGAGCTGTAAAGGGGGATCAAATTGAAAATGTCATTTGGGGTAATTATGGCCCCCAATGCATAAAAAGTGTATAAGCGCAGATAAGCGTAGATGGGGACATTAACTTGTACGATTTTGTACATAAATATATGTATTGCTTTGATTGCAAAATTTCAACATTTTGGCTGAACCAATTATTGACAAAACCATTGTTGGTGGTTGATAAGTGTATTAGGAATATACAACAATATTTATTATACATTACCATCATTAATTAGCATAATATCTTTGAATTCATACAGCCATTACGATAGGGGCCATAAATACCCCAACCCGTGGGGTAATTATGGCCCCCTAAAGTTGTTAACATAATGTTAATTAATATGCAAATGAGAAGTAGCAGGTTTATAATTTCTTTTGTATATTATAGGTATATAGATTGACTGTATTTTTACATAATTAGAATATCATTGGACTTTTCATTTAATGGTAGTAATAGGAAATGTGAAAAAGGGGGCCATAATTACCCCAGTCTACCCTAATTGTAAATCAGAGAAAAGTGTGAAATGCATGTGATTGCCCTCAAAATGTTAAATACCCGTTTTAAGCCTATTTCTACGTTTATTTCTTTCATTAATATTAAATGATTTTAAATCGTAATAACTAAGAAAGTGGGTATTATAGGAGAATTAATATTAAGGGGCTGTAACCCTAACTCCCCCCCCATTACCTCCTCCATTGTAGCATTTTTTTTTTTTTTTTTTTTTTTTTTTACAATTTTGCCTCCAGCAACAGGGGTAGGGCCTCTATGTTCCATGCATATATACTTCTTCTTTTTTTAATGCAGACAGCAGAGCGGAAAAATTTGATAGAGACAGTTAAAACATAGCAATTCTAAGTATATTGATTGCCCCTTTTTCAAAAAATAAACTGTCCATGGGACTTTCAAACTGACTATATCATACTGTTATGGTTCCCTGTTTTGTAAACTATTATCATGAATATTAAATGCCTGTTCCATTCTGAGCACGATGTAGTTTGGTCATCGCTTATATTGTTATTAACAGATTATTTCTCTCTATCAACAATGATTATTCCATATAGGATAGGATGAAAGAGGAACTTGAAGCGTAACATTAATTTCTAAAGCATTTTGCCCCTCCCTCTCATTTACATAACAATGAACTGAAGAAAACGAGAGAACATCATTTTTAGTTTTTCCACTCGTCGACGACAGAGACAGAACAAAAAAAAGTGTTTGCACTGCCTGGTACTGACAATACTGACAGAAATTATTTTGGAAATCCCCCTAACATTTTTTTTTTTTTTTTTTTTTTTTTACAATTTATTAAAGCCTTGCAAAGTGAGAACGAAATAATAGCTACGGAGAGAATAAAAATCTTTTATTAAATTTTTCCTTGTTGTTATGGCAAGGAATACTCGAGTGGAAGGATTAAAGAAATTATTACAAACACTGACAAAAGAACATTCATGACATTCTTTTTCTGCTCGTCATCCTATAGATATTATAACATGTTTATGAAAGCATATTGCAATTTTAGTGATCAGAAATATGTGCTGAAGAAACTTGATGCATATTCCACTGACTGCATTATAATGTTTGGAAAGATTTTATGTGAATGTGAACGTTTACAACAATGATAACATTCTGTTATGTATTTGCTCTAAAATTCCATCTTGCATAAAGATTATTATGCTATAAAAGTTGACATTAGGCTTACAAAGCACAAGACCCTCTTTGGTTTAGTTTTATATAATTCCCAACACCGACCAATGCCATTTTCGTGTTAAAGAAATATTGATAAAAACTACAAAGAAAATACAAAACAAACAAAGAAATAAAAAACAAGCAAACAAGAAAAATAAATCCAACTTTTGAGTTTCTGTAACCGTCATATTTATTTCATGTTAAAGGGTGAAGTCATATGCCGTTAAATAATACCGAATTTGTATGCTGTAACGGATGACTAAGCATTAGACTTAAATAATGTACTAAGAAACAAGTATAAAAATCAAAATTGCTGTGTACCAAGTTTGGGCAAAGTAAATTTTCAATTGGACTTAATAACATTAAACATTCTGTCCCTTATAACATTTTGTCCTATATAACTTTAATCAGGAAGGCTCATCTAAATGGTGGAATCTTAAGTTGTTTATCGTAATTTCAGTATTATTGTATTATCTGTATAGTTGTCTTATTGTTATTGTTATATTTTTAATTATATGTATTTTTTTCTGTGCAATGTTTGTATTTCATTTTCACGAGTCCGAGTATTTTCCCACGAGGCCGAGGGTCCACGAGTCCGATTATTTTCCCATGACGCCGAGTATTTTTCCCACGAGTCCGAGTATTTTTCCCACGAGGCCGAAGATCTCCGAGGTCGATTTTTCTCATATTGTATTTTGCAATATACTGCTCGGCCTCGTGGGAAAAATACTCGGCCTCGTGGGAAAATAATCGGACTCGTGCACCCTCCGCCTCGTGGGCCCTCGGCCTCGTGGGAAGACCCCGCATAGGACCATGAATATGTTCGATTTCCCCGCGACCTATGAGACGTGACGGACCAGCTGACTTGAGCTAAATATCGGAGACGCGAACTAGTCTCAAGCCCGTCTTATGACACGTAAGTTACAACCAAAAACAACGAATAAATCATGCGCGTATTCTTGGGGGGGGGGGGGGTGTTGCACCACAAATTGTCCCCCCACCACAAATTGTCAGCCCCGACAGTTGGGCGACAATTTGTGAAAAAACTGACACCACAAATTGTCACCTAATTTAGACGACAATTTGTGGAGGAGGTGACGCCACAAATTGTCGCCCCATTTCGATGCACATAAGTTCTTGTTCAGGGACATAAGGGAATTTTCTAATTTGGATAATGTGATCATTCCAGACTTTATACACACTAACATTTAACTTACTTGTCTCCATGAATAAAAAGAAAGAAAAAAGGTCATGTAGAGTTTGTAAGAAACCGTGTATGTTTCTCAGGGTGTGAGGGTGTGTGTGTGTGTGTGTGTGTGTGTGTGTGTTTGTTAATTAATAAAACTTTTGTAAATATACTTGAGTGACTTAATAAACTGATGGTGGTGGTATTGGTCTTAACCCACTTTGACTAATGTCCATTTCGTCTCATCCCACATATAGTAGAGGACCGATGTGTAGACCCCGTCAGTATTTTTTGGGAACAAAGTTTTGAAAGTGGTTTTGAGTTGGTTAGAGGTCACTAATCAAAATTAGCTTGGTTAGTCCCCTACTAACCCCTGGCAACTCTCGTAGGGGTCAAAATAAGGTCAAACTGGGGCCAATAGGGGGTCAAATTTCTAAAATGTCTGAATAGTATCAAAAGACACAGCAAATTATTTGTCTCTTTCTACTGAACAAAAAAGTGTACAGGATCATATACCCCTGACCTCCCAGTAAGAAGTTATGGCGGGAAATGTCAAAAGGTCAACAAACTTTCACATGAAGTCATATGAGGCCTACACAAGCTAAAATTGTTTGGAACAACAATTTTTGTGTGTGTTTTGTGTCAATTAACTATTATTATGATTAAGAAAACTAATTGAAACTATTTCTACACAAGAAAATCATGTACAGTACATATTAGGGGTCAAAGTAAGGTCATTTGGGGTCAAATTGGTTAATTTAAGATGGAAATACATAAAGGAGGTGAAACAGCTCCATTTTGTGTAGTACTGTCAAATTATGTATAAATAGATTATTGAAACTTACAGATTTGTATTTCTAATCCAGAAACCACATTCAATAAAATGTAAAAGGTCATGATATGGTCAAAGGGTCGATGGATCAATTAGGGTCAAAATGTTACATTGACCTAGAAATATTATATTATATTATATTATAATATATATATATAATGCACGCTAGAACCCTAGAGCCATGAACTTCAATTTTAAAACTAGTATGTGCCATAAGAAGAAAATCAAATTTGATGTTATGGAAAGAAGATGAAAGGTCAAGGGTCACATGGTCAATCTATGAAATTCCGGGTATTTACATCGTTATTGCATTAATTTAAGAAAAAGTTTGATTTTGATGATAATATATTCACTAGATGCCAATCTCATGTATTTTAGAATATGCAATATCATATATACCTGACCTCTCACTCAGTAAGAAGTTATGATGGAAAAGGTCAAAAGGTCAACAAACTTTCACATGAAGGAATAATAGGCTTACACAAGCTAAAATTGCTTGAAATGACAAATTTTCATTTTTTTTCTTCAAATCTATTCATTATTATGATGAAGAAAATTAATTGAGACTATCCATTTCTACGTAAGAAAATCATATTCAGTAGATATAGGGGTCAAACTAAGGTCATTTGGGTCAAAGTTGTGATCTAAATAGGGTAAAGGGGTTGTAGCAGCTTTTACTCTTAAGTTGTGTGTAAGCTGATGATTAAACCCACAGATTTCATTGTACCGGTATTTCTAATCCAAAAACCACATTCAATAAATGTAAGGGGTCATGATATGGTCAAATGGTAAATCAATCATTGTAGAAGTATTTGGGATATGAATTTCAATTTTATGATAGTGTTACATATAGAAAGATGGGAATACCGAAAGATGATCTATTTGTATATCGAAGGACACATGTCAAATGTCACGCAGTCAAGTTATGACATCCCAAGAACCGCTTTGAACTTCAAACTTAATGATATCACGATTATAGGCAGATGATCTGATGATATTTTGTAAAGGGTATGTCAAAAGCATGATACCTGACCACTGGCGTAGCGCATCCCCCCCCCCCCCCCCCCCCCCCCACTAACAAAATAACTGCGTCCCGCTCGACCGATTATGCGGCGGTCACAACTCGCCGTACCTTCGACATAACATTTTATCAATATATACCCAAATTGGTTTAAAAACGAGAGAGACTTGCATAAATTAAAGTTGAGGTCCAGTAAAATTTTGAAAAATAGATAGCGCCATGAGCGTCGAGAGACGAATCTGAGCGCTATACAAGTACCCACTATTATTATTATTATTATTATATCGACGAATACCCAAACAATGCACACTCCTCATGCACGTTTAGGAGGCCCTCAGTTAAAAAAAAAGTAATTTCAGACACAAACCTTTATGTGTGAACCTTGACATTTTACCAATATACAGTCTCATGTAATGAGATTCATGGTCACATAATGATAGTTTCACATCTCAAATAGTTTTTAAAATACTTGAATAACGAGGCAAATGCCTGTATTTTCTTAGTTTTACCTTTGTGACCCTTGACATTTTCCCTAAAAATTGTATGACATTGGCTTCTAATGATACCTGTTATCATCAAGATCGAAGTTGATATGTTATCAAGCTTTTTCTTAAACCAATGTAATAACGAGGTAAATACCTGGAATTTAATAAGTTGACCTTATGAACCTTGGCCTTTCACCTACGTTCTATAAGATCAAATTAGATTGTCTTCTTGTGATGGTACATACTACTTTTAAATTTGAAGTTCATGGCTCAAGTGGTTCTAGTGTGCATATAGCATCACAATATTTCTAGGTCAATGTAACATTTTGACCCTAATTGATCGATTGACCTTTTGACCATATCGTGACCCCTCACATTAATTGAATATGGTTTCTGGATTAGAAATACAAATCTGTAAGTTTTAATAATCTATTTATACAAAACTCGACAATACTACACAAAATGGAGCTGTTTTAACTCCTTATTTGTTATTTCAATCCTGAATTAACTAATTTGACCCCAAATGACCTTACTTTGACCCTTTATATGTACTGAACATGATTTTCTTATGTAGAAATAGTGTCAAATAATTTTCTTAACCGTAATAAATATTAAAAGACACAAAAATCACGAAATTTTTTAGTTCTAAACAATTTTAGCTTGTGTAGGCCTCATATGCCTTCATGTGAAAGTTCGTTGACCTTTTGACATTTCCCGCCATAACTTCTTAATGAGAGGTCAGGGGTATATGATCCTGTACACATTTTTGTTCAGTAGAAAGAGACAAATAATTTGCTGTGTCTTTTGATACTATTCGGGCATTTTAAAAATTTGACCCCCTATTAGCCCAAGTTTGACCTTATTTTGACCCCTACGAGAGTTGCCGGGGGTTAGCAGGGGACTAACCAAGCTAATTTTAATTAGTGACCTCTAACCAACTCAAAACCACTTTCAAACCTTTGTTCCCAAAAAATACTGACGGGGTCTACACATTGGTCCTCTACTAATAGTCTAATTCCATTTTGTCTATAACCAGTCCGTCCACCTTTTGGTCTAAGTAGCACATTTCGTCTAATTCACATTTTTTGTCTAATGCCCACTTCGTTTACTGTCCTCTTAATCTATCACCACTTGGTCACTCCTAGTAACTAACTGGTAGACTAAATCCATTTTGGCATTAGACGAAAATGCAATTAGAGCATTTGGCTATTAGAACAATTAGTCGTTAGGCCAAATGAGAATTAGACCAAACATATATTAGACCAATTGCAAATTAGACTAAATTATTAGTAGATCAAATGAGTTAAGCCCATGTGGTATTAGACAAACAGAGAATTCAGTAGAACAAGTGTTTTTAGACCAAGTGGATTGAACCGAATTTTCCACGGGCTCTGCTGTTATTCTTTATATAAGCCTCCCCAAAGGTTAATTGTAGGTTGGTCTAAACCCTCTTTGACTAATGGCCGTTTGGCCTCATCCTACATTGTCTTATTCCATTTCGTCTACAACTAGTTTGTCTACTGATCGTTTGGTCTAATTATCATTTCACCTATGTACCATAACGTCTAATTTCCATTTGGTCTAAAACCACTTGGTCGATAATTCTTGTAACAAACTGGAAATATACCACATATTTATTTGTGAACTAGAAGAAAAAGCGATTAGACCACTAGACTATTCGACGATTCGGCAATTAGACAAGTTGGTCATGAGACCAAGCAAGAATTTTTAGACGAAGTGGAAGTTAAACCAAACTGTTACTAGACCAAATAGGTTTAGGGCATAGTTATGGTATTAGACGATCAGAGAGTTTGACCAACTGCCTTTAGACCAATGGATCATCACCCTTCCCCCCCCCCCAAAAAAAAAAAAAAAAATAAATTAATAAAATAAAAAAAAAATAAAATAAATAAATAATAAATAATTCAGTTCAGTTCAGTTCAGTTCAGTTTATTTACATATTCCAATCAAACAATAATAAGAACAATTATATGTCATTTCAAAACTATACATTATTTGATAAATCATAAAACGACAATGACATCAGTAGCATAAAAAAGAAAGAAATATGAAGGAGCCTAAGTTAAAAGCTAAGCTTGTTACATTATAGGCTCCTTTGTGAAGATGATGTATAAGAATACACAAAGAAATAAATAAATACAAAGATATATAAATAGGAGTAACTGAAAAATGTGCATTAACATATCATTTTTTTTTAAATATATATATACATTGAACTACCTATCTGTACGCAATGGTAGTGAGGCGTACCGGGATGACGTAATCATTATTTTTGATGTGTAATGACGACATCATCTCGGCACTACATTATAATCATACATTAACATTGATATACGCAAATGGAAAAAGTGAGCGGTACCGAGATGATGTCGTAATTTGCTGTACAATGACGACAGCATCTCGGCATAATAATTATAATAATAAAAATACACACACATATTATACACCCACACCCTCACCCACACATACCAACACAACACTCACCTCTAACATAACGTACACAACCTTACCACAAACAACGACACACACCGGGGCTCACATACACTACACACCAGACAGGAGTTTGAAGACAATTTGTGTAATGGGCGACAATATGTGGTTCTAGGTTTCATTTTGCCGACACAAATTGACACAATTTGGTTAAAAATTGAGACCGACACGTGAAGCACAAATTGTCGCCTCCGAAAATTAGGCGACAATTTGTGGAGGGGTGACAATTTGTGGTGTCAGTTTTTGCACAAATTGTCGCCCAATTGTCGGGGGGGGGGGTGACAATTTGTGGTGGAGTGACAATTTGTGGTGTAACAGGGGGGCTTTACGGGCCGGGCCCCAGGGTGGGCCCCCAAAAGGGAGCCAAAGTGACCTTAAGGGGGCGCCGAATCGAGCAAAATGATTTTTAAAGCACACACACACACACATACACACACACACACACACACACACACAAATGTACATGATTTGAGCCGATTGACATGTGAAACCTACCCCTACAGCTGATAATAAATTATGACCTTTTGGTTGGCCGAAGGCAGATGTTTTTTTTTATTTTTTATTTTTTTTTAATGTTGTGAAATACACATTGTCCTAAAAATAATATAATTTCTTTTTAAAAAAAATATTAGCGAAGTTTTGAAGAAAATACACCAAAAATAACAAACTTGTGAATATTTAATCCTTTGCGAGCTGGTATCTTATTATTAATATGTTGTTTCCTTGTTTTTCTTAATTTTTTTCACATTTATATCATCATTTATCAAGAATAATGGAAAAGTAAAGTGATCACAAAGGGTGACCAGCTCGCCAGTTAGATCGGAAAATCAAAATCGAACATGCACAACTTTCTTATACTTTGTTGGATTTTCTTCAAATTTTTACTCATACTTTTCTTTTATAACTCCTGATCAGGGGTTTCGTAGTATATTGCAAGACGACCGTGTTCAATACTGCCTGTTTGTATCCCTCTCCCGCTCACCCTCTCTCTCTCTCTCTCTCTCTCTCTCTCTCTCTCATTTTCTTTCTCTTTCTATCCTTCTCTCCCAACCCCCTCTCTCTCTCTCTCTCTTTCTCTTGATCCCTCCTTTTTCCAGTAAAAAAAAAATTAAAAGAAATTAGTTAACACGTGAATGAAAGGAACGTAAAAAATTCCTTAAGTTTCTGATTATAACTTTAATGAAAATTTAATAAAATTATGACAGCATCAACTTATTTAACATACGCATTTAGTTGTACGAATATATTATCATTGTATTTACATGTACAAAAAGATCAATTATGCTTATACAATATTATTATACATGTAATAACTGATTGTGGTGTCATACGGTGAGTTAAAAAAAAAGTCATTCTCCCCATATTCATGCTAACCATGCCAAGCGTTATTTATTCATTTATTTATTTATTTTGTTGTTGTTGTTGTTTTTTTTACTCGCCGCACGGGCCCTTGAGTAAAATGTGCAGGTATAGCAAAGGCCTTTTTCCAGTAAAAAAAAAAAAAAAAAAAAAAAAAAAAAAAAAAAAAAAATAGTTAACACGTGAATGAAAGGAACGTAAACAATTCCTTAAGTTTCTGATTATAACTTTAATGAAAATTTAATAAAATTATGACAACATCAACTTATTTAACATACGCATTTAGTTGTACGAATATATCATCATTGTATTTACATGTACAAAAAGATCAATTATGCTTATACAATATTATTATACATGTAATAACTGATTTTGGTGTCATACGGTGAGTTTGAAAAAAAGTAATTCTCCCCATATTCATGCTAACCATGCCAAGCGTTATTTATTCATTTATTTATTTATTTTGTTGTTGTTGTTGTTTTTTACTCGCCGCACGGGCCCTTGAGTAAAATGTGCAGGTATAGCAAAGGTGCAAACAGAAAGTTATAGGTCCATCATCGGCTACAACACGGCCGATGCCCTGTAACCAATATCCACAGTACCCCCCCCCCAAACAAAAAAAAAATAAAAAAGATAAAAAATAAAAATAAAAAATAATAAATAAATAAATAAATAAAAATAAGTAAATTGATTAATTAATTAAAAAATAATAAATAAATAAATAAATAATAATAATAATAATAAAAATTAAAAAAAGTGGGGGCTGCAGCCGCCCCCCGGCTCCCCGGCCCCTGAATAGCCAAATGATATTATACTCCGACTGTAAGTAGGCAACAGCGTGTGCATTATAGGTCTCCTGAATTTCTTTTCTTTTTTCTTTTTTTTGCAAATATGATCATGTCTATAATCACAAAGAAGATCAATTGGAAAACTTGTTGGTGGCAATTTGTGCATAAATGCATGTATCTCACTGTGTTCATTACTGTGCTGATAGTAATATAAACACAGGTCGGGAAAATCATTAGACCTAGTCCTTTTTCATAAGGGTCATAAGTGTGTATCCTTTTCGCTTTGTTTTGTAAGAAAACATAGTAAACACAGACTAACTCTACTTCTATAAATGTCTTCAGCAATTAAATCATTGACACGTGAGTATCGACCTTTCATTACTAATGCAAATAGCGCTCTTGTCCCAGAACAGAAAATGAGCTTGGTCCATTTTCCCCTGGCTGTATATTCTATTTGCTGATTATGGCAGAACAGAGCAATTTTTCTTTCATCATTTTCTTTTTATCGGATATTTATAGCCCATTATTATCAGGCAATAACAATAGGCTATAGATTATCATGAATTAATTTAAAAAACCACAACATATATTTAGTAATATATGAAGACAACACACATGCCCCCTTTATGCTCACATACTATGATATCATTAATAAGATTAGGCAATCATAATTTGCGTTTGCATATCTCAATGAACGCTTCATGTAATATTAATAACCATCTTAGACACATGAATATGATTAAACATAATATAACATAATATGATTAAGCTATTAATCATAAAAGGGGAACTCTTGTAATAATTTGCCAATCATTGCTATTCACACGAACTTTTCTATAAGAGCGGTCAACATTTTACAATAAAGTTTCAGAGGAGTTTAATAGTTGTAGGAGTTAGATCCTTATTACAGAAGTAGCAATATACTTAAACTTTTTTTTTCATAATGTATGACAGTGAAAACAATCAAAGCTTTATTCTTCCTGTCAGTTTGGTATCTGTTATAATAGTCGTCTGTATATGTACGCCTATACATGCAAATTATTTCAATCGTAATGGAAACTATTTAATCATTTGGCTCATCCTACTAACTAACTAAGTAAATTTACATAACTGATTTGTACAAAATGTCAATATTGAGAAAAAGGAAAGGTGATATTTAATAATGATAAAAATAATAATAATAAAAGAAAAAAGAAATAGGCTAAATATTAAATGTAGAAAATGGCTAGACTGAAATGTTCGGACATGTATATCCCGCCACAAACAAACTACTGGTTATTTCTGCTGCAGGAAACTAAATTTATATAATCATGATAATTACTATAGGAAATCCTTCCTTAAAAAAAAAAAAACAAAAACAAAAACAAAAAAACACGTTGATTTTCTGCACTAGGACAGTACAGATGGACCAGGAACGACATTTAATTTTTATCAATGTATTCAATTTTAATTTGGAAGAAGAGGTTCGCTCTTTGCGTTACTTCGTTCATGCATATCGACCTTTGATGTTGCGGAATATACCAGATACCGAAGCAAAAGTACAATTAACATGACAAAAATAACTACAAGTAAGATAACAACACGTCCATCTATGGCTTTTTGTGGACAATTGTCCACATTCTTTCGACCGGTGGTTGATATAATTTGTTTCACAGTCGATGACATGGATGAGTTATTATCATCGTGAAAATGATGAGAGGAATGAAGATCGGTAGTTACATACACAGTAGTGGAAGGACATGGATCGATTGTGTGACTTGACTCTTCGTTTGTTGAAGGGTCCCAAGCAAAATCCTTGCAGTCACACCTGTCCTTAGGTTCTATCGCACGGGAAGAGCAACAAAATACAAGATGGGAATTTTCTTTGACCAGGATGGTTTGTTTCAACATCCGCGAGCTTTCGTGAGGTTGACTTAGTGGAGGCATCTCCATACCATTTTGGTAGCACTGAATTTGACCTACCATACTCCCAACTGTAGCTTTGCAAGATAGCTTCAACCAATCTCTTGCAGGAGCATGCCTCCAAATCATTCTACAACTTGGCAGACCAGGGAGAAATTCGACATCTAACCCAACTCTTGTGATGTAGTCACTGGTGTACGCAAGGAGGATGTAGGTACCTGCATCATCTCTTGTCACAGGAACGATATTCAAATAAAGCAAGCAGGTACTTCCTTTGGTCGTACTATCTACTGTAAACCGGCTCTGAGGACCAGGGGGCAGTGATAATACCCCTGGGTTGGTCGAATTGAAAAATGGGGGTCTGTTTCCATACTGGAGAGTAATTTCAGTGCTGTTACACGGGAAAGGGAAGTCAAGAAGTGCAACTTCTCCTTCCATAAAGCTAACTATTTTATTACACCTTGTCGATGTTATGACCGACACCAACATGACGATTACATCTGTTAACCTAAACATCTTCACTTTTATCCAATTTCGTTTGATATGTTTCAGGAACACACCAGGTCCACTGGTTTTAACTATTTAAAAACAAATATTTTAATTAAGTCTCTGTTATTGTACAACAAATTTACAGTTATACAAAAATAAACCACTGACTTGAGTTATGGATTAGTGACGACAATCACCAAGATCACGTTTGGAGAAAAGTCCATATGAATTTATCTTATGGTGTTATGCCGGTTTCCTCGATGAACTGCGAAGGTATTGTGTTCCTCAAGTCCGTTGAACAATATTCAGTGATTTATCTGCCAATATAGCAATCTGCATTCACTCCTTGACAATGAAGTACGTCATCGGGTGGAGTAAACCGACCGATTAGATTCGCAAGAAGGTGGCAAATAATTTTTTGCATGTCGAAATACTGATAAGATAGTAGAATTGATGTTTGCAGCTAAAATAAAGATGGGTCACTTTGTGATTCAAGTCTGAAAGAAAAACACACAAAAATAAGGATTATGTTAATTTTTTGATGTACCACCGCTGGATGTATCGAGGCAAGTCCATTTGAAATGTACACTTCATCTAGTAATAGTAGCCTAATGATAATAATAAATAATGATAATAAGAATAATGACAATAGTGAGAATAAAACATTGCCAATATTGACGACACTGCATTTGTACTCACCTTCGGTAAAACAAAGTACAGGTAGAGACCTAAACGTATAGTTATCGATCCTTGATGTTTAAAGCAAAATGGCTTCCAAGCTACGACAAATTGTCCAACAAAAGCAAAGTTCTTGCAACAACCGTAACCATGCTAACGGCAAGATAATACATTGAAAGTTGATTTTTTTTTTTGCACCGTTCGTTCTTTGCTTTCTTCACTACTTCAAAAACAGGAAATCTGGTTTCGACCGGTTAAAGTTAATCTATTCTGTCTATTTCAGATGATCCATTTAAAAAATGTTTATTGGAGCACATTCACTGTCACACAATGCTACATGAAATTGGTGCTTAGACGTATTGAGAAGGGTATTTAAACTAAATCTTCTGGAACATTGCCAAGAATAAATCAGTCATGCAATCCATCCTATAGTCAAATTATTGGTAACCCTGGTAACATCCAGGGATTCAATCAAAATAGGGCGATTGAATGCATTTTTCTCAAATCTTTTTCCTCTTCATTCTTGCTATTGTAAGAGATATTGCGAAATAATGTGGAATTCCCCTCAATTACAATAGCATTAGATTTCATTGTGGTACCAATAAGGCCGCACAAAATTTCCTTCCAGGTCTGCTCTTAGAGGCGCAGACCTCGAATTTGACTGGCCCCTGGTTTTTGTGAAGCAACTCCTATGAATAAATGATTAGATATAGAAACTATTTTTCTGAAAAAATATTTCTATATAAAGAGGAATCATTGGTGCTTCAGATGAGTCCTCTGAATAGAGACCTTATTCATGGTATAAGAACCAAATAGATGATGTGATAGCACACAATCTGAAAAGTTTCATTCCAGGCTGATTTTAGTAAAAACCCAGCTGAAGAATGTCACTTCATACTTTGAGGAGATACAGAACATTATTATGTAGTTGTAGCAGAAGCGATGAATATCCTCAATATACACAATTATTTTTCATTATTCTTTTTTTAATTCATTTTTAACACGTACCCCTAATATGGGGTGAATACTCTCAAATATTTTGTGAAATATCACTTAGAGTTGTTCACAAATTATGTTCCTAAATAGCAAAGTCTTATGTTGATACCCAAAGTCTTTAACTTCGTGTCCTATTGATTTGAAATTTTAAAATTGAAAACCTTATCTTTTGAATGAAGATGAATTTGGTTTTGCTTTTGTTTAGTTAAAGTTTATTCATCAATAGGTACAAACCAATCCGCTGTCCTTATCAACATTCATAAAAATCTTCTTCTTGAAAATATCACTATTTTGAAATTTTGTGTACAAAAAGTTATCTGGCAGTCGTCTAAAATTTGTCACAATTATGGCAAGAGTAGAGCCCTTCAATTTATAATTTCGCCTCAAATTGAATTTTACTGATCCAGGCCTTTATTCCCGTCTTAGTTTTGATATAAGAACTAGGAACTTTCCTCGTATTAAGCTGCCTGTTTCAATTATGGCGTCGTTATCAAATTGGAATTATTAATATTATTCCTTAAAGATTTTCTTTCTTGAATTACGCCATAATGTTTTTCCCAAAATCAAACAGCAGATTCATTAAAAATTGATTTTCAGGTAAAGAGAATAACACGATAAAAACAATAATACACAAACATTAAAGAATTAATAACAATGTTTGAAATGTGTGTGGTAGGTCAGTGAATGCTTTAACTTATTGGTGTCTCATTATTCTGCAGTAGGGAGGCATATCATATACAATATCCAGTAATTCATCTGTATGCTTTAAAATATATACACAGACTATAATATTGTCCAAAGAAGCTTCGCAAGTTTATATGCATCGAAAATACTAATGGGGTTGAACTAAAAGCTTGTAGCTATCCATATTGTAGATGAAATACAAAAGAAGAAGAAATAATTATCCACTCTTTTTATTCTTATTTTTTTTAATATAAACATGTATTTAAAAAATAATGGGTTAATGGGAGGAGAGGGGGACTACACCATCACAGGTCTTAGTCAACTACAACATAGTTGAGGCGACCTATCTCTATCATGTTTATTCAAAGGCTTTTTGAGGAACATGTACCGTCACACAATATTGCTGTATGAATAAACACTCGCATGAATATGAGAGATGAATAAGGCAGGATACGGTTGGAAGCCCTATTGGATTTGATCCAGCTTTTTTCTATAGCGTACCAGGGGCCTTGGGACAATTTAAAAATTTCTAAAGAATGTTTGGATTTATGATTTTAAAAGGTTTTTTTCTGAAATTTTGCCAAGATTAAGTTGTTATGCAAATGCTCCGACACAGCGTGATTGTAAAGAGTTTGAAATATTCAATTTCATTTCTCCTGAATATTGCGAAAGACCGAAATGCCCCCGAATGATACATCCAGTCCTTATTCGCAGTCTTCATGAAATAAAATGGTAAAAATGAAAACATTTTGTTAATAGTATGAAGATTTAATCACAACCAGTTAGTGTTTGGTATATTTAGAAAGCAACAAGACAGAATTTCTTCTTTTTTCTCCTCATTTGTAAAACACCATGGGTTTAAAAGTGTATTCATGCTCTTGTCTACCCTTGTAAAAACAAACAAATAACAACATCAGTTAACCCCACACATTCATCCCCTCTCAACGCACACATTCTCACTAGAACACCTAGATTCAGTAAGAATGTCTGAAAAGGTTTTTAAAAAATATCAA
>CALNVZ010000218.1:5232470-5243563 GCA_940671915.1 Paracentrotus lividus
AACCAATAGACCGACATCTTCCTCTCAATAGGATGGAATAACCCATAGACTGACATCTTCTCTCAATAGGATGGGAATAACCAATAGACTGACATCTTCCTCTCAAGGATGGGAATAACCGATAGACTGACATCTTCTCTTCAGGAGATAGGAATAACCAATAGACTGACATCTTCCTCTCAAGGATGGGAATAACCAATAGACTGATATCTTCCTCTCAAAGATGGAAATAACCAACAGACTGACATCTTCCTCTCAATAGGATGGGAAAACCCATAGACTGACATCTTCCTCTCAATAGGATGGGAATAACCAATAGACTGACATCTTCCTCTCAAGGATGGGAATAACCAATAGGTTGACAACTTCCTCTCAAGATGGGAATAACCAAACAGACTGACATCTTCCTCTCAAGGATGGGAATAACCGATAGACTGACATCTTCCTCTCAAGGATAGGAATAACCAATAAGTTGACATCTTCCTTTCAAGGATGGGAATAACCAATAGACTGACATCTTCCTCTCAAGGATGGGAATAACCAATAGACTGAAATCTTCCTCTCAATAGGGTGGAAATAACCGACAGAGGGAAGCTATTTTTAAAATTATTTCAAAATGTTGTGAAGGATATTTGAATTATATATAAACCCCTCACAAAAAGTTTCGCAAGTCGACATTGGGTCATGATAACTTTTCAGGTACGCTTTAGTTATTCCTGATCTTCATACCAATAGAAAGATAATTTATTCCCCTTTTGATTGATATCCTATTTGTAATGATTGTATCATCCTTCAATGCACAGAATATCAGAATATGGAGAAAAGTAAAAAGTCAAATGTTGTAAAATGCATTTTTATTGATCACATTAAAGTTCCGCAACTTCACTAATAGGTCCTGATAACTTTTGGGATATCTTCTAATTTTTATTGAATTTTATACCATTGTCAAGTTAATTTATTCCTCTCTTGATTGATACCTTATTTGTCAGGGTGATGTCATGCCTGTGTCCACAGAACCCCTCAATACCACTTGAATACATGACAAAGCGAAAGATAATTTTCAGTTTAAATTTATGTAACACAACACTGAACCTTGATACATTTTAATGTGGGGATTTAATCATTGTCAATTTTTATAGCATTAAAAAGTTCATTTATTCTTCTTTTTATTGATACCCTATTTGCAATAGTAACATCATATTTGAATGCACATAACTAACGAATATAATGCAAAGTAAAAAGTGAAAAGTTGCGAAATGCATTGTTATTGCTCGCAACAGACACTAATACTCACAATAGGCATTCAGTTTGCAACATTTAACTTCTGACTTTTCCTAACATTCAGGTGTTCTGTCCATGCAGGAACAACACTATCGTTACAATTAGGGTGTCATTGAAAAGAGGAATAAATTATCTTGACAATGGTCTAAAATTCAATAAAAATTAGACAATACCTCGGAAGTTATCAGAGCCTAAAGTCGAGTTGCGGAACTTCGCTTTGATAAATGCATTTTGCAACATTTGACTTTTTACTTTTCTCCATATTCTGATATTCTGTGCATTAAAGCATGACATAATCATTACAAGTAGGATATTAATAAAAAGGGGAATAAATTATCTTTCCAATGGTATGAAAATCAGGAATAACTAAAGAGTACCTGAAAAGTTATCATGACCCAAAGTCGACTTGCGAAACTTTTTGTGAGGGGTTTATTTGAATATCTGATATATGAAAGTTGAAGAACTCTTAAGCTAATTTGATCAAGTTACCCAAATTATAGCATGTAAGGTCGCAAACATGCATAAATTTGCATAATTAATGAATTTAGAAACATCAAATTGATTTTTTCTTAAATTGTAATACTCAGTCTAGCAATTTTACATAATAATCAATGTGACTGCAAAAAAGGTGTGGCCCAGGACCATTACAAGGAAAAATGTGCATACAACCAGGGAGGAGTGGACACATAAGCTCCAAAATAGTCAATTTGGCGGCCATTTTTTAAAATGCAAATTAGGCGGTGAAAACGTGAGAAATCGGCTTGGGAACCGTTCTTATCATATTTAGCACAATTAAATTATGTGAAATAGACCAATTTTCAACTTTAACCTAAAGGTTGAAGAACTTTTCAGCTAATTTTGATAAAGTTTTAGCCCCATAATAGCACATATGGTCGCAAACATGCATAAATTTGCATAATTAATGAATTTAGAAACATTTAATTCATTGTTTCCTTAAATTCTAATACTTATTCTAGCAATTTAAAATGATATGTATTGTGAGTGCAAAATTAGGCGGCCGTTATGAGGATACAAATTGCATACAACCAGGTAAGAGTAGAGACATAAGCTAAAAGAAAAATGTCAATTTGGTGGCCATTTTGTTTATGCAAATTAGGCAGTGAAAACGTGAGAAATCGGCTTGGGAACCGGTCTTATCAGATTCAGCACACTTGAATTTTGTAAAATAGATCGGTTCCCAACTTTAACCTAAAGGTTGAAGAACTTTTGAGTTAATTTGATAAAGTTATAGCCCATTATAGCATATAAGGTCGCAAACATGCATAAATTTGCATAATTAACTAATTTATAACCATTAAATTGATTGTTTTCTTGAATTCAAGTGCTTATTCTAACAATTTAACATGATATTTATTGTGAGTGCGAAATTAGGCGGCCATTATGAGGATAAAAACTGTATACAACCAGGGATGAGTGGATACATAAGCTCAAAAATGGTCAATTTGGCGGCCATTTTGTTTATGCAAATTAGGCGGTGAAAACATGAGAAATCAGCTTGGGAACCGGTCTTATCAGATTCAGCACACTTGAATTTTGTGAAATAGACCGGTTCCTAACTTTTACCTAAAAATGCTTCTAAAAGTCATATTTTGCCTAAATGGCTCTAGTCTAGTAAAGCTACAATTCAAAATTAGATTTGGCCAACTGTAGATGAAAAAAGGGGAAATGGATATAAAACCACTTTGATGTTTTGACCATCATTTGGTTGAAAAGCAAATATTATGTGCAAGCAAGAGATTTCTAGTGTTTGTGTTTGAGATAATATTATGATAATTGTGATTCGTATTCAGTACACTTGCACGTGTATCTCTTAGCAATGCATTAACAACAAGAATGATGTGAGATATATAAATAGATGGATACAAAAGAGACAGAGAGATAGAGCGAGAGAGGGAGAGAGTTCAATGGAAATGCAAACTAGGGAAAGAAATATTTTAATGACAAAACATTATGCAAACTATCCAACATGGAGAAAATCAATAGTAGAAAGAGAAGGAAATAATTATAGGTTTTCCCGCCCAATTTCATAGGTTTGTCATTCAAACCTATAGAAGGTTCATTCAAATTCAAGCGATACCTTTTTCCGATCGATATCGGCATTTTAATTTTAAAATACGGGGAATCAAGTTCATTCATAGTCACGAAGCTTTATTTTAAGAGCATTTAATTTCATAATTGGGGCAAAACCATTTACATGTATTGCATTCAATCTTATTTTCCCCGTACTTAATTTTATTTATACAGCAAACAAGATCTTTAAACGCGCATACAACTTCATTACTGTATGTACAATTTAGCATTATGTTCATTCAAATTAACGAGGCATCGTTTTTTTAGGAGCCCAATTGGCCTGTTCGAGCAATCAATTTCATTTTGAGGAACTCAATTTAAAGAAACGTACATTCAGTTTAAAATTCCGTTTATGTTTTTGTGTTTTCCCTTCATTCTTTATATATTTTCGCATTATACAAGATTTTCCTAGCATTGATGCGCAATATAATTATTTAGGCTTATCTTTTAAATCATGTTTTAAACTAGGATTTTATCTGACATTATAACGCATCCGCGATTCCATTGTGGGAGATTCAAAGGAGCCTGACGAGCTTGGACCCCCCCCCCCCCCACACACACACCTCACCCGAGCCCATAATTTAGAGGAAAAAAAAGTGCATAAAATCTGGTATTTTGCGGAGCGCCCAACGTAAAACATCCCCAACAAAAAAACAAGAAAACAAAAAGAAGAGAGAGAGAAAAAAGCAGGAAACATTATTTATGGATGACCGACTTAACCCTACCCCTACCACGGATGAAATTCAATTCAATTCAATTCAGTATTTATTATTCCGTTCTTTCAGGAAAAAAAAAAACCCAACAAAATAACATAATAATCATATAAACATAATCTTAGAAACAACGTATTACAAAGTTAATTGAAATTTAAAGCACAATCTTAGGCATAAATATCTTGTTGCATTTGAAGAAAAAACAGAATAAGAGACATGTTAAAAAGCATGGCTTGTAGATTACATGCCCCTATAAAGTGAAAAAAATACAACGCATAGCAATTCCATTATTTTATGTTGTGCTATTCAAATATAAATTCTACGCATATATACATATTATTTTACAAAATGATAATGTATAGTGAAAAAAAAAAAAAGATGGGAGGGAGAAAAGATGACTGTGAGGGTGACCGAATGCCGAAATATCTTCACACCTACCCCACCCCCCTTCTCCCAACCTCCCCGCTCCTTTTTTGCTCGGCCAGCGTAACGCAAAATAAATTCGACTGTATAAGAATCTGAAATATAAATTTTGGCCCCCCATAAAATCCTAAATCTGCCACTGTTAAAATTGGGGCTTTGTATTGTTTTTTTAAAGGTCATTTAAAAATTATAGGCTGTTGTCTATTTTTTGCGTGTTTGTATTTTGTTCTATTCGCATCTGATATTAATCTTATATAAAAAAAAAAAAACATTTATTTTTTTTGCTTTGTTTCTTTCTTTTAATCGAAGACGCTTATTATGAATTTTTTCTTTTTAGTTCGTACATTACAGATTTATTTTTTATTTGTCTTTTACATATATTATTATATAGATATTTATATGGGGGCATATAGGCCATGGTCTAGGGTCGAAACCCTGCACCCCCCCCCTGCAACTCATGTTCATGGGTATCCTCATGTAGCTAAGGGTCTGGTGAATCGGAAAAATGAGTTTAAAGGGGAATCCAACCCAAGGAGAGAATCAATCTTACAGGAAAGAGGAAAATGAGAGGAGCAATCTAAAAAAAAGTTTCATCAAAATCGGTTTTAAAATAAGAGAGTTATGGAAGTTTGAAAAGTCTAGTTGTTCCTGCTATGGGGATCCTCAAATTGGCACCATCGGCTTCAAAATGGCCGATCTTATGGACAACTCTCCATTCATTTTGTACACAAATTTTCAGATTTTCCCCATTTTCTTTCGAAATATATCTTACCTCCATCTGAGCTCAACATATGTTGTGTGAAATATATTTTCCCATGACATATTTTTAGCTCAGAAGGAGGTGAGATATATTTCCAAAGAAAATGGGGAAAATCTGAAAATTTGTGTACAAAATGAATGGAGAGTTGTCCATGAGATCGGCCATTTTGAAGCCGATGATGCCAATTTGAGGATCCCCATAGAAGGAACAACTAGACTTTTCAAACTTCCGTTAACTCTCTTATTTTATAACCGATTTTGATGAAACTTTTTTTAGATTGCTCCTCTCATTTTCCTCTTTCCTGTAAGATTGATTTTCTCCTTGGGTTGGATTCCCCTTTAACAAAAAAAAAACTCATTCCCGAGGGACCCCCCATGGAGTTTTTTGACCACGCCCACTTTCCTCACTGAAATGGTTTATATCAAGGGTATGTGAAAGAAAACCATGTATAACTTTCCAAGATATCATTTTTATGGAGCAAGTGACCCCTCAAAATGTTGGTCTTGAATAGGGCTAATAGAGGATATAAATATTTTGCAAATTAATGTTATGTAAATGTCACGAGAGGTCAAAAGGTCACAGATTTTGACCTCTGGCAGAACGCTTTTCTGGTTAAAATATGAATAACAAAGTTTCAATTACTGTCAACTAAATTTGATGAGCATTTAGCGAAAGTTAATGTAACAAAGCTCAAGAGAATTTATTCCTCTTTTATTTGACATATAACACATCTCATACTTGTCACGCATGACCGCGCAGCGTTCATTTTTACGAAAACGTTACATGACCATTTTTACCAAAAAGTAGCCATTTCCTGTATATGTCTGCTTACTGTACGACGTGTGCTATGGCATATGTGATAGCTACAAACAGATCAACTTATTTTAATTTAGAAATTTGTAAGAACATAATAAACAATGTGCCATGATTCGTCAGGTCACTCTGATGGCACACATGACCGGCAATATGTAACACATATATATCTTAGCAACGGTTGCTAGGTAACTTATTCTCCCTAGCAACAGGCTATTAAGATCTTGTTAATTCAGAAAAGATTTCAATTAAAAGTTTCTGAGCATCAAAATAGTATTCCATTGTGCAGTTCACTCCACTGCACCATAGTTTAGGCTGGTAACGGTTGCTAAGCAACATATTTTTAATATCAATTTGGCATAGCAACCCATTATCTTCTAACTGACTACACAACAAAGAACTGAATCAAAGTTACATGATAAATGTGTTAAATTGACCTCCATGACTTTTGAAAATTTTATCCATGTATAACCATGGGTCTGGTTAATAAACACAAGCACAATCCCACACACACCCTCAAACCCTCGCACCCTCTCACACTTGCACACACCCTCAATAATACACCCACACACACACACACACACTCATATTTTATAAGGTCCCCGTGACTTTTGAAAATTATGTTCATGCAACTACGGGTCTGGTGAATAAACAAAAGAACAAGCACACACACACACATACACACACACTCTCACATCTTCTCACACTCACCTTCAAAAACACCTCCCCCCCCCTTCAAACACACATAGATTCTACACATATTTTATGAAGTCACCCATATCCCCTTCCCCCTGTCTTGGCACGGAAAAATGTTTAGATTATTTTGTTCTGCTCGTGAGTTTGTGGTATTTAAACTAAGTTAGCCTGACCATCAGTGCTCTTATGAACAACAATATTAAGCCCCTTGTCAATGTTGACATTTCTTATAAGCACTTTCTTCCGAAAGTTAATTCAATTGACTGATAGCTCCGCCCCATGAGGTATCATTTAAATTCAACGCACATTAACGAATTCGATTGGAAAGAGTTTAAAATTGACCGGGAAAACCTAAATTAAAATTCCTAATATTTCTAGGGATGGCATCACTTTGTCATCATTGATTTCATACCACTTTTCAAAGGAATGTCCTAGTTTGAATAACCTCAGGATTCTTTCACATAAGAGCGATCTGTCACTGTGCTATCTTCCACATCTCTGCCTCCTTCCTTTTCCCAAACCTCTTGAAAAGAAAAAGAAAACATAACAAACGAATCATTATGTTAAGACAACAAAGTGACAATGCATTTTTAAATGTGTTAACCCCAGATCTTGCAATGGTGATAAAGATATTGGAAAATCATTTCATTTAAGTTCTTAATTGGTCCGTTATTTGCATCAGGTATAGTTTAGGTTCATATCTTCGATGTGATATCTTTCTTTAGGTTATTGTTCCAAAACCGGCCTGTTAGATTGACCAATAGGCACATGGAAAAGGGTTAGTGCATGCTTTTGCATTCTCACTTTCACAGTCCTTTCCTGAGCCAATCCTTTCACTGAGATCACTTTCATTGAGTTCATTATCAGGGTCGGACTCTGCATCATCTGTATTGACAATTTCTTAAAGTATATCCACAAATTTTCTCAGGCATTACACTCTTATCCCCACTTGGGCTTTAGATCTGGTTTCTATTGCCCAGCCACGTCCATCTATTTGTCTAGAGATTCTATTGTAGGTACATTTGTTGCAAGCTTCCAGTTTCTGCCTGAAAGTTAACATTGACGCACATGCTGTTCTAGGACGCTTCTGCATGAAGGCCGTGTTGCCAAAGGAAAGTATTTTCTTTCTTCTGTAATACTTGTCCACCACATTATTCAGTTTCACGATATTCTTGTTCCCATACAATCTGTTGATTACATCTCTCATTTCATTGTCAACTGCCCAAGCTCCTCCATCACGTTGACATACACTTGAATTACCCTGCATGATCTTGATTCCTCGGACATTCAAATTTTCCTTTAATGCACTTGTGCTATTACAGCCTGTAAATGCATTAAAGACTAATAAGGGCAGACCAGTAACAAGATGTACAGCACATGCTAGGATGGTTACATCCAATACAACATCTTCTTGTTGTCTCTACCGGTCTCTAAGATCATGTTGATCCCTTCTAAGACTCTTCTAATGACGTAGTATAATGAAGGAAGATGGATAAGGCTGGGAAGGTTAGGTTGGTCATGATGATGAGAGAGTCGGAAGATCAGACAATAGCTGATTCTAGGACACTGATCCGTACAGGGAGAAAATGGAGGGCTGAAGAGGCTGCGGATGAAGCCGAGGCTGCGGATGAAGCCGTGGCAATGGCTAAGTGGAAGGAGATCCGTGGTACTGTCCAAGTGGGTAGGAGTGGAGTAGGGTATCGTCCTGATATGAGATGGTATAGTAAGCAAGGCAGGAAGGGTAGGAGGGATTTGGTAGTTGAGGCGGTCAAGGAGAAAGAGGAGGAATGTCGTGTGGCGAAAGCTGCACAGCAGGGTGTGCAGGGTGCATGGACTCGTTCGGAAGAGGTGGAGCAGAGGAAGGTCTCCTGGGACCAACTCAGGACGATGTCGTCTGAAGCTGTGCGCTTTATGATCAGTTCGACCTTCGATGTCCTGCCAACGCCAGTGAGTTTGAAGAGGTGGGGTTGTGTGGAGGATGACGACTGCAAGGTTTGCAGAAAGGCAAGAGGGTCATTATTAGAACATGTCCTGTCAGCTTGTGGAGGTTTATTGCAAGCCTATGCGTGGAGGCATAACCAGGTGTTGAAGGAGATGGGAGCTTTGGCAAGGGCAGCGGTAGAGGCGAGGAAGAAGAATGGACCCCCGAGGGTGAGGGGTATCAAGTTTGTCAAGAAGGGGACAAGGTGCAGCAAGTCTAGGCAGAGACAAGGTGTGGGTGGGTTGTTAGCTGCTGCGGACGACTGGGAGGTGCGTGTAGATGAGGGGAATAGAACTGTGCCGGAAGAGGTGGTAGTGACAGAACTGCGGCCAAATATATTTTTAGTGGCTAAGTCGGTCCGGAAAATTGTGATGGTGGAGTTGACAGTGACATGGGATACAAGGATAGAGGAGGCCAGGGAGAGGAAGTTGGATAGGTATGCGAGTCTGAAGCAGGAGTGTAAGCAGAATGGGTGGGAACGGAGAGTGCACACTGTCGAGGTCGGGTGCAGGGGGTTTGCGGGAGGTTCCGTTATATGCTTTTCAGACTGCAGTTAAATCCTTAACCCCAGGAAATAGGTAGGGCTAAGGGGGGGGGGGCCTTAGTACCACCTAATTCCTGGGGTTAAGCTTAGCACGCTTCGGTTTCAGACTGCGTTTTACCAAAGTAGGCTAGCACGGTAAATGTACGGTTACTATCTGGCCCTGCTAAAAGCAGGTTAGCCGGTAATTGCGGAGTTAGCCGGGCAATTGCGGTGCTAAGGTTGCAGTCTGAAACCAAACCGTGCTAAGGAAAAGCGGGGCTAAGCATAGCCAATCAATGAAAATGTGGTCATGAATATGCATAATTATTCGTAAAGTTAGATAACACAAGTAAGCGAAAACATGGAATAACGTAAGGAAAAAAGAGAAAAACAATGAATAACATTAGGAAAAAGAGAAAAACAATGATAACATTAGGAAAATAGAGAAAAACAATGAATTACATAAGATAAAGGGAAAAACGATGAATAACAAAGAAAAAGAGAAAAACAATGAATTACATGAGGAAAAGAGAAAAACAATGAATAACATAATAAAAGAAAGATAAAACAATGAATAACATTAGGAAGAGAGATAAAATAATAATAAGATAAGGAAAATAGAAAAAACAATGATAACTTAAGGAAAGAGAGATAAAAATGAATAACATAAGGAAAGATAGAAACAATGAATAACTAAGGAAAAGAGAAAAAACAATGAATAACATATGAAAGATAGAAAACAAGGAATATATAAGGAAAGAGAAAAACAAGGAATAACATAGGGAAAGAGAGATAAAAAAAATAAGAATAACAAAGAAAAGAGACAAAACAAAGGGAATAACATAAGGGAAAAAACAGGGAATAAGTAACACAAGGAAAAGAGAAAAACAATGAATAACAAAAGGAAAGATAGAAACATAGAATAACATGAGGAGAGAGAGAAAAACAATGAAGAACATAAAGAATGATGAATCATTAATATTCATGATCCAGCAAATAGAAGGTGGATCGAGCAGTGGGGTTCAGTGGTGGCGAGGGAGAGGTGGGGAGGAGAATGTGTGGGCAGCCGGACAGGCTCGGCTTGGTGGTTCAAAAGGCATCTTAGTGCTTTCTAGACGATCTCTTAGTGTCATTGGGGTGCCTGTCCAGGGAATTCCAGCATAGCACTGGGCCAGCCAGGGGGAGGTGTACAGTACTTAAATGGCCTAAACATGAATGATCCCTGGTGTGCTGCTGACGACCCGTTGACACTGCGGAATTTAAGATCATTCCGTATTTGTTTATTAAGGAAGATGGAGAAGATATCGGAATCGGGGCTCCTCACCATAACAACTGGAATCCACGTTTCTTAGCATACAAGACATGCAAGATGTACAGCACGTGCAGCATGCAGTTTCTTCCTGTGTATGAATGCAACATATCTATTTCGACACATGTTTCCTTTTTCATCAGGACTTAGAAAGGACCAATTTGTTGTGATGATGATAACTTCATGAGGTGCCACAGTTACTGCTGAGGTTCAACTGCTTTCAATCTCGTAACAGAGTCTTACAAACTGCACCTTGTTGTCATCATTGTTTTCCAATCCTTTGGCATCTTTTGTCAATGTTTGTCTTCACCCTACTCAAGTTGTTCACTGACGCCTTGTCTTCTCTACACTTTCACAGACTCTCTCTTGTAGATGTCGCTATTAAGCACAATTGTTGCTTGAAGGGGCAGAGATGATACTATTTTTTTGGAAATATCCCAAAGGTGGCTGGGATTTTCAAGTAGAGTGTGGGATACAGCATTGACTCAGGAACTTAGCTCCCC
>CALNVZ010000218.1:5250502-5267707 GCA_940671915.1 Paracentrotus lividus
CGTAGTAAAAGCGCTATTATTGCTGGTTGAGGCCTGAACCTTTCATCAAACAAGTTTAAGATCCCAACATGGAAAGAATTCCGACATTGATAGTTGAAAGCCTATATGAGAGGTTAAAGAGAGGAACAACCACTTTCTCTCGCTGTTGCAGCATCTCTCCTTTGTATTATTACAAGTCATTATTACTAACACGAACGTTTGTATAATATAAGAGTAAATTACCATTTTGGTCTAACAATCTCACTTTGTGGATTAATGCCCGTTTGGTCTTATTCCACATTATAGGTCCTACAATCATTTGGTTCTAATTCCCATTTCGTCTTGATTGTCTAATATTCCACTTGGTTCTTAATCTCACCACGTTTTTCATAAATTTCTGTAACTAACTGGTATAATAGACCAGTTATTCATTTCGGAATTAAAAGATCGTGACATACAGCATTTAGAACGAAGGAGTAATATAGACAAATTGACAGTTTTTGATCAAAGTTGTTATTTAGAGATATTATAAAAAACCAAGTATATATGCTACACTTCCTAAAACTGAAGTGCTCGTTTTTAGGCGGCGCAAAATCAGCACTTTTCAGGAGCCCGTATAGTGGACTGCACTCAAAGTTGGCCTGCGTTTACACTGCACTCTACTCAGTGGAAACTGAGTTTATAGCACGTCAATGAGTGAACTTTCAGCAAAAATGGGCAAGAAAATTGTGTGCGTGATTGCTACAGTTGGGGAATTTCGGAACTTCTGCGTCCCTTGGATTGAGAAGTGTTACGAAGCGCGTTAGACCAATTCACATCTCACGATTGCTCGCAAGATCATATTGTTTCATGATGAACTTTCTTCAAAGTGCTAATTATCTACTATGCTTTCATTAATGTTCAAACAAGTATGGAGATCTCCGTTGGTCTATTGGGGTATCGTCAGTCCAGGTACTCTTCCATGTCGTGGTGAAAATCCTCAAGTTCGAATACAGCCATACCGACATTTAACATTTTTTTTTGTTTATAAATTAGCACTTGCGGAAGTGCTAAATCCCGAGCACCTGTAAGTAATAACATGCATATTCATGGTTTGCTGATTATAGCTAGCTCAAGTGCAGTCACTTCACGGAGCACCCATAAAGTTAAACAATTCAGTTTTAGAGTGTTATTAACTAAGAGAAATTTGCGACCAAATTGTTAGGAGGACCAATATTGGGCTTAGCCAATGTTGGTATTATTACAATACACGAGAATTATGATCAACTTTTGGTAGACCAAAGTGGATACAAAAATGTTTTTATAGATGGTTAATGGCGAACTACTTTCTTAGAAAAACGGGTGAAAATAAAACTTTCAGATGATTTATCTTCTTATTATTCATGTGAAGGAGCTTCTAACCACTGAACATGAATGCAAGAAAGTAAGTTGTTCAGAAATGCATTCACGGTAATCACAGGAATGACGGTCTTTCAAAAGATATCTCTATATTGAGCTTCTGGGATTTATAAAGGACAACCCTTAGTTACTTCGGGTTTGAACTCAATTTACCAGGAGGTCGAGTTATCGGCTAGCCAAAAACAAAGTGTATTTTAATCATTATAATTGCTAAACCGAAACAAAGTAATAAAATCGTATCTTTATGATTTTAGGTTACTGAAGCTTGAAGAGCTCATGACTTTCCATGATAATGCTCTCTGTAGATGAGACAAAAAATATGTTCGAACACCAAACAGTTTTGATATGAGCATATAACCGAACAGAACTTAATTCGCGGTTTTTGGCGATAAACTATTCTACACAAGATCAAATATAGCTTTTATCACAAGCGTAATGCAAGCATTATCGGAGAAGGCTATCCGAGAAACGTAACTGGTATGAGGAATAGATGTACATACCCACGACTCTTTTTCTTTGATAAATGAAAGAAGCGTGGTATTTATTTGCTTCGGGGTGTCATGACTCGAAAAGCTATTTGTGCTATTCATTGGATTCATGACATTTATATGTTTTAAATGCTTACAACACTTTTTGTGAGTTTTAGTGATAGAGCTTTCCTTTAATTAAGATTGGTACCATGAATTTGCATTACACTGAGTATTAAGATTAATTTTATAGAAGGTTTAGTGTTTTAAATAATGGATCAAATCTACTGGACTGATTTTTTTCAATTACTAGAGGCGTAAGACAGGTGAGGACCCCCATCACCATGATCTGTTTATAATTTGTCTTAGAAACAACTTTGACGCTATACCCGAACATTCGAAAACTCTCGTAAATAATAAGTAGGTGGTAATTTAATAATAGGAGATAATAAATGCGCTATTTAAAGTTTCTTCTTTGTCTACTGCCGATTATGATTTTCGTTTTGTTTTGCTTACAGTTAGGTAGAACTCTCTCGTAAATGATTCAATATTTTCTCGATTTGACGTTATTTCAAAACTTTGAAAGATGCTCGAACTTTAAAAATTAATTTGGCAAGACAGAAAATATTAAAAAAATTGGACATTAGACAGGGACACTTTGTTTCGACTATGACCTAATTCGTTAATATTATTTAATAATACTTGTACTTACGTTGGATTGATTGCATGTTTGCTTAGATTAAAAAAGCAGAAGAGATGTTTATCATTCATTACAATGCAGCTTTAAATATGCTGGAAAATGAGAAATCTAACTTTATTTGGGAAAAGATCAAATTATAAAAACATTTGAATTCTAAATTATGTACATTTTTTCATCTTTGATATTACCAGACTTGGTGTTTCTAAAGAAAGATGGAAAGCATTTTTTTTTAATAGTCTTTTATGGAATTTAGGTCACTCTGCTAGCAAATTGCGGAGAAATGTATGATCCAATGGAAATAGAAAATGGTGTGAATTAAGATGGATAGGACGTTCAGTCGGTGCTGCCGCTCAACAGTTGTACTGCGA
This sequence comes from Paracentrotus lividus, assembly GCA_940671915.1. Lineage (NCBI taxonomy): Eukaryota > Metazoa > Echinodermata > Echinoidea > Camarodonta > Echinidae > Paracentrotus > Paracentrotus lividus. Next base: position 5,253,415 of record CALNVZ010000218.1, read on the forward strand.
TTTCAAAGAATTAAAAGAAGCTGTCATAAAAACAAGGATGGTTCCAAATTTACAAATATTACCTGAAAAATGGTGGTTTATCTTCTGTTTAATGTAACTTATAGTACCAAAATGATCGATGTAAAATATTCCTTCATTTTTATCGAGCTATCCTTAATAAACGGCTGGAGGTCTTAAATAAAAAGGAACATTATATCATTTGATAGTGACTAAGTTTCAAGTTATATGGAATATTACATAACATATTTAAAAAGTAAATTCAGATAATATTTATCGAAAACTGTTTTAAGAGAATTGTGTCTTTGATGACATCTTTACAGATGAGGGTCAGATGTTACCACAAGAAGAGGCCTGTTATAGGCGGTGCGTGTTACAAAGTCAATTCAAATGATTAGGTTTTAGGCTTCAAAGACAATATTTTTGCCGCTCGGAGGGTCTCAAATATATATTGTAAAAATGATTTATTACGTTTTCAAACCAGATTAACAAAGCAAACAATTCTATGACATGTTCAATTAGAGAAAAATATGAATGCCCAATAGTACGTTCAGAATAACAGAAGTAGATATTATATTTCAAACAAAAGGAGGAGTTGTCATTTTGCTCTTGGTTTTATTTTTACAATCTTATCTATGATGTGATGTTTATACAGCGGGAATTTCAGTTCAAGGTGCTAAATAAATATATTGAGTTTTGAATACTCTTAAACTGCTGAGTATGAGAGAGATGAAATTAATTAATTCTCCATTATGTACTTTTTGAAACTCAGGAAAATGCAAACTTTTAGCTCGATACATTCTAGAGTATTATTTGTGAATATCTAAATACAAAAAAGTTTTTTATATTAGGAATCACCCCAACATGTGAAAGAAAGAGTTAACTATGTTTTGATTTCTCGATTTTAACGGAACAGACGGTGATACTGTGACGCCTTATTAACGACAAGAGTAGTTGTTAATTCTTTTAATCAATTACCTCTGACAATAGCCAGACAAGAAGGTCGAATATACATGAATAGAATTAAAAGTGTAAACCCCACGTTCAAATATTCAAGATGTTGTATATTATTTAACACATACACCATAAATAGGTTAAAAAATTTATAGGTGTAGCTCAAAAGAAAAAACAAAATAACTATTCACTAAACTACAATTGTTAGGTGACATAAAAGGATCTGTAAATCCGAACGTCGAATATTCTTTTTTTTCTCTTCTAGTGGTACTATGTATAATTTATATACTGTTATATCTTGATATTCTAGTGATTTAGTGTGCCAATTAAAAAACACAATGTTCCAAGCCCCGCTCTCGCTCCCGCAAATCAACATTAATTTAAAAAGGAAGTTTTACTTGTCCCTCACATTCTAACAAAAACACAATGAAGGGAAAAACAAAACTGAGTTTAATACGTTATTACAAAAAAAAAAAAAAAAAAAAAAACGAACAGGAAAAAGCTCGATGATACCCATTTTCAGTTCGCATGCCACTATTAACCGGAAAACTACATGCATAAGTCATTTCATTATTTAATATACTTATAGAATGTACAATTTAAAAGGAGAAATAATAGGAGCGCTATATATCGCCTCAACTAGGTCATTGCAGTGCATAAGCGAAAAAACTACATGTCCTCTTCATCATATATAATTGAGACCGCCATATTGGTTAAGTATTTTTTTACTTAGGAATGGTCAATTTTTTACTACAAAAGCTGAGCTGGTACAGTTCGCCCGGTTAATGCGTGTTATGCTGACAGCCAAATTGAATATTGAATGGCATATAGTAGAGCACCGCATTGCTCTATGCAATATTTTTCGTCTTTTTGTATAGTAGAGGGTTGTTTATTTTATAAAATTGAATCATAGTTGCAGTGGAATTATTACTGGTATGAGTGCCCTTTCGGTGCATAATACGATTAATGGTTTACCAAGAAGATATACCCGCCGCCCCCACAAAAAAAATAAATAAATATAATAAAAAAAATAATCTGTGAGATCAATAATTATATTAAAAACCATCATATATATAATTAATACGAATAAATAAACTACAACCTAAATTAAAAACAGAACAAAAAATTAAAAAGCAAACAAACACGATCTGTCATGATTCTCGTTTAGTTGGCATTGTCCACACAGACATTGTTTAGACTTTGAGTGCAATAGTGAGTAGAATCAAAAATCACTAATCTGTCTCAACCTCTTTTTCATATATTATAAGTCAATCGTGCAATGCCAAATACATTGAAGGTTAGTTATAAAGAAATTTTTTGTGATTGTATAGGCTGACCCTCCTCTTAAATTGATCAGCGGACTAAATCCAACTGATTAAAGCTTACCGGCCAACTATTATTATAATTGACTTATGGTGTGAATAGAGTCTTTTCTGGAACCAAAGATTTAATTCTTGTTGCATATAATAATGCTGAGTAATAATAATAGCCGTTCCCTTCATTCAGTCCTTTAGCAAAGTTCATCACTCTCCTATTCTCCCTTAATCAACATGAGTCCAGTTGTGCTAGATTATAGAGCGGTCGTATTTCCCAATTACTTAGACTGCCTTGTGAAATTCAGATTAGCAACTACACTCTTCATAATCAATTGCAAGTGCACAAAATACAAGGTAACATATATACCATACTCTAATAGAAAAAAGATTCACACTGCAATCTATAATGTCTTACAATATATATTGATGATTCATTCTAATATGTGCGTGTATCCTAAACAACATCATACTTCCCTTAACACAATTTAAACATTGAATGCATTAGTTTCTTACCTCATTATGGGTATGTTCAGTAATTATTTAAAGATTTAGAATAAGTTGTCTATATACACATTGAATTAGTGAGTATCTTATATAATCGAGCCAACCTCTTATAAAATAAGCTGAACATTCTTTTTTGTAACTCACTTATATGTATTTTTTTAAATAATAATTTTCTTTCTTCCTTATGATATATAGCCTGTAGTGCAGCATGTGAGAGGGTATTTGTGTTTATGCTCTCTGGTTGATGCACTTGATACTCCTCTTCATCTATGTTCTCTGATAAATATATCATATAAGAGACTCACCCTAAAACATGTAAGTTTATCACCACCCCAATATGATCATGCACATATATTGAGAGTTAATAGAACAACTCTTCAGACTTACGTTTTATCTTCATTTTTAGCTTATATGTCAATAGTATATGTGATAGCTTGAAACCAAATTCATGAGTCTATACTCTCTCTCATGTGTTATTAGTTTTATTTAGATAATGTCATTGCCTTATTACGTGTTTATTGTATTAGTGGTTAATTCTTTAACTCAAACTTGATTCTATAATCATTCCCTTTATACGCTATTTCATGCGTTAATATTGCTACGTGTTCATGTGATTTTACATTATGAGAATCGAGACTGTCTGCATTATGTGATGTTGGTGAGTCTCGAGACGTTCTATCCCTTATACTATCATTAATACACTCCGATAGTAAAGACAGCATCTCTCCCCCATAGAAGTCACTCGTGCGTGGGGAAGTGATCATCCCGACATTGTGACCTATTAGAGAGTGAAGAACAACTCTCAGCTTTAATATGGCATTATGCCATTATTTAGTTAAAGTGTCATACAATAGTTTTAAAAAGCGCCAACATTAAAAAGAATGTTTTGACCATATTCTTTATATATCGCCGTTAAATGCGGTGCGTAAATAGCTTATTATTGCTTGTTTGAGGCCTGACCCTTTCATTTGAAACAGTTAAGATCCACATGAAGTTCCGACATGTGCCTATTATGAGAGTAAAGAACAAACCCTTTTCAGCTTTAGCTTCATGTATGTCATTATTAGTTTAAAGTGTCATACGATAGTTTAAAGCGCAACATTAAACAAAGTATTATGATCATTTTCGGCGTACATTCGCCGTAATGCGGAGCGTAAAATAGCCGTTATTATTGCCTTGTTTGAGGCCTGACTTCTTTTGAAACAGTGAAGATCCCAACATGAAGTCCGACATGTGACCTATATGAGGAGTGAGAACAACTCTTTCAGCTTATATGGCATATGCCATTATTTAGTAAAGTGTCAATACCTAATAGTTTTAAAAGCAGCCAACATTTAAAAAGTGTTTTGACCAATTCTGATATATTCGCCGTTAATGCGGTGCGTATAATAGCTATTATTGCTGTTTGAGGCTTGACTTTTCATTTGAAACAGTAAGATCCCACCATGAAGTTCCCGACATGGCGACCTATATGAGAATAAAAGGAACAACTCTTCAAACTTACCTCATGTATGTCATTTATTTACGTTAAAGTGTCATACGATAGTTTTTTAAAGCGCCAACTTTTAAAAAGTGTGTTTTGACCATATTCTGATATATTCTCGTAATGCGGTGCGCAGAAGGGTCATTATTTTGCGGTTTGAGGCCTGATTTTCATTTGAAACAATTAAGACCCCAAACATGAAGTTCCGAACAATGTGCCTATATGAGAGTAAAGAATCAAGTCTTCAGCTTTTACATCATGTTGCTCATTATTTAGTTTAAAAGTCTCATACGATAGTTTTTAAAGCACAACTTTTAAAAAAAGTGATTTGACCATTATTTGAGTATATTCGCCGTTAATCGGTTGGTCGACGAAATATGGTGCGTCCTCACTCTCGAACTGGTGTTGCACAGGTGGCCATTTTCCTTGACTTCTATCATATATAATCAACCACAATTAGAGAGCGATCCTCCACCATTAGAACTCGCGGAGCATGTGATCGGACATCGTGATCGATAGAGAGCGCACAGTAGGGAAGAGACACCATCTCTAGCTCTAGCTGCTCAGTGAATAGGCAAGCCTATTACTCTTTTTAATAAATTACTCAGAAAACTCTCAATTGACAATAGGTATATGTGAAAAGTACAATAAATTCAGAGCGCCATCATCTAAAAATAAGTTGTGTGTTGTCTCACCATCAAACAATATAAAATCTGTAATTATTCGCACAATTTTCCGCATATTCGTCAAAAATGCGAGTGGTGAGAACATGGCAGGTACAATAGCTCCTGATGGAGTGTGGCTGGGTGGTGAGTCTACTGACTATTATATATATCATTTTGGAACTACTGTTATAGTATTACCTTCGAGTACTATGAATAAGCCTATCATAAGAGAAAATGCACAAATGGAGAGGTAAATAAGAACACATCCCCTGTTCACAATTTGAAAGCATTCAATTGGTAATGTTCAAATGGTATAGTAGATTTATAAGATGGATGAGTGTATCTGTAAAAGATTAGATTATATATATTAGAAAGCGTGCAAGCAATTGTGCACAAACAATTAACGAGAGGTATTCGCCAACTGTGAAATACTATGTGTGTCAATTTGTGGGTTACTTCATCGGATCATTTAAAACGTTATAATGCTTATAGGATCGTGTATTCACAATTGTCTTAACACTGTGAGAGCTGTTTTTTATTGCTGGTTTGCAGGCTCTGATCTCTTGCATTTTGTGAAAACTAGTAAGATTACCCCAATCCATAGAATCGTACGTCCCTGCATCTGTGTAATATTTTTTATTGTTCACAAGGTAAAACAAATAACATACATTCAGTCATTTAGTGATAATTATGGAGCAACTTCACTCCATCTGCTCCTAGTGTGATTGTTATGTGTACAAAAAAGTATGTCCAATACTCTATAAAACAAGTAACACACAGATAGCGCCATTATCTATTTTTAAAAAGTGGTGTGCTGAAACCTCCAAAATATCTATTGACCATATATAAAATACAAGGGCAATTCATTCTTGGAGATATCATTTTACAATGGCTCGTGCTTTGTATTCTGCAGGAAATAAGGCACGGTCTATATAATTTTCGTACCGTTGGAGGCATGAACTTAGTTATTTTTGAATTACTTAAATAAAACTCACCATACATTGTAGATTTGCCAGATTTACAGGTACTTGAGCTTGAGAGTGAGTGATTACAAAGTGAAACGAAAATTGAATCTTTCTTCTGCGTGAGGTAATACTCACTTATCTAAATGTAGTCTCATCTAATTTGTAAAATCAACTGAGATGCTTGTTGTCATACAATGATGATCAGTTGTGTGTATAAAGAAACGTTCAAGACCATTTTTAAATATATGGCCGCAGCGGAGCGCCTTATCTTGATAGATCAGTTTATTCGGGTGGCCTCACATTACGCAAGCGGTTTAAATTGTCGTCGTTGCTTTGATCATTTTCTTTATTCATTTAGACAATAACACGATAATAACTCTCTTACTCTCTGCTAGATTCTGGATAGGCCTGGACTTCACTCCTTGTATACAATTGAAACAGTTAATTGCATTAACCAACAAATCTATTTAGTATGCTCTGGAGACAGTGATATCTATAATGAGTCTATTATATGATTCTTAATTAAAGGTGGAATAAGCTGAATACGTAGTGTCATCCTTAGTTACATGTTGATTTTTGTGTAGAGTCTGGGAATGAGAAGATTAGAGCGTGCATAATGCATTAGCTTGGAAAGAAAGAAAAAGACACTACTTGAACAGGATGTATCTATAAACACATACCACTCTACAGTATAGGCATTAATACTCGACTAAAGATGACAACTGAAAATAGCTCAATAATAGTTGGGATTTTAAATCCTATTATTATATATTTGTAAATTTAATGGGAATCCTGGGTTTAGTCCACATATTCACTAAAAAACAAACTATACAAATATACAAAAGATATAACAAAGAAATCCAAACGAGATTAATAATAGAATTGTTGTTGTGGAATCTTAAAAAAGTTTTTGAAAAAAAAAAAATGTAATTATCTCATGCAGGAAACATAGACACGAAATAATAACTAAAATGCAAAATAATTAACATTTACAATTCTGATCCATTTCCCTTTTCCAACATAATTGATTACAGAATATTGTTCTAAGAATACTTGAAATTACCTCGTTTGGTTGATTACCTGGTATCCAATGCAGAATTGTTTAGTCTTCGGTTATGATGAGGATGTCTAGAATTTCTCCCAGCATTAGAAAGACAATTGCTGTACATGCCTCATAACTGTATCTACTGGATCCGGTTGACATCTGGTTGGGAACAAAAAACATATTATTTTTATTGAAGTTATAACAATCCAAGGTCACTTGGAATAAACTCAACTGATAAAATATTATATGATAAAATGTCTTACAAATTCTATCATATAGTACTTATTTAATACCATCCGTTTTATGAAATAATTATTAACATCATTTCCTACACTGTAAAAAAAAAAAAAAAAAATGTGGATTTTTTTTTAAACAGCAAATCGGCAACTCCGCTGCATGCGTAAATTTATTTTGTCATTTTCTGGTTACAGTATAAGCACTTTTCAACAGTTAAATTAAAGTGTAAATTCCACGAGCCTACAGGAACACAAAAATACAGTAAAATGTGATGATGAGGATGATTGATGATCCACAGCATTTATATTGCCGCCATATCTTCATTTACGTACAGCAGAGTTGCTAGATAATTACAACTCGCAATATTTTTTTTTACAGTATGGATTAATTATAACATTAGATTTATAGCAATACCTTTGATCCTTGATATTAATGATACAAGTCCCAGGTTCTTTCTGTTCTAAGACTAGACACCACAACCCCTTTGTATTTACAGTTTACTTGTACCTAAAGATATAGATAATGATTATATAATGCAATTATTGCCGGCTGTATGCATATATAATTTTATGTCAAAGTAACCATATAAATAACATATATAAATAAATTATGTATATAAACAAAACGTAATTATGTAAAGTAGATGCCACCTTTTTTCAAATTTGAATGCATCTGTAAAATCATTTTTTGTTCTTTTGGTGTGGCTTATAACATATATTCAATAATATTATGAATATCGATGGCGCATTCGGCTATAAAATTTCTCACTATCTATTGGGAAGTTCCTTAAAAAAGATTAAGCATAATGACAATATTGAACATAATTGTTTGCAGGTAATACATAGGTCCTATATATTTATACAAATTGAATTCGTGTCGAAAACTAAACTCTCAAAAACAAATTCAACAAAATTTAAAGTAATTATTCCATACCTTCTTTTAGGAAATTTCACCTTTTTGAATGCGACTTAATTATATATATATATTTAATAGCTTGAATTGTTTTACTTACTAACTTCCCAAACGGACAAGAAAACTATTTAATGTATATTTTTGTAAAGAGTATCGTTTTGTTTTCATAATATTTATATATATTAATTGATGCAATCAATAAACAATTCAATTCATATGCATAAAACATGGCACCCGAACCGTGTCTGTTCAGGGGGCGATCGTTTGAATATAGTCCAACAGTTCTTTGGCGCTCTCTGGAGCCAATCGTCGTTCTTCACCACTATGCATGAGCGGTAACGATTCACTTACGCTACAGACAAAACAAAGATTTCAGACGCAAGTGAGAAAAAAATATAATATGATTATTTAATATTTTTCAATCAGTGCCGGATACAGGGTTTTCATATCAGTGGGGGGCGCAGCCCGAAAATTTTTCTATTTAACATACACAATGGGGCAGTTTCAAAATATACGGGGGGTCCTCCTTCGCCCCTGCCTTGATACGCCACTGTTATAATGGAACGGGGGTGCGAGGAAGCGTGTTGAAAGTGGAAGAGAAGGGGCTAAATGCTAACAACAAAAAAAAAATAATAAATTACCAAAAAATTATCTGATGGGCATATTTGTGATCTCTACTGAAAAGGATTCAGTGCGACCCTGTAGAAATGTTCATCATCAAATCAAAAACCACGAAGTCACTGTATGAATAGAGAAAACCAAAGAAATTTAGGAATGGATTCGGACAAGGAATGAGAAAATTGAAGGCCTTTGAAATTTCCTTATTTTGAAACTACCATGTGTGTTTCTTTTCTCTTTTCTTTTTGTTAATAAACTAGATTTATGGATAAACCCTCAAATCATATTTTATACCAGACCATAATTACACATGCACATTTGGAAAAACATTCATACATATTTTGAATTTGGCTAACAAAAATGTACAATCTTGGAAATGAAAGTATCTCGATGTTTAATAATTTATCTTATGAAGGCTCTAATGGACCACAATAAACGTAAAAACCTTAATAAATGATTTTTTTTTTTAAAATGGCAACACGGAAAAGGGAACTACTAGAGCGCAAAATCAAAAATCACCCCAAAAAACAACCCAAAACGAGATACACATACGTATTTCTGCAGTTCCCCTTTTAGAAAACCCACTATTCAAACAATTTCAATAGTAGGGGAACTATACAAAATAAAAATCCAGGCAGTTAACTAGCGTCAATATATTAATACCCATCGAACTTCCATGGAGATTTAATTTGGTTTTCTACCCAGTAGTTTTGTATTTCAGGGACATGCTTTATTCTTTAATATCAATCTCTGGAATCAGAACACATATCCATCCCCTTATAGTTTAAACTACATACATTTTCTTCCCTTTGTTTGAGGGTGTGGGTGGATAAACTTTTGTCGAACTGCTGCTGCCGGCAAATTGCCAAACTTTATGAATATTATTTTTTATACCTTTACCGGGTGTATAGATATTGCCATATTGTCACAATCATATGAATCACCTAGGGGTACTTTTATTGTTCATGAATAGCTATTATGTACGTTTATGGGCAAGTCCAAGCTATTTGTTCCTGAGGTGGTGATTTTCAACTTTTCGACCATTTGTGTTCAAGTGTGTCAGTGAGGTTAAAGGTACTGTACATTATAATGCATCATATATCACCACAAAGAGTGTTATGAAATAAACTTAATGCAAATGAAGGTCAAAAAAGTTCATTTCAAGGTTCATATTGACGTCACGAGGCTCATTAATATTCATGAAAAAAATGATAAAATGCCATTAAAAATGCTTTTTTTTCAACCAATATTCTAAAGGTTTGTTATAGGAACAATCAAAAAGGGACATATTTTCTGTTTTCAATATCATCTTGGCTTCCTCTGCGTGAAAATATCACAAACCTAGCACATAACTTTCCATATTTTATTCTTAAACGTATTCATGTCTCAGAAAGTAGTCTCACCAAAAAGTACTGAGCTGCTGTAAATAATGTTTTTTACTGGCCCTCCACCTCAAGTAATGAAATATAAATATTTCTTTTACAGTAATGGTGTTTGTTATTTATGGTTCTTTGTTTTTATCAGCGAGATTTTTTTTTTACACAACTGTTGCTAGCCTTGGCTACAAACCATTTTTAATGGAAATATCATGAATAATTGTCACCGTGTGTTACGTGTCCCTGAGCTACATGTCATATTTTAAAAATTGACCTTGCCAGAAAAACGTGAGCCTTATATTGACATTAAAACATATATTTACAAAGTTTATTTACATGGTTAAGAGGATGTGACTATTGCAAGGTTTTTAATCTCTCTTTAAATTCCTATTTATCCATGTGAACAAATATCAAAACTTTAAAAACACCGTTTTTTTTCTGGTCCCATGGTGTAACGAACGAATAAAATTATCATAAATTAAAAATGAATTGAGTTATTCAATTTATTGTTTATGACTTTTGTGAAGTTCTTAGTACCTCAAAAAATATTACCCACAGGGTTGGCATTTCAATTGGAAGATTTATTTCAAAAAAAGTCATATTTTGTCTCTTAATGTCCCGTTTTGTTACATGCAAAATTAGCGTGGACTTTAACCTTATACTGTATACTTACATGGTGATGGTCTCTAGTAATCTTGACATTTGAGTTGAGAGATCCTAGATTTGCAGGTCATTTCTACTGAGCGCATTTGCCAAGTCTTCAAGGGTAGGAACTAATGTATTAACCAAACAAAGAAAGGAAAAAATAAATATAAAATTACGTGTCTTCTTTACATATAAGAGAAAGATCGAGACGAGAAGACGGAGAAGAGGTGCCGGGACGATGTAACATTGAATTAATCAATATAATAATAATAGCTTGCATTTATATAGCGCTATATACGGATATCCACACTAGTGTTTCTAAGCGCTATATAGGTGTGAATGATCACTAACATTTGTATTAAAATGAGTATCTTTTGAATGATGATGTGCAACATACATAATCCAAACAGACACGGTCATCCGTAGCTAAATCTATTAAAGAAGAAAGAGGTTCTTCAGAAGTTCCAGCTCGGAAAAAATTATGCGACTAAGTTTCTTTATACTGTGTAGAGATTTTCTAGTGTTGCTTGCTTTTTTATTTATTTTTTTTTTCTTCGGTGGTGTTAAGAACAATTATTTAATTAACACACAAGCTAACTCTAACTTCTATACAATTTCAGCAATTATATCATTGAAATGTAGTTTAGGCCTTTTGCTTACATCACATGTAAGCCGTTCTTGTCCTTTGAGAATCTGTTTTATCTGACGGTCACATCGGATCGGGTCCGCCCTAAGCCACTAACCCGGTTCATCTGTGCTCTAGTGCGTGAAGGCACGCGGAGTTCAAAGCATGGAGGCCCGGCGTTCGTATTCTCCACTGCGCACGAGACTATTTTTTCGATCTCACCGACCAAAAATTTATCCTAAACCACAGGGAGGATAGCTCTGGGAACTTTTGATTTTGCAGCTACGTCAACTATATATTCTCTTCACCCATTTCTTTTCAAAATATATATACATATATTCCTATATATATATACATACTATACTATAATACCTAATAATAATAATAATAAATAAGGCATTCTATAATGCTGCCGTCTATTCTAGTTAACTATTCATGAGGCGCAGCATCAATCATATAGTTACCCGGCATAGCCATTAAGCTGCTCCTAATAATCCGCTCTCGATTCCACAGTTCCTTCCGCGCCGGTCAGACCCCGTACGGCGAGGGAATTTCAGTCCTCGTTTTGCATTAATATTCTCTACAGTGCCCGTTCCAAAATTTTTCACACGAGATTTACTCTCAGTATGCCCGACTCTGGATTAGAGACCACTATTGTCTCATATTTCCTTTACCCTCAAAAGCTCTATTCCGCGGTCCGTACGGTGAGTGGAAAAAGACTACTAACACTTTACTTGCGGTTCCCGGCTCGGACTCCACTATACGATTTATGTGCACATCGAACATTTTCCAGTAGTTTATGCTTAAATGTGTAGGTGCCAGCGGGGAAGATCCCGCGAGCTGATGTGCTCTCGATTTTCCTCCGGCGTTTTTTTCTCAACCCGGTACGCCGTTAAGAATACCTTGGAGCACCCACACGGACCCGAGCGTGGGTTTCTGCTCCGGTAGCCATTATACGGTTCTCTGCCGGTAATACCGAGCGCCGAGCTCCGCCCGTGTTTTTATCAGTGAGTCCTCCAAATTAATACATATTGACAGGCCTTTAATACGGTTCCGTGCGACTTTCTCTGCTCGCCACCGCTAGGGCCCTATACAAGGTTCTTGATGAGAGACTATACGAGGAGGCTATACTGTCTAGGGTCAGATCTCAAACTCTGGCCTGAAATATACTTTTGTTTATTTATATATATATTTGGGGGGGAGGGGCTGTCGCAGGAAATACCACTTTGGTAGATGTTTATCTAGGACTAAGCATCTCATATCGTTTCCAAATACATGGACCATCAATATCACTTTCAAATGAGTGTAATTTCTCTCCTAAAGGGTGTAATGCATGGGTGTACAAAATGAAAATAATATTTTGGATCAAAATTCGTCTCTGAACTATCGGTTTTATGGATGGATTTTATTTATTCATGTAAGATCTATCCATTTAGAGCTTCTAAAAAAAAAAAAAAATTCTTGGGAGTCGAACTCAAGTCCTGTGGATGAGAGTCCGTTCCTCATACCACTCGGCTAGTATTACTGATGATACCGACAACTTGATTTTTAATTGAAATGAACCAAACTAGGATATATTAGTGCACGTTCAAGGCTTATTTTTAGTAATTAATTTGTAAACGGTTCGGAAAATAAAAATCGCGTGCAGCTCAAACAGAATTTATCAAAACGACTGATACAGTACGCCGTCCGGGTCCCGCGGATGGTACTGTGATCGCCCCAAAAAGCAAAGTTCTTGGAACAACCGTAACCATGCTCACCATGCTAACGGCAAGGTAATACATGAAAGTTAATATTTTTCTTTTGGCACCGTTAGTTCATTTCTTTCTTCACTAGTTCAAAAACAGGACATCTGGTTTCGACCGGTTAAAGTTAATCTATTCTGTCTATTTCAGATGATCAATTTAAATAATGTTTATTGGAGCACATTCACTGTCACACAATGCTACATGAAATTGGTGCTTAGACGTATTTTGAGATGGGTATTTAAACCAAATCTTTTGGAAGACTGCCAAGAATAATAGCAGAATAAAAGCAGTCATGCAATCCATCCTTTATAGTCAAATAATTGAAAACGTGGCAATCCTGGTAATGCTACAGTCACACAGACACTTACGTATAGTTACGTCTGGTTGCGTCCAAAAATTGTTTTCTTTCCTTCCTAGGTCTGCTCTCGAAGGAGGAATCATTAGTGCAGAAGAGTCCTCTGTATAGAGACCTTATTTCATGGTATAAGAACCAAACGGAAGATGTGATAGCACACAAATCTGACAAAGTTTCATTCCAGGCTGATTTTAGAAAAACCCAGCTGAAGAATGTCACTTCATAATTTGAGGAGATACAGACAACATTATTATGTAGTTATAGCAGAAGCATGAATATCCTTGATATACACAATTATTTTTCATGATTTTTTAAATTCATTTTTAACACATACCCCTATGGGGTGAATACTCTCAAAATTACGAGTAAAATATAACTTAGAGCTGTTCACAAATTATGTTTCTAAAGTAAACCATGTGAATATTTTAACTTCGTGTCCTATTAATTTGAAATGTTAAAACTTAAAATCTTAACTTTGAATTAAGATTAATTTGATTTATAGCTTTGGTTTAGTAAAGGTGATGTGTCAAAGTTAGCGTGATGTGTCAGGACCTGACATGTTGCTGACCCAACGATACAGATATAGTTTAAGTTTATTTATCAAATGGGTAAAAACCAATCCGCTGTTCTTATCATACATTCTTTTATAATGAATGTTCTTCTTGAAAATATCGAATAGGGTACATGCAGGTAATATGGGCCCCCTAAGCTAATTTGCCTAATTTGCATAAAATTACGAAATAACACACAGTCTAATCTTTATATGAATCAATAACTACTGCTCTAACTTTTATTGTGAAGTAAAACAATTATCACCAATCCCCCTGTCTGCAATATTCAAATGTTGA
>CALNVZ010000218.1:5276462-5292046 GCA_940671915.1 Paracentrotus lividus
ATGCCCAAAATCTCTCAAAAACACTGACCTCCTGTAAATTCGGTATTTTATTAGCTCACACATTACGTGACATTAACAATGTTTATGTCATTTCAACGAACACTATGAAAATTCTTACTGTCAACAAAGTACTAGAGAATGTTTCACTTGTCCTTAATCCACTTGTATTTCAGACAGTTTCACGTCCGCGAATGATTGTTCAAATCAATTTCTGTCCAAAAGTGTCCTGCCGTTGAAAAAAAAATGAAACAGCAATTGGCCAGAACGCGTTAATAAAAGATTTGTACCCCCTGCATAAAAAAAATAATAAACTGGTGAGCTCATGCTCCTCACCAATCTAAGAGTAATATTCATTTCACTTGATTACCAACACTACCCACAAACATTGAAGAAAAAAAACAAATTATTAAGCAACCTTCTTTTTACGTCCAGTGTGAGGACAGACATGACCAGAGGCCGTACTACATTTGATTGGGTTAAAACACCTCCCATATGGTCGGATCTGATATGCCAAATGAGGAGAAAAAAAAAAAATGTTACTGAGAAATCAATTTTTTAAGCTAACGAAATTTGACGCTTTATTTTCCACAAGATTTTAAACATTTCTCTGTACCTTTGTGTGTATCTTACGACTCCTCGATTTATAAAAGACCACATTGCATTATAATATAATATTCATGTACTAGTTAGAAAGTCGTTTCCAAATTATTTTTTTATAAAATAACAATGTTTCAACACATGTTGCTTTTGAAATAGACCATTATTACAAAAAATATACAAATTAGTGTTTCGAGCTGCCCATGAAAAAAGCGAACTCAGCATTTTGGCACATCGAAGATTTGTCGTCTATGCATAGAGATTAAACAAACATGACTAATAATCTTCCAACGTATTGATATTGCGCATTATCCACAAGCTAAAGATTATCCTCAGGCAAAACTCTACCGTCAAGCATGTTCTCACTCTTCCAAAAACTTTTGTTTAAAGTTGTTTACGATGTATATAAGGAAGAGGTTATAAGTTTTCAACGAGAAAACCAATTTTGATCTTTTTACCAGCATTAATGCACAGAAAAGCACATGAACGTAAGACATTCACTCGTTATGAACAACACTCATAATTATCAACACAAAAGTCACCGATGGCGATAAGTTTTTTCCTGTTTATCGTTTGGAATGGCCGAACTAGGCCATACTCCTTGATGCTGCTCGATACTTTTTCTTGTTAGATGTTGTTGATTTTGTCTCCTAAATATTGTTGGCGATGTGACGTAGGTTGCAGATGTGGTAGAAGGACAAGGGTCCACCACACTACCTAGATTTGTGTGAGATATTGGATCCAATACAAATTCATTGCATTTACACCTTTCTTTAATTTCTGTCGCAGGGGAGGAGCAACAGAATATAAGATGTGAATTTTCCTGCACCAGGATGGTCTGTTCATACTTGGATGTTCTCCGCGATTCAGACGGAGAACTTAGTGGAGGCATCTCCCGACCGTTTTGGTAGCATTGAATCTTACCATGCATACTCCCAACCGGAGCTATGCAGTGTAGCTTCATCCATTCCTAGGCGGTATGTCTTCCACTCAATTCACAACGTGCCTTACCAGGGATATATTCAACATCTAATCTAACTCTTGTGATGTAGTCACTGGTGTACGCAAGGAGGATGTAGGTACCTGCATCATCTCTTGTCACATGTACGATATTCAAATGAAGCAAGCATCTACTTCCTTTGGTCGTATTAGCTACTGTAAACCGGCCCTGAGGACCAGGAGGCAGTGACAATACCCCTGGGTTAGGAGAATCGAAAAATGGATATCTCATTCCATACTATAGTGTGATTTTTGTGCTGGTACACGGGAAAGGGAAAACAAGAAGTGCTTCATCTCCTTCCATGAAGGTTACTATTTCATCACACCTTATCGATGTTATGAACGACACCAAAATGACGATTATAATATATGCTAACCTAACGTCTTAACTGCTATGTATAACACAATGCTCACGGTAAGTTTAGTCTTATAACATTTACTTTAAAGAAGTAATTACTTTTGATTAAGTTTCTGATATTCTACAAAAATACAACCATGAACCTGAGATTTGAACGACTGACTTGAGTTATAGATTTATAGTGGCGAAAATCTGCTGGAAGATCTCCAACAACAAGTGGAGGAAGAAGAAGAAGAAGAAGAAGAAGAAGTTTGGGGAAAGGTCAGTATGAATTTATCTTCAAAATGGTATTATGCCGGTTTCTCCAGTGAAAGACAGACTACTCCATTTGCGTCAAAATTGGTGAACTGGGTCCATTTTGACCCAATGTCATTTCAATACTTTGAAGTAACTAAGGTTCATTTTCTATTGTTTACAGTTTTAGAATGAATTTCAATATAACATATCTGAATAGCTCACTAATTTTTTTTTTAATCGTAGTTGTTAATATGAATGTAAAAGATGTGCTTTATTTTTACTCCCAGTCTGTTTAAGTTTCCAATTCTTGCATAATGCATATTCCTTGTTGTGGGTATCAACATGGCCCTAAAAATAAACAACAAAGCACCAGGAACTCCTGGAAATACGATATGAAAACTGACATTATTGCCTGTAATATAACGACCGTTTTGCCCCTACCAATGGGTCTGTTTTAATCGACATGGGGTAAAACGGACTTAAGTGTAAACAATCTTTCAATGGGAATATGTTTAAAGCTAATTTAAATTAACATATTCTGAGAAAATAAAATGTGTTGGTAGTTCTTCCAAGACAAACACGCTCACACGAACAAAATTATTGGTAATTGGGGTAATGGGAGGAGAGGGGGACCATGCATGTCTTAGTCAACTGCAAAATAGTTGAGGCGACCTATCTCCAATGATCTCTATCATCATGATCATGTTTATTCAAAGCCTTTTATGAAACATGCACCGTCAGTCATTATTGCTGTATGAATAAACATTCGCCTGATATGAGATATGTTTTTATCCTTATAAGGCAGAATACGGTTGGAAGCCCTTCCTTGGATTTAATCCAGCTTTTTTTTTTAGCGTACCAGGGGCCTTGGGACAATTTTTCAAATTCCTGTGTTTCTATAGAATATTTGCATCTATGATTTTAAAAAGTTCTTTTCAGATTAACTCGTTATGCGAATGCTTCGACAAAGCTTGATTGTAAAGAGTTCGAAACATTCAATTTCATTTCTTCTGAATATTGCGAAAGACCGAAATTCCCCCGAATGATACGTCCAGTCCTTATTCATGTTATTCGCAGTCTTTATCATATAAAATGGAACAATTGGAAACATTCTTAATAGCATGAAGATAAATTACCAACTGGTAGTGTTTGGTATCTTATTTTATTTATATATTTTGTTTAATTAGAAAAACAAGAAAGACAGGATTTCTTTTATTTCTAATCTCATTTCATGCTGAAATGGATCTTAAGGTATGTCTAGTTTCTTCAATCAAGAGAAATCCATTTTGCGCACGCCGTTTCTAATACTAATAGGCCATATTACCTGTAATTTCAGGGGGGGGATTTACCAAGGAAAATAGGGAAAGAAAGTTATGAAATATTGCTCATTCCGTACTTCTCACAGAAGTTAAATCACACGTACCCGCTCCCACCCACCCACATTTATATCACAACGTAATTGCAAACGTAACTGGCATTGTTTTTAAGTTTATTTTTGAATCCACGCCCAGTTTCTGTATGTTGCTTTTTGATTTGTGTTCGTTTAATTCCCCTCTCACCATTTTATTGAATAATGTATGCCCTTAAAAGGGGGAAAAACAACAACAACCCACACTCATCCTCCCTCAACAAACGCCCTTACTCTCCATATATTCGCATAAACTATTCCCCAACATGGATTTTCCATGTCTTCATACATCTTCATAACCCTCTCACAATTTTTTTTCTTCACCCAACCTCTTTCTTGCGTATAATCCGCCTCTCAGTCTCACCCTCAAACATACCATTAGACATACACCCCACACAAACGTATTCGGAAATTAATTACATGAAGAACTTCCAAACATCGAAACAAAATTATTTTCAGTGTATATGAACCTTTTTTATTTACAGTAAAAAAAATCTAAAAACAATCATGTCTGCGTGACCCACCTAAATAAATGACATTGTTTATACATATATAGGCCTATACAGTGTGTTCCTAAAAAAAGAGGACCGAAGTTCAAAGGTCAGTCATTCCAAAAGTATATGGTTTATTTTTGTGATCTCGTTTTACTAAAAATATTAAGTAACTCATCAGCTTTAATTTGAAGACATTGCTGACGTCTAAAGTGTAATGGGTCACAGAGTTAGGTCTTTGAAGGCGATAGGTAACAAAACCCGTTTTTTTTTCCAAGTTTGTGGTTTTTCGGGGTATGAAACAAACCTTCTTAAGTAATTGGTGTCTTTGGATTCTCTTTCAGCAAGTTTCAATGAAATGTCTCTCTTTGCTAAAGTGGATGTTCTCACTGGTAATGAGATGCGTTCTTAATTATGAGTCTCTGGAGTCTCGGAGAGGTCATCTGCGACGGATCCTGAGTCCTCCAGGGAAGTCGCGAGAAAACCAAACAAATGTCAAACATGTTCAATATTTTAGATAGACTTCTTCAGACGCAAGCAAGTCTCGTGACGTCTCGGTGGGTTGCCGCGACGTCCCCTAAATATGCACGAAAGTATCCACGACTTCTCAGAAACTTTGTCGGAACTTGCTAGCGATTAAAAGAAATCGAACAGGAATTGAACAATTTTTTCAGACTTTTGTTCGATTTACCCACGACCGCCCTGAAGTCTCAGGAGACGTCACCACGACGTCACCACGACTCCAGGCCCATAAATAGGAACCATCTCATTGCCAGTGGTCCCTGGAAAATGAGATTGAATTTCATTGAAACCTTATCTGGTGAAAAAATACCCCAAAACGATGAAACCAAAAACTAACAAAAATTTGTTTTCGTACCCCAAAAACCAAAAACTTGGAAAAAAACGGGGTTTGTACCTATTACCTTCAAAGGACCCCTAACTCTGTGACCCATTACAATTTAGACGTCAGCAATGTCTCAAATTAAAGCTGATGAGTTACTTATTATTCTAGTAAACAAATCACAAGAATAAACCATATACTTTTGGAATGACTGACCTTTGAACTTCGGTCCTTTCTTTTTTTAGGAACACACTGTATATATATATATATATATATAATATATATATATATATATATATATATATATATATAGTTTTTACATTGAAATGCAGTTTTGAATGAAAAAAGAACACTTCAAAATTGTATACGTCTGTTCTATTATCATATTTGTATTGATTATGTTGATGAAAATCCAAAAATATAAGATAAATGTCGATAATGTCAACAAATATCATATAAATTATTTTTATTTAACATTTCGTGGTCCTCCATGTAATTTTGACATGGTATCAAATGCACATCTTTGTCTGTAGTCTGTAATGTAATTTTTCTTTCTATTTTCTTTAAGAACAAAATGGCTTTAAAATCGGGTATTTTGTTCCTTTGCCCCCCCCTGCCCCCCCCCCCCCCCCCCCCCGCCTCTCCGTTAGAAAAAAAAATTAATGACTGACCAAAGTGAACGACCTCCCTCTACCACTATGTCTCTTATTTGAAAATGATAACATTTTTGTGGCTGACAAATTTTCCTACCGCTTTGCCGCGTTACATGGGTTACGTAAAAAATTTGTACCAAAATCTGACATTCAATTTGGCCTCTCTTCCTCATGAAATCTTAAATCCCCCAATGGTATTATTCCAAATTTGTTCATTTTTTTTTTTTTTTTTCTCCGTTGTGTATTCAAATATGATTATCGAATGTATTTGTACATCCAGAACCCCAGACTTATTATTATAGCGAAGAAAAAAAAAAAAAAAAAAAAAAAAAAAAACGATACGAAAAAAAAAATCAAATAATATCCATGATTATAAAAATGTTTATACGTATAAATATTCAAATATTCAAATGTTTTCAAAAGAAATATTATAACTGCTGCGGATCATCGTCATCACTTAGAATTGATAATACTTTATAATACTTCAACAACAAAAAAAAAAGCTTATTCAATTCCTCTTTTTCTATTTTCCACAGTTTTTTATTTCATACTTACTTTGTTGAGATGATCCATCTTTTTATCACATATATAACGACTATGTTGTGCATATTCATGTCGAAAGGTTTTAGATTATATATATATATATATATATATATGTATGTATGTATATTTATATATATATAAAGACACAGTGTAGAAATCAAAAGTTTGACGGTTGGTTCATTTTATTGCAACAGTTGCCTGAGGATCGCCAATGTTATGCTACAGTCACACAGACACTTACGTATAGATACGTTTGTGTTGTTGTAATCTTATTTCATCTTCTATTCTATAATTTCTTATGTATTTCATTGTTTTACTGGATGAACGAAATTATCAATATTTCTACTGCTAACTATGACGGGTAAGCATCCGTGGGGATCCGAAGAAAAGAAAATAATTTTTGGACGCAACCGGACGTAACTCAACGTAAGTGTCTGTGTGGCTGTAGCATTAAGGCCTCGTCACACCGAGTCCGGTCCGGGTCACGGCACGGCACGGGTCCGGTCCGGTTCAACAATGGGCAAAAACGGTCGAAATGAATCGGCCGTGTACTATTGCAATGAGACTGGTCACAACAAACACGGGCTGTGCCGTACTAGCCGGAACGGCAACCGGTACGGTTTTTATGGGATCGCTCTTGGAGCGATTTGAGACGGTTTGCCGTACCGGTTACCGGACCGGACTCGGTGTGACGAGGCCTTTAGACGTGAAACTTGCGAGTAGAAATAAAATGAACCAACCGTCAAACTTTTGATTTCTAGACTGTGTCTTTATTTATCAACGCTCTACCTTCAAAGAAACCCCTCACAAAAAGTTTCGCAAGTCGACTATTATAACTTTTCAGGTACGCTTTAGTTATTCCTGATTTTCATACCATTGAAAAGGTAATTTATTCCCCTTTTTATTAATATCCTACTTGTAATGATTATGTCATGCTTCAATGCACAGAATATCAGAATATGGAGAAAAGTGAAAAGTCAAATGTTGCAAAATGCATTTATCAAAGCGAAGTTCCGCAAATCGACTTTAGGCTTTAATAACTTTTGAGGTATTTTCTAATTTTTATTGAATTTTAGACCATTGTCAAGATAATTTATTCCTCTTTTCAATGACACCCTAATTGTAACGATAGTGTTGTTCCTGCATGGACAGAACACCCGAATGTTATGACAAGTCAGAAGTTAAATGTTGCAAATTGAATGCCTATTGTGAGTATTATTGTCTGTTGCGAGCAATAGCAATGCATTTCGCAACTTTTCAGACACGTTTTACTTTGCATTATATTCGTGAGTTATGTGCATTCAAATATGATGTTAAAATTGCAAATAGGGTATCAATAAAAAGAAGAATAAATGAACTTTTTAATGCTATAAAAATTGACAATGATTAAATCCCCACATTAAAATGTATCAAGGTTCAGTGTTGTGTTACAGAAATTTAAACTGAAAATTTTCTTTCGCTTTGTCATGTATTCAAGTGGTATTGAGGGGTTCTGTGGACACAGGCATGACATCACCCTGACAAATAAAGTATCAATCAAGAGAGGAATAAATTAACTTGACAATGGTATAAAATTCAATAAAAATTAGAAAATATCCCCAAAGTTATCACGACCTAAAGTGAAGTTGCGGAACTTCAGTGTGATCAATAAAAATGCATTTTACAAC
Source organism: Paracentrotus lividus (assembly GCA_940671915.1). Taxonomy (NCBI): domain Eukaryota; kingdom Metazoa; phylum Echinodermata; class Echinoidea; order Camarodonta; family Echinidae; genus Paracentrotus; species Paracentrotus lividus. The sequence goes on from CALNVZ010000218.1 coordinate 5,284,257, forward strand.
ATTTGACTTTTTACTTTTCTCCATATTCTGATATTCTGTGCATTGAAGCATGATACAATCATTACAAATAGGATATCAATCAAAAGGGGAATAAATTATCTTTCCATTGGTATGAAAATCAGGAATAACTAAAGCGTACCTGAAAAGTTATCATGACCCAAAGTCGACTTGCGAAACTTTTTGTGAGGGGTTTATATATCAACACAACACAAAAAGAAAGTTCCCCCTATTTCAGATAACAATAATTTTTGAACCAGGAGGAATTTAACAAATCTAATTATATGTCAATGTAGGGAATTTAATTAGCCACAATGGGAGCGAATTTTAGGAAAAATCATCAAGTAATGCTTCAGTGAGCAATGGTTGAATGCAAAAATGTCATTTTTTGAAGTTCGCAAGCCTAAAATGGCAACATTGATTCAATGATAACGGACCCATTTTCAGATTTTAAACATTTTACCCGTCAGAATGTATGCAAAACGTGCTTCCCAATATACGGAAACGGAATTTGCGTCAAATTTTACGGTTGAGTAAGCATGCAGCAAAAATTGCCCAAACTGCGATTTTTACTTCTTTGCCATGGTATAATTGATCAAACATGAGGGAATTCCTATTAAGGAAGTGTATGCAACCGATATCCATTCATTCACGGTTGAATGAACCCATCAAACAACCAAAAAATAGGCCATTTTAGAATTTCGAAAATGCATTGCAGTAATTTTATGCACTAGAAAGCATCTCAATTACATTTTTTTATTTGTATTTATATTCTTTGGGCACGTGTCAATGATCCTCTGGCATTTATTTACAAATACATGCTTCAGTGAGCACGTGAGACTGGAAAAGCCCTTTTCTCACGTATGGAATAAAATTTAAATTCTTACTTTGATTGAATAAAACAATTCTTTTTGGGGAATACTTTTTATTTTATTTTCACAAAGATCCCGATGTTTCACGCGTCAGTGGGCACAAGATACAAGAAAATCATGCAAATAAGAAGAAAGTTTGGGGCTTCGTCATGGTTCAATGACTTTTCGAATACGTAACTTGAATCAAGATCCTGTCAGTTAGAGATCAGTTGAAGAGCTGTGTGCCAAGTTTCGTGACATAGCTCACAGTAGAATTAACAATAATCATCGATGAAATTGGCCGAATTTGACATTTGTCAGGTATTGATTTTCTCCTCCATTGACTTTACGTACAGAGGTTTAACAAAAGCCAATTAACAAAAGTGAAATTTAGCATATTTTAATTGTAAGTTTTTGTCCATTTGACTGTGAATTATTTTATGAAACTTTGCACATAGCTTCAACTGGTATCTAACTAACATGATCTTTATTCAAATTACGAATTCGAAAAGTTACTGAACCATGACGAAGTCCCATACTTTCTTCTCATTTTCATGATTTTCTTGTATCTTGTGCCCACTGAGGCGTGAAACATCGGAATTTTTGTGAAAATAAAATCAAAGGTACTCCCCGAAAAGATGTGTTATATTCAATCAAAGTATGAATTTGAAATTTTACTTATAGTCATGTAACGCTACAAATAGGCCCTGCCATGTTTCATGTTCGCATTAGAGCCCTATGAATTCGACCATATACTACATGTAGTACTCATATGCATAATAATGTGCACGTGTGTATATCTATTTACATTACATCATGATGGCCCCCTTTGATAAACCAGATTATAAAGCCCATTCCCCGTTTCGCCTTCGCATTATTCTACAATATATGTCCTACTCACATGCATGCATGTGTGTATTATCTGTAGCCATTACATCAACCAGTTAAAGCCCCTTCCTCGTTTCGCGCTCGCATTATGCTAGAAATGCCCCATATTATGTCACTATTATTGAGAAAATTTTCAGCTCGCGCTTCGCGCTCGCATTATACAATACATTGTTTCATATTTATATGCATGTGTGTATACAAGCATTACCCCACCCCAAAAATGGACACTGCGATGATATACATCGTATGTGTTACATTGAGGAAAAGAGGAAATATCAACGATCATCCCCCCAATCGCCAAAACAAATCGACACCGTTGAACTTTGAACTACTAGTCTTTTTATTGTTTCATGCAAAATATTACATTTTATTTAAAAAGTTATTTGGCACTCTGTAACCTGTATTCCTTCGTCGATCCTCAAATATTAAATCGTGAAATCGCTGCTTCTAGATGGTTAAAAAAATATAATTAAGACAATATGAACATATCTGATAACTGCGATATGAGCTGCCACGAAATGATGTACGTCAACTGCGGACCTCCACTCCTTTGGTTTTACTTTGTGTAAAATATGCACCAACTGGTGTAACCATCCTGAATTGAAGACCTATAAGATTAGTTTATCATAATTATACAGTAATTAATCTGAATAGAAACACACTTTAAGATATAATTTGTTACAGAGAAGCTTCGCTTCGAAAATGTTCAACGAATGGAGCTTAAAGCTTGTAGCTATCCAAATTGAAGATGAAAAAAAAAGAAGAAGAAATAATCATACAATTTTTTATTCGTATTTTTAAATATTAACAGGGATTAAAAAAATTAAAAAAAAACGCTTACACGAAATATTGGTATTGTCATATTGTGGGTAATGGGAGGAGAGGGGGACCACGCCAGGTGCTATCTCACTTCGCGGAGACGTCTCCGCGACCGAATAAAAATCCGTGTCCGCGATACGGTTAGAGACGTCTCCGAGACGTCTCCGCAACAATTTATGAAAAAAAGTCTGAAGTAGTCCCAAATCCGTCTCCGAGACGTCTCGGGGACGTCTCCTGAATTTCGGAGATTGATTTGGGACTACTTCAGATTTATTTTTTTTAATATAAATTGTCGCGGAGACGTCTCGGAGACGTCTCCTGATTTTCGGAGACGGATTTGGGACTACTTCAGACTTTTTTCATAAATTGTCGCGGTGACGTCTCGGAAACGTCTCTAATACTTTTTATCACTCGCGGAGACGGATTTTTATTCTGTCGCGGAGACGTCTCCGCGAAGTGAGATAGCACCCTTATAGTCAACTTCAATATAGCTGAGGCGACCTATCTCTATCATGTTTATTCAAAGGCTTTTTGAGAAACATGCATCGTTACACAACATTGCTGTATGAATAAACAAACATTCGACTGATATGAGAGATGAATAAGGCAGGATACGGTTGGTAGCCCTATTGGATTCAATCCAGCTTTTTTTTCTATGGCGTACCAGGGGCCTTGGGACAATATTAAACATTCTATAGAATTTAGGAAGCAGGAAGATAAAAAGTTCTGCTTTTCTTCTCATTCGGGGCTGTAAATCCTAAGGTATGTTTACTTATCTTTAATCAAGAAAAATCCATTTTGCGAATGCCGTGTCTATGGCTTTGTGCAGGTTTTGCACTAATAGGCCATTAACTGCAATTTTGATTCACTCCTCGCGTCGCTAAAAATTCAAAACAACTTTTTAAAAGCAAAGTTTAGAAGATTTTATTATTAAAATTATTTCCAGCAGCCTTGCACCGAACCCTTCTCGAAACCACCATGGGTGAAAAGGTATATTCATGCCCTTATCTACCCTAAAATGAATAAATAAATAAATGAATGAATAAATGAATAAATAAATAAATAGATAAATAGAATAAAAAACAACAACAACCAACGTACAACCCACACACTCATTCTCCCTCAACGCACACACTCTCCCAATAAAAAAAACCTGGCCCTGTCTCCCTCTCTGTTATTCGAAAAATCCCCCCCCCCACCATCACGATGGGTTTACTAATGTATCTACGCCCTCATTTAACCCAAACACTCATACACCCCACAGACGCACAACACACACACACACACACACACACACACACACACACTCCGTTAAACCACATCCTCTCTTTTTCTCTCACAAACGCACAAACAAACACACTACACAAACACACGCACATATCCACAGTCACGCACACACAATCACCTCTCGCACTTTCTATCACCCAACCTCGCTTTTGCATAGGCATACCCGCCTTTCACCAACACGCACATCACCACACATACCCCACATAATCATACCAAACTCCCCTTATTATTCCAAAAGATTCAGTTGGAAATTCTGTAAAGGGTCAATATACACTGTTCGTCATAAAGGTGGAATATTTTTTTCTGGCTCAAGCGACATTATGTTGCTCCATTATTAATTTCTTGAATGTGTTTGTCACCGCTTCCACTTTCTTGGATCCTGGGTATATCTTGGACGTTCCCTCAAACCTTTCCGGGGATTATTCTTCAAAAAATTTTGTTACCCCCAGAAGATGGCCATTTTCGTCATTTTTTTCTTATTTTGGGGGCCCTTTTTTGTTTACGCGACCCACCAAGGCCCCCTCAGTCCTACTCCAAGGAAACACGTCTGAGGTGGAGATTTATTATTGTTCTTTAAATTAAATCTAGATTTATGGTTACAGGCTCGACCCTTTTGTCTAGGGGAGGGGTCTAAATTTATTTTGATTGGGGTTCAACATTCATTTTATTCATTTTTACACCATGGAAATTTCTATCTTCCCTAAATTGTATTGTAAAATCTCAACCAAACATAAATCAAAATAAAACATTATCAATAATGACTATTTACAGCCTTGTCATCAAAGCTAAACAAAAATTAAGGGGAAAATGATGATATTTAAGGGTTAAAGGTGGTTTTCCATTTCTTTTATTTTCAGCATAAAGATGGAATAAAATATTCCGGATTTTCACGAATCTCGTTTTTTACTTCAACCCCTCCCCTAGACAAGAGACCTTAACCTGTCCCCGGAAATATAGATTTAACTTAAAGAACAATATAAAACAATACACCTCAGTCGCGTTTCCTGGGGGTAGGACTGAGGGGGGCTTGATCGGCCGGGAAAACAAAAAGGGGCCCCAAAATGAGAAAAAATGACAAAAATGGGCATCACGGGGGTTGACAAAACTTTTTTGGAAAAATGTCAACGTAAAGGGTTGGGAGAATGTCCAACATATAGCCAGGGTCCCAGAAAGTAAAAGCAGGGTCAAACATATTCAAAAAATTAAAGTCAGGGCGAAATCATGTCGCTATAGCGGCGAAAAAATATTCCACCTTTATGACGGACAGTGTATTTTTGGGTATATATCTTTTATTTAAAAAAACTAAAACAAAACTAGTGATCTCTTTAATCTAAATTTATGAACAATTTTTACTTTATCGTTTCTGTTCATCTACTTAGATTGAATTAGAGTGTTTAGTAATTTATATCACTGCATCAAATTCTCGAAATCTTAAAGACTCGAAATACGATAAACTGCGTAGGCCAAGGTAATGAGAATTTTCTTTGGAAAATATGAATGATTTGGGATCAAATAAGCCGAATAATTATTAGTCTATATACAATATTTTTGCAAGGGTAGAAATATGTTCATTTTAATTACCGTAAAGAAGAATAGTAAAAATAAAATATTTTACAATCCAACCTACAAGCTGATACTGGCACTTATAAATCAGGTCTAAAATTGAACAAACAACAGCATAGCTATAATTGGAGGCATATACATTTTTATACATTTAGAAAGAAATTTTGACAAATACAACAACATTACCTTTACCGATATTTTTTACATGAAATGCCGTTTTGAACAAAATATTAAACAACAACTAAACAAAACAACTTCAAATCTTCAATTATTTTTACAGAGCTCATAACCCCACACAGCCATGTGATTACAAATCATATTACATTTCCTCATTCTTCGCCTGTCATATATATTCTAGCTTATATAATATATACCATATACCGCTTTAAAAGGTTTTGGATCTTGTATGATTAGTATACAGAATTAAAATAAGGCCTGTACCTATTCTTGTATTATGTTCAAATGTTATAGCACAAATTTATTTTTAAAAGTATGAAATTCGTTGTTTATTCAGATATATCCAATGAATGTACATGCTGACTTTATATTATACATGTACATGTATTATGATCAATGTCAATCACGCAAACGGAAATATCTATACCGCAATGTGTTGCTTAACAATCAGGGTATATCACAAACAGGCCTTCTGTGCATCATGAAAAGAAGCATGTGTACTGTATATGAACCTATGATGGCGCAGCTGTTGGGCACTGGTTAGTAAGTTCTTGGTTAGAGCAACCTTACAAAAGAGAAATAAATTATTTAAATACATGTTTACCTCTCAACTTGACAATTGCGGCATTTATGGTTTTTTTTTTTTTTTTTTTTTTTTTTGAGCTTGCGTTTCTTTATTTATTAGCAATGATTTCACATTGTTTACCATCAGAATCAATATTAAAAACTGAAAACTTTAGAAGCTTACAGTTAATTTGAATTTTTGTGTGACTATGTGACTATTAACAAAAATGATATGCCAAAACTCTCAAAAAAATACCTCTGTAAATTCGGTATTTTATAGTACCCATTACGTGATTACAATGTTTATGTCTTTAAGAACACTTTGAATTTATGCAACAAGTACTGAGAATGTTCACTTCGTCTACATCCACTTGTATTTCAGACAAGTTAACGTGCGATGTGTCAAATCAATTTCTGTCCAAAAGTGTCCTCGTTGAAAAATGAAGCATTGGCAGAACGCTTAATAAAAGATTTGTACCCTATAAAAATAGAGTGGTTGACTCATGCCTCACAATCTAAGAGTAATATATTTCACTTGTTTACAACACACCCACAAAACTTGAAGAAACAATTAAGGCAACCTTTTTTAGTCCAGTGAGACAGACATGACAGATGGGTATACTTTGATTTGTAAAAACACCCCATATGGTCGTGCACATGAGGAAAAAAAAATGTGTAGAATCAATTTTTAAGCTACGAAATTTGACCTTATTTTCCACAGATTTAAATTCTGTACTTTGTGTGGTGTTACGATCCTCCGATTTTAAAGACCACATTCATATATTATATCATGTCTGTTTAGAAGATCGATGTAGAAAGTTTCCAAACTTTATTTTTTTATTAAATAACAATGTTCAACACTGTTGCTTTTTAATAGACCCATTATTAAAATATACAAAATTATGTTTGAGCTGCCTGAAAAAGCGAACTAGGCATTTAGGCACATAAAGATTTGTGCTCTATGATAGAGATAACATATGGACTAATAATCTTTCAATATGATATGCGATTTCACAGCTAAAGACTTATCTCAGAAACTCTACTCGATGTTCTCACTCTTCCAAAACTTGTTAAAGTTTTACATTTTATAAGAAGAGTTCATAAGTTTTTTCACGAAGAAACAATTTTGATCTTTTTAAGCATAATGCAGAGCAATGAACGAAGACACATGTTATGAAAACACATATATCAACACAAAAGTCAGAGGGTAAGTTTTTTCTGTATTTTGGGTGGCCGATAGGCCTACTTCTGATGCTGCTGATACTTTTCTTGTAGATGTTGTTGATTTTGTCTCTAATATTGTTTGCGATGTGACGTAGGTTGCAGAGTATGTGTAGAAAGGCAAGGGTCCACCACACTACCTAGATTTGTGTGAGATATTGGATCCCATACAAATTCATTGCATTTACACCTTTCTTTAATTTCTGTCGCAGGGGAGGAGCAACAGAATATAAGATGTGAATTTTCCTGAACCAGGATGGTCTGTTCATACTTGGATGTTCTCCGCGATTCAGACGGAGAACTTAGTGGAGGCAGCTCCCGACCGTTTTGGTAGCATTGAATCTTACCATGCATACTCCCAATCGGAGCTATGCAGTGTAGCTTCATCCATTCCTGGGCAGTATGTCTTCCACTCAATTCACA
>CALNVZ010000218.1:5292146-5326120 GCA_940671915.1 Paracentrotus lividus
CCCCCCGTATATTTTGAAAACTGCCCATTGTGTATGTTAAAATAGAAAAATTCGGCTGCCCCCCCCCCCATATGAAAACCCTGTATCCGGCACTGATTGAAAATATTAATAATCATATTATATTTTTCTCACTTCTCTGAAAATTATTGTTTGTTGTTGTAGCGTAAGTGAAACGACCTCAATGCATAGTGGTGAAGAACACGGATGTGCTCCCAGATGAACGCCAAAGAACTGTTGGACCTATATTCAAAGATCGCCCCCGAAACAGACGGTTCGTGCGATGTTTTTTCATATGAATTGAATTGGTTATTGATTGCATCAATAATATATATAAATATTATGAAGACAAAACGATACTTTTACAATAATATACATTAATAGATTTTCTTGTCCGTTTGAGTGTAAGTAAAAATTCAACATAAATATATATATATATTAAGTCGCATTCAAAAAAAGGTGAAATTTCTAAAAAGTAAGGTTATGGAATATTACTATAAAGTTTTGTGAATTTTTTGAGCGTTTTTAGTTTCGACACGAATTCAAATTTGTATTAAAATAAATAGGCCTATGTATACCTGCAAACAAATTATGTTCATATTTCATTATGCTTAATCTTTGTAGGCTTCAATGTGTGAGAAATTATAGCGAATGGCGCCATCGATCTTCATAATATTATTGGATATATGTTATAAGCACACAAAAGACAAAATAGATTTTACGATGCATGTCAAAAATTTGAAAAGTGCATCTATTTACATAATTTACGTTTGTTTATATACATTTATTTATTATATTGTATTATGGTATGACATAACATTATTATAGCATTACAGCCCAATTAATTGCATTTATATTCATTCTCATACTTTAGGTACAAGTAACTGTAATACAAGGGGTGTGTGTCTATTAGAACAGAAGAACCTGGACTTGTCATTAATCCAAGGATCAAAGGTATTGCTATAAAATCTAATGTTATAATTAATCCATACTGTAAAAAAAATATGCAGTTTAAATACTAGCAACTCTGCTGTACGGTAAATTAGAATATGGCGCAATATAAATGCTGTGGATCATCATCATCCTCATCATCACATTTACTGTATTTTCCTGTAGCTCGTGGGAATTACACTAATTTACTGTTGAAGTGCTTATACTGTAACCGAAAATGACAATAAATTACCATGAGCGGAGTTGCCGATTTGCTGTTTTAAAAAAAAATCCACATTTTTTTTTTTTTTTACAGTGTAGGAAATGAGTTTAATATTATTTCATAAAACGGATGGTAACTTATAAGTACTATAATATAGATTTGTAGACATTTTATCATATTAATATTTTATCAGTTGAGTTATTCCACGTGGACCTTGGGATTGGTTATAACTTTCAATAAAATATGTTTTGTTCCCATGATCCCAGATTGTTCAACCGATCCAGTAGATACAGTTATGAAGGCATGTACAGCAAATTGTCTTTCTAATGCTGGGAGAATTCTAGACTCATCATAACCGAGATAAACAATTCTGCATTGGATACCAGTCGTCAACCAAACGAGGTAATTTCATATTCTTAGAAATATTCTGTAATCATTATTTGGAAAGGAGAATGGATCAGAATTGTAAATGTTAATTATTGCATTTATTATAATTTTGTCATGTTCCTGCATGAATAATTTACAATTTTTTTTTTAAACTTTTTAAGATTCCACCCACAATTTATTATTTAATCTTCGTTATGCGTAGATTTCTTTGTATATCTTTTGTATATTTGTATATTTTAGTGAATATGTGGAACTAAACCCAGTTCCATTAATTTAAATATAATAATAGATTTAAAAATCCCAACTATATTGAGCTATTTCAGTTGTCATCTTTAGTCCGAGTATTATGCCTATACATGTGAGTGTATGTGTTTATAGATACATCAGAGTGTCTTTTCTTTCTTCCAAGCTAATGTTTTGCACGCTCTAATCCTCATTCCGAACACAAATCAAATTACTGATGAAACCATCGTATTCCATAAATAAAAAATAAAATAGATCATGAAAACCATTCCGAATAAAATTTTTTATGAATTTCATGTTACGGTCCTAATGAATTGAGAGGTATTGTGTTATTCTGAAAAGAAAAGTAAAAAGACGCAATACTTTTGGCACCTCTCCACCAAAAGTCTGAACTTTTTCAATGCATCATTACAAGCATCAGTTGACAAAGAACTTTTGAAGGAAGTCCTCAAATCAAATTCATCCTTCATTGAATATCAAAAGCAAACAAATATGCAAACAAATATGTTAAAAAAAAAAAAAATTATTCATCCTCGGTAGAAAATAATAGTTTATCCAAAATAAAAGAATGAAAATGTATTCAAATTGCCTTGTTTGTCATGTTTTGAAGGGTGCCTCGGAAATTGTGACCTGTGGTTTGTAAATGATATATTGTGCAACTCAGAAGGGGGAAGTCTATATTCTAATATTTTTTATTTTTACGAAAAAAAAAAATAGAGGAGCAGACGATTGAATGTTTTATTCCAATCAGACAGAAGAAATTGTAATAAGTTATAAATAAATTGTTAAATGATCAAAGACAAAATTGACACATTACGTGTCGTAATTTGCAATGCACTCTTTCAAACTTTTACAAACGTCTTAATCTCCCTTTTCATGCTTTTCATTTCAGGAGTATTCCCTGTACATTTTTTAAATATTATAAACAATAAAAGCAAAAGTTTAAACCCCAGGACCTTGTCTGCCATTTTCTACTTATTTGACGATATGGGAAATTGTATATATTTATTGTTTGATGGAGAACACAATATTGGAGCCGTCTGATTTATTTACTCTATAATTCATAGGTTTCGGATAAAATTAGGGCTGCCCTGCAGCTAGATAAAGGTTTTCTCTGGCTTCGCCTCATTCCGAGCTCCGTAATGTAAGCACTGGGTGATGTTTCTGAAGAAGAAAATGATGGCGTTGACGACAACGACGATGTCCCAGCACATGACCATGAAGATGCTCTCACGATGATGAATGGATAACACTTCGCTACCCACATAACAGCAGTTCGCCTCATAATGTAAAACATTAAGCTATAATCATAATGCGAAAGGGATGATATACGGTTCATGGGCCAATTAAAAAACAAACAAACAAATAAATTGAAATCATAAAAAAATATAAGAGTAAAGAATGGTCAGACATTTTATACTTATAAGTAATAAACGTATAATTCATGTATGTGGGTATACATTTATATCTTAAAATAGCTGAGGGTCATACCAAAATAATTACGCATCTAATTAAGTTAATCTAGTAAAAAGATTTTAAAAAAACATAAAGTATAAAGAATGTGAATTTTGGGTTAAAAATATATAATGTATTACAATTCAGTATTTACTAAGTCATGACCTAATGCATTCAATGTTTGTAATGTAAGGGTATTTTAGGATAAGCAAAAGAATGAAATATTTAAACATTGAATGCATTTTTTTTTTTTTAAATAATGTTATTGTCACTGATTGTTACAGTGTATGTTCTGATTTCACAAGCAGTTGAAATGGGAAATACGACGCTTCTAGCACACTGGACATGTTGAAAGGAGAAAAGGGAAGTGATGAACATTTTAAGGATTGAAAAGAAGGGGAAGTTTATTTCACATTTTATAGAACAAATAATCTTTTTCAAAAAGCCTTTTCACAAAGTCATTATTAATCGGTACAACGGCGCTATTGTCCCGCTTTATTTAAGAGGAGCAGCCTATCAACAACAAAAAATCTTTAAAACCTTCGTTTTTGCGATATTAAAAGAAAGAGGTTGAGAATTTGTTTTTATCAATTGCCAAGTCAATGCTGTGTACTTCCAACTAAACGAGATGACAACGTTTTTTCTTTTTGTTTTGTTTTGTTTTATTTATGTATTTATTATTTTTATTTTATTATTGTTATTATTATTATTATTATTATTTTTTTTATTTATTTATTTATTTTTTTTTTACTTTTCTTTTGGGGGGGGGTTACTTTTTGTAAAACCATTATAACGTATTTATGACGAGGGCCTATCCACAACAACCACTGCACTTTTTTTTAAAACCCCTTCTACTGAAAAAAGAACGAAAAAAATATGCATAGAGCATGCGGTTTACTTATTGCATTCAATGATTATATTTGGCTGATAACAAGCTAGCTTTTAGTTAAATACTCCCTGAAAATTAAAAAAATGGCGTCTCATAATATAATAAAGACATGTAGTTTTTCACGCTATGCACTGCATGCCGAAGTATATAGGTATATTTCTTTATAAATAGTACATTCTATGTTAATTGTGACATTCATGTGTTCCGTATACTGGAATGAAAATGGTATCTGAGCTTTTTTGTCGTTTTTTTTTTTTTTTTTTTTGTTATACGTAATAAACTCAGGTTTTTTCCTTCATTGTGTTTGTAGATGGGCGTAAACTTTTTTTGTTGTTGTTGGGGGGGGGGGGTTGAAATTGTGTTTTATGGCCACTTCAGAATACAAAATAACAAATAATTATACATAGTAAAAAAAAAAAAAAAGAATACACGTCGGATTTACAGATTAGTCACCTAACAATTTGGTGAATAGTTATTTGTTTTTCTTGTGCAATATATTTTCCTATTTGTATGGTTTAAATAATAAACATTTGAATTCTTTGAACGTGGGCGCTTTACACTTTTAATTCAATTACTGTATATTGCCTTCTTTGCTATTTTCAGAATATGATTAAAAAAGAATACACTCTTTCGTTAATAAGCCAAGTTCACCGTCTGTTCGTTAAAATCTAGGAAACAAACATAGTTAACTCTTCTTCAGTTGATCCCAAAAAAACTTTTATCACATTACAATTCCAATAAAATGTCATAGTTTCATTTCTGAGCTTACAAAGAATACATAATGGAGAATTAATATTCATTTTATACAGTTTGTAATTCAAACTCCAATATATATTTAGCACCTTGAACTGAAATTCCCTGTATCTCACATCAATAGTAGTTGTAAAAAAAAACCAACGAGCAATGACAATTCTTGTTTGAATTAAATAACTATTCTGTATTCTGAACGATACTAATTGGCATCATATTTTTCTCAATTAACATGTCATAGAACTTGTTTGCTTTTTATCTGGTTTGAACCGTAATACATCATTTTTAAATATTTGATCTGAGCGAAAAAATATTCCTTGAAGCCTAAAATAATTCATTGAATTGATGTTAAACAGCCTTAACATGCCTCTCTTGTTGTAACATCTGACCTCTCTCGTAAATGTCATCAAAAACACAATCTCTTAAAACACAGCTCTTCCGATAAAATATATTCTGAATTTACTTTTACATATTTATATTCCATATAACTTGAAACTTGATTACTATCATGTATATCTTTATTTAAAGACGTCCACCGTTATAGATAGCTCGATAAAAAATGAGGCAAATATTTACATCTATCATTTTGTACATAATTACAATTAAACAGAAATAACCACCTTTATCCAGGTAATATATTGTAAAATTTGGAACCATCCTTGTTATCAGCTTCTTATTCTTTGAATCCAGTACAACTGTGAGCGGCAGCAGCGACTGAACGTCTATCATCTTAATCCACCATCATTTATGGATTCAATAACATTTCTTCCGAATTTTAGCCAGGACCATCCATACAAACTTTAAAAATGGCTTCCATCTTCTTTAGAAACCAGTCTGGTAATATCAAAGATGAAAAAATGTACATAAATTTAGAAATTCCAAATGTTTTATAATTTGACTTTTCCAAATAAAGTTAGATTTCTCATTTTCCACATTATTAAACGCATTTAACGATGATAACATCCTCTTCTGCTTATTTTAATCTAAAGCAGAACATGAATCAATTCCACGTAAGTACCACAATTATATTAATAATTATTAACGAAATTTAGGTCATTCGAAACAAAGTGTTCCTGTCTATGTCCAATTTTAATTATTTTCTGTCTTGCCCAAATTAATTTTAATTCGACATCTTTCAAAGTTTGAATAACGTCAATAATTCATTTAAGAATTCTACCTCTGAACAAAACAATACAAAAATCATCGGCATAGAGAAAAACTTTAATTCGTTATTTCCTATTTTTACCCCTCTTATATTTACGGAGTTTCGATGCGATTATAGCAAGTGTTTCTAGACAAATTATAAACAGATATTGGTGAGGGGGTCCCCCTGTCTTACCCCTAGTAATTTGGAAAATATCAGTAGATTACCATTATATATATATCATCTATTCTTCATATATTATACATACATTTTGTCCATTAATAAAAACTCCTAAACCAAAATGATTGTAAGCATTTAAATCATACATATAATCATGATCCAATGATCAAAACGCGCTTTTCGGAGTCTACCAAGAATTAAACCCGCGTCCTTCATTACAAAAGATAACATGAATCTTACGTTTCGGAAGCTTCTCCGATTGGTCTCCTTGTATAAACAGCATATGATCTGTGTGAATATGTTCTCGCACAATACCGAAGTATTAGTTCCTTTTGCTACAACTCTTCGAAAATTTTTTGCCTTCACTATTCATAATAATGGCCTATATATCTCAAGCATACCTTATCTTTGTTGGTTTAGCACATATGATTAAACATTTGTTTGCTAAGACCGATAACCTCGCACCTCCTGGTAATACTTTCGTCAACGAACGTAATCAAGGGATATCCTTGGTGATAATATCCCAGAACGTCAATAGCAATTCTTTTGAAAGGACCGTCTATTCCCTGGTGATTTACTGAATGCATTCTAACAATATTCTTGCATTCATGTTCAGTGGAGAACCCTCACCTGAATAAGAAGATTATCTGAAAGCTTATTTCACCCGTTTAAATAGTCGCACTTCATCTATAAAAACACTTTGTATCTCCACTTGTTCTCCACAAAGTTGATCCAAAATTCTCTGATTCGTCATACACTATTCATGGCTACCGCCATTTGGTCCTTCACCTAACATCTGGATCATAATTCCTCCTTAGTCTATAACACTTAAAAACTGAAGTTATTTATGGGTCTCAGTATAGTGACTGCAACTGAAGTGCTTAATCTAGCACACCTGAACATGCTGTTTTCACTTCCGGTGCTATTTCAGTCACTTACCAAGATCTAATTATAAACAAAAAAAAAATGTTCCAATGTCTGTATGCGCATTTCGACACTTCGTCTTTCACCACCCATGGAAGAGTTACGCTGACGCTTACCAACTAGACAACGCGAGCTCTCCATAACTTGTTTGAATTATGAAACATAGTTAGATAATAGATTGCACTTGAAGAAAAGTCTCATCATGAAACAATATGATCTGCTGAGCAATCGTGAGAATGGAATTGTGGCTAACGTCGCTCCGTACAGCACTTCTCATCCAAGGGCCAGGTTCCGAATCCCGACGTGTCACGCATTTCTTACCCTTTTTGTCGAAAGTTCAGCTTCTGTACGTCGCTAAAACACCACTGAGTGCAGTCTAAAACAGCACTTTTGAGTGCAAGTCACTATACGGGTTAACAAAAAAAAACTATAAAAAACTAAAAGAATCAAAAAGAAAAATAATCATAAATTGCCTGGATTTACACGCCCCTAAAAACAAGCACTTCAGTTTAGGAGTTGTACAATATCATTGTTTATTCTCTAATAAACTTTGTTCACAATTGTCCAATTTGTTTCTATATTACCTTTCGTTCTAATGCCTTTCTTTTATTCCGAAATGATTTGTTCATGTTAATCACCAGTTAGTTAAGGAATTGACCAGTGTCGGCTCCATAGCAAGTGGAATTAGCAATCACCCCCCCCCTCATGCGAAAATGGGGATCTAGACCAATGATTAGAGACTATGTGTGTTGATGAGACCAAAGCCGGCATTATCAAAGTGGGTCTTAGACAAATGGTACATTCACCTCATTATCAACGTTCGTGTTATTGAATATGACTATGTTATATTCAAGAAATGCTGCAACACCAAGCAACCATGCAACGTAAGTATCGTCTTTCTGATGGCATTTGTTCTGAGCGAATGAGAACACTATGCACCATGCACTAGGAGGCAATGTTTACATTGCTATTTTTTTTATTATCTGGTGTATGCGCTTTCTGACTATCTTAAGTTCGTCTGTTGCAGCTCTTATAAACAACATCTTCATATTTCAATGTTCGATGATTTGATTTCAGTATTTACCTATAGAATCTTAAACCAACATTTATTTGTCATTTCATCACTACAGTTGGTGCTACTTTAACTATATCGGTTCCATCAATTTCAAAATAGCTGAATATAGTCATATCTCCTATAGATTGCGATGTATATGGATGCCGGGTAATTTGAGTCAATCATGTCATACACAATTAGATCTTATAGTCCAGCTTCAGTTCGTTTCGCTATTGTTCGCCTGCCAACAGTTTCAAAATTGTTCCTCTTATTTATCTTCGCACTTTATATTTTTTTGCGTATAAATATTAATTTATGATATTGATACTCTAACATATTGATATATTTATTGCAAACGGTTGTTTAATTTTGAAATGTAGATGTAGCATGAGAAATAGAATATTAGTTTCTGAATTTACTTTAGATTTGTATAATGTCTTGGCATTGTCATTGGAAGTTAAATAATTATTGTAAATCAGTTACATTTGCACAACGATTTATCACAATTCAGCTGAAAAAATATATTTTGATACACTTAATTGTTGCTCTTGTTTATCTGAATGGAACATGATTCATGCTATCAAAAAAAAAATATCTAAAAATCTTAACAGAGGAGAAAACATTTGAAGTACTATTGGATGTTAGTAAATGTATCATTTTAAACACTGCTTCAACCACAAGCATTCGGCATGGTTGTGGTTTCAAGGATCATCTCTCTCTCTCTCTCTCTCTCTCTCTCACCGGTGTGGGTGGTGCTGTGTGTGTGTGTGTAGTGTGTGTGTGTGTGGTGTATGTGTGTGGTGTGGTGCATGCTTTTAGTTATTACAGCTAGACATAGTAAATCTAATGAGGAATCGTTGATAATAAATAAGAGAGAGAGAGAGATGAGATGGGCTAGGTTCTAGTGAGAGTGTATGCGTTGAGGGAGGATGAAGTGTGGGTTTACGTATGTTGTTATTTGTTTGTTGTTTTTTAGGAGGGTAGACAAGAGCATAAAGCACTTTTCAACCCATGGTGGTTTACAAATGAGGAGAAAGAAGAAGATTCTGTCTTCTTGCTCTCTAAATCATGTAAATACCAAACACTAACGTGGTGATTCACATGACAAGATTTGATGAAGACTGCGAATGAGGACTGGACGTATCATTCGGGGAATTTCGGACTTTCGCAATATTCAGAAGAAATGAAATTGAATATTTCGAACTCTTTATTACAATCAAGCTGTGTCAGAGCATTTGCATCTAACAATTAATCTTGCAAAATATCAAATCATAAAATCAGATCAAAATGTAAACATTTATAGAAACTCAGGAATCTTTTTAGTTCTCCAAGGCCCCCTGGTACGCTATAGAAAAAGCTGGAAAATCCAAGGAAGGGTCCCAACCGTATTTGCCTTTATTATAAGGATAAAAACACTCCTCATATTCAGGTGAATATTTATTCATAGCAGATAAGAGTGACGGTGCATGTTTCAAAAAGGCTTTGAATTAACATGATGATGATGTAGAAGTATCATTGGAATAGGTCGCCTCAACTATTTTGTAGTATGACTAAGACCTGCATGGTCCCTCTCCTCCCATTACCCCAATTACCACTTGTCGCTGTGAGCTGTGTTTGTCTTGAAGAACTACCAACACATTTTATTTTCTCAGAATATGTTAATTTATAATTAGCTTAACATATTTTCATTGAAAGATTGTTTACACTAAAGCGTCGTTATCTACCCAAGGGCCATGTTGATACCCACAACCAAGAGAATATGCACTTATGCAAGAATTAGTAACTTAAACAGACTGGGTGTAAAAATAAACCAACATCTTTACATTCTATTATACGATTAAAAAAAAAAATAGTGAGCTATTCAGATATGTTTATTGAAAATTCATTCTAAAACTGTTATAAGAATAGGAAAATGAACCTTCAGTTACTTTCCAAAGTAATGCTCATGACTCGAAATGACATTGGGTCAAAACGGACCAAGTTCACCAATTTTGACGCAAATGGAGTGGTCTGTTTTTCCCTAGTAGCTAAAGAGGTCCGTCTTACCCCACACATACTTTTATCAAATTATTAGGTGAAGCGGCTAAACAAGAAAACAATACGGACTAACTCATTAATCACTCTTTTAAATATAAAATGTCAAATCTAACGGATACAAAACAAATTGAAGAGGATAAGTCATTAAGGAAGATACCCCATGATTTGTTTAACCACCCACCCAACATCAGGCTGTCACACTTTACATTTTCATCTTTCGGCGGTTGAAGTTGAAATTTTCATTGAAGTCATGTTCTTTTGGAAAAGAAAAGTTAAGTTTGAGATATGGGGGTGATTCCGTCTTACTGCAGAGGTCCGTGATACCCCACTTTCCCCTACACTGTTAAAAGAAACAGAAGATTTTACAGAAAAGAAAAAAAAATACAGAACCGTTCTGTATAATGTATGATAATATAATTCTGTGTATTTTTATTACGGGAATTTTTCTGAAATTTAACAGAACAGGTCTGTTTGAAAAAAAATTTCATGCCCCATATACCAATTTTCTGTAATTTTACTGCAAATGTGTGCAGTAGATTAAAAGTGTTCTGAAAGCTCTGCTGCAGGAACTTTTCTGTTTTTTAAGGAGAAATTTTTCTAACAGAGTACATCATTTCGTTGCAGCTCATATCGCAGTTATCGGATGTCAAGTTTGACTTGATTATCATGATTATGGTAATTATAAATAGGCTAACGAGCGTTACGGACGTTCTATGAAAATTGTTACGGACGCCGTTACGATACGGACTTTACAGCTTTACTTACAATGTTATACAGCATTGTTTTTATTTACGACCAATGTAAAATATTACCCCCTGGCATCATCTACCAATTCCCATAGTTAAATTGGAAGAAATAATTAATTCAGTAATTGATTATGCAATTTTGTGAATAAATCAGACTTTTTGCTCTAGTTTAATAGATAAAGCTGCTAGAGTGCTACTTATTGGTTTGGATATTCTTTGAAGCATTCCTCACAGATACACTTTTTAAAAAATTATTGTATAAAAATAAATTTCTTATGTATTTTATTGTTTTATAAATAATGATGAATTTCTAATGTATTTCTTTGTATTTCTTTGTTTTGTTTTTGTTTTGCAAAAAAAGAAAATAATCATGCTAAAATAAATTAATTTCATCCAATTAAAGTGAAAGTAATCATTAATGAATAACTTGAAAAATTCAATTTACATTGACTTTTTACACATGTAACGTCCGTAACAACTTTATTAGCTAAATTAAACAATACCAAATCCTTTTTAAAAAACTTTTTATTTGTGAATGCATATAATAAAGTAAGACCTGTTTGAAAATAGGGGTTTGTATGTAGCTTCAAAAAGTTTTACCATTATGTTCAATAAAAAAAAAAAACATGCAAATCCTTTTTCTGTAACGTCGTATCAAATTTTTTATTATTATTATTATTATTATTATTATTCATTTTGGCGTCACCTGTGCCATGGAAGGCGAAAAGCGAACTGAATCACTGTAACCCGCAGGTCTCTCCTCCCAATATAACTGATTGGGGGTATGCAGGCGGACCACTGCACCGGGGTTTCCCCCTACTCTTATACGAAGAGTGCAGTGGGTTCTTTAACGTGCAAAGGTTGTGACTCTCCTTTTACACGGGACCTCCATTTAACGTCCTATCCGAGGGACGGAGTGCTTTCCACTGTAACATAGCCTGCGTCTATGAAACAGGAGAGGGGCACGTTGACACACAACGCAGGCTTCAGTCATCCGCCCGGGGTGGACTCGAACCCACGATCTTTGGTTCGACAGGCAGACGCTTTACCGACTGAGCCAACTCGCTCCCCGAGCTTGCTTCCAACAATCGTGATTAATTAACCTATTAAGGTTAAGCAATGTTATTTTAGAATGTTGAACTACCGACGTACGAAGAAATAGACTGTAATTCCAATTGCAAATACACTTGTTTAGCGATTAATTGTCTGAAGTCACTTTTCAATGTAACGTCCGTCACGATGGGATTGCCCATATGCAAAATTGATATTTCTTGATTAAAGAGAAGTAGACATAATCATATCAAGATCTACAGTACCAATTAGATAAGAAGAAAAACAGACGAAATTATGTCTTTCCTGCTTTCTTAATAAACACAACACTACCAAGTTGTGATTAATCTTCTTATTTTATGTTTCCACTTGTACCATTTTATTCGATAATGACTGCGAATAAGGACAAGGCATTAGCATTATAAGGGGGGGGGGGGACTTTGGTCTTTCGCAATATTCAAAATGAAAAAAAAAAATCAATATATCGAACTCTTAATCGAGCTACGTCGGAGCATTTGCAAAACAACTTAATCTTGGCAAAATTCCGAATAAAAACTTTTAGAATCATAAATCCAGACATTCTATAGAATATCTGGGGTTTTCAAATATTTCCTAGGCCCCTGGTAAGATGTACAACAAGCTGGATTAAATCCAAATAGGCCATCCAATGGTATAATTATGTTGCCTTATAAGGATAAAGACATCAATGCTAATATTTATTTATAAAAATGTGCATGTCTCAAAGACATTTGAATAAACATACTCATGTAGAAATAGAACGCACAACTCTATACTCTTTACTTGTAATTTCTTGTTATTGACTTGGACAAGGCGTGGTCTCCGTCTCCTTCCATATACCAATAACAATGGTTCGTGTGAGCATTTTGTTTTGTTTTTGTTTGTTGTTTGTTTGTTTGGTTGTATTGTTTTGTTTTTGTGTGTGTGTGTGTTTTTTTTAATTTAAATTTAAAAAGAAAAGCTCAATCTCGAATATTTTCATGTGTTAGAATTGAGGGGTTCTCTGAAGATGTTTGGAACTAATATTAAAGTTGTGTGAATATATTTTCAATTATTCAAAATCAGTTCAAATAGGCCCTATCATTTCCCCTTATTACTACAAAAAGTATACATGCCCACAATCTAGGGTGGTTGGTGCATGTAGAGCGTTCCAGTGACATGAGTGACGTCATGTTGGTGGCTAAACTATAGAAACATGTGCATAAACCGTTTACGGTCTGTGCACCGGTACCTTATTGCTTTGCCCACCAACGTTTCGCCACGTGAAATCGCTCTATACATATTAAACCATACGAGGTCTGCAGTTGATCATGACGACATCATGTTCATCATCTTTAGTGAATGCTAATCGCCTCATGGGCTTTGTGAAAACATCTAGAAGCAGTAATTTTTGAGAATCAAGTATCCAGACTACGGGGTTCTTCACAATTACAGAGAGGACTTGAGAGCGAAGGAGGAATACGGTTTGCGTCTACCAAGTAGTAAGTTGGTAAATAATGAAAGACTTTCATATTATATGACATTAGATTAGATTCAGATTCAGATTTACATTTATCTGGTAAAAGATTCAAGATACAATAATTGATTTTAAACATGTAGTGCATATACCAGGATTGCTAAAAAAAAAAGTTAAAACTTGTAATCAAGCAACCTTGACATACAAAATATGAAATACAATAGAATACATAAGATTAGATACAAATACAATAGAAATAATACAATAAATTCATAGAAACTTAAGAACTAACGAACATTAAAGAAATAATCAGAATCATTTCACAATGTTTCAATAAGTGGAGAAGTATTGTGTTCAAAATCTATTTTTGAATGAGATGTAATTCAAGAACCCTTTAAACATGTTTAAATTACTTTTTAGGGATTCATTTCTTTATCCCTAAAATCTAATTGATCTAATTTGTAAAATGAATTTGTAAGTTTGGGAAGACGAAAGTCTCTTTTCTTGTGAAATCATCGAATAGGATTGATGAAAAGATTTCTTGAAAAAGACAAGCCAAAAGTTGATCTATCGCTGAGCAGATAATTTACCACGTACACATTAGTGAATGCATACAAAACTATATAAAATGTTTTTATAACCCTTCAATGCATGTCTTCTTTATTGTGAATAAGCAATTATATTTTTTATAATATATTTTTATATATTATATAAATAAGTGCGATGAGACTCAACTTTTGGACATGACGACGTTTTGTCCAGATGATATATGTGTTATGAATAAAAGTCTAGAACAAGCTTGGACGGTGTGGACTTTGAATCTTTAATCAAGCTTTCGGCTTATTTGCCTTCATCAGAATCTTCAAGAGAAAATCATAACAAACAAGAACAAAACCCTAATAAATAAAAGTAATCATACAAACAAAATCAGACACCAACATCTTATCTTATATAATGTATTAAAAAAAAGTAAAGAAATAAATATATGTACAATAATTTATTTACCACTTATTAGGCCGTGGAGAGTTGTTACGTGTTTGTGTTATTTATGGTTGGTGGTTGTTCTCCATATAGATGGCGCTTGTCAATCTCGAAGATTATTTGCGCCAGGCTCGATCGTGTATATAGTTTGGCGCAGGCTTCAAAAGTTAGCCCGAGCGACTTTCCTTTGTGAAGTTTTGTTAGATATAGATACAATAATATGTACATATTATTTATTTTCTTTACTTTTTCTTATACATTATATAAGATAAGATGTTGGTGCCTGATTTGTTTGCTATGATTTTCTCTTCAGAAATCCTGATGAAGGCAAAGGCGAAAGCTTGATTAAAGATTCAAAGTCCACATTGTCTAGACTTTTTATTCATAACACACACACACACACACACACACACACATCTATATATATATATATATATATATATATATATATATATTTTTTTAATTGGAACCGATGAATTCTATTCAGATACATGTACATACACCCAGTGATTTGACTTCAGTTCCTATTTTACGAACTCAAGACTGCCCTACAGAAATATGTTTTCCTGTTCATGTTCATTACAATCAAGGCTCAAAATCATTCAATTTCAACTAAAAATAATTTATGGAAATTCGTTAATATATATTTATATTTTCAAACTATCTAGGCCTGCAATCAATTTAACTTCTCAAGCAATCAGTTTCGTTCGGAATGTGACTTGATTAATAATTAGTATTCAAAATCATTTTAGGCCTAAGCGCTCGAAATAACAAACTTGCTAACCAAATTGCAAATTGCTCCAATCAATTTGAATTATTAGATCGTATTCGTTAATCATTAATCCTTAAGTATTTTATATGATAATTGTTAACGGAATATTATTATTATTTTATTATTATTATTATAAGTAAGCAAATCAGCAAAATTTACCATTAAATAATCATTAAAAATATTTTCTAAATTAATGAGTATTTGCGAATGTTAGTTTCTTCTGGATTCGATATACAGTGCGTCACAAAGAACTATACAATTTTGAAATGGCTACCAAAAAGAATATAAGTTCTTGGGTTAAATGGTTATTGTTTATAAGACTCATATCCTCAGCTATCATTATGACACCAAAATTCGAAAATAACGCATGCTTCAGTGAGTAATACCCACTTTTGTAAAGGACACAAAAATAGCCTGGGCAGGAATTCACTATTCATTTTGCACCTGGTTATGGAACGCCATGAAGGAGTCAAAATTAATGACGGAAATAATCAGCTAACAGAGTCAAAGATAAACCAGATGTCAGAAAAATATCATATTATTAAAAATTTGAGTTTCACTGTTTTCTTTTCATATTATTGATTTTTGCTTTGACTTCAGTTTATTTTTGTCTTTGTTGGCCGACTGATTCCATTATTAATTTTGACTCATTCATGGCGTTCATAACCACGTGCAAAATGAATAGTGAATTCTGCGCTGGCTAATTTTTGTGTTCTTTGCAAAAGTGGGGATTACTCACTGAAGCATGCGTTATTTTCGGAATTTTTAGTATCATAATGATAGTTGAGGTAATGAGCTTCATATATTTATAAACCTTTCCCCAATAATAACATATTTTTCTATTTGGGAGCTATTTAAAAGTGTATAGTTCTTTATGGGACGCACTTGTATATCGAATCAGAAGAAACTGAACATTCGCAATACTCCATTAATGTTAGTAAAAAAAAAAATTTGTATTATTATTTAATGGTAATTTAGCTGATTTGTACTTTTAATAATAATTAAAATATTAATTATAATATTCCGTTAACAATTATCATATCAAAATACTTAAGATTAGTGATTAACGATATCGATTTCTAATAATTTCAATTGATTGGAGTATTATAAGAAGGAAAGTGGAAGAATTAACAAACAGAGAGATAGGCAAGTGACTTAGTCAACTGGCTAGGTGAAAATTTTGAAAGACCTGTTTGTAAGTATTCACAGGCACACACCAACACACACACACACAAACCTCACAACCCGTCGCCTCACCCTCTCACACTTTGCCTATCTCTCTCTGTTTGTTAGTCTTACAATTCTTCCACTTTTTTTTATAATCTAACTTATAAGTTGATTTTGGAGTCTTTGATAGATTGTCGTTTATTCAGTCATGGTGCAATAAAATCCTAATGAAAGGATACCAATAATTGCTGGGGTGGGTGGAGTTGTAGCAATACATATCTTGAAACCAAGGATTCAATTTTATATTTAAAGAAGGAATTCGATGGACTTTTACTTACTTATATTTAAAAAGATTATGATGATTATTTGCACATTTATGGAGTGATGCGGTAACCCCTGTCGTTTTGGTTCAATAAACTCAAATATGCTTTTCATTTTTTTTTATTTACTTTGAATTTCAAATAAATAATTAAACATATATCACTTGAAACTACTAGTATCACTATCAAATTTTTAATTCGGGTTCCCGGCAAATTGGCCATTTTCTAGACGAACCCTGAAAACCAACGAATCTAGAAAAACCCAACGAACTGAGAAAAATCCCGACGACCCAAACGAACCACAAAAAAATATCTCAAACGAATCAAGAGAACTAAATTGCTTCATTCACTTGGATTAAAAATGCAGTGAGATATTTAGTACCCTGTTGCTTGCCTAACAAGCAGCACAAAAAAAACAGGCCATGCTGATACGCACTGTTCAAATCGTTGGCTAGATTCTCTCTGAGTAAATTCGCTTTATTTGCCTGGGTTCGCTTCTAAGTGAGGTACCCTCCCTTTAAATGCATTTTTGCTTACGCCTATTTACATCAAATAAAACACCTTTTGAAGAAAGTTTTGAAAAAATACAAAACAAAAAAAAAAAAGAAATCTTCACGGAAGAGCTGAAAAGAATGTTGTTCTTATTTCCATGCACGTCAGGACACAAATGATTATTTATGACGATATCCAAATATCAGCAGTCACACGCGATCCTGGCAATAGAAATCAAGGGGAAATGAAGTGATAGTTATATTTTTCATACCATGGCGTTGTGACCTCACTTTGCAGTGTTCCTGTCACCCTAAAATAAAAACTTAACCATGAAACATGATTAGGTTCAATATGACGGTTAATTTAGGCTTAAGTTTTGAGTTAAAATTAGGTTCAGGGTGAGGTTTTGGGGTGTCGGGTAATGGCGACGTAAAATGAAAATGAAATCTTAAAAAGAATACATTTTGAATGTTTTGAGGCAGATATTAAGAAGAGGGAAAAGAAACTTTACTTCTCTTTCTCAACGCCCTTCGTGTTCGTAAAATGGTGTACAAACGATTTATTTCTCTTTTTTCCCCTTTCATTATGTCTTTACAGATACATTTGACGTCCAACATAATATAAAACTTTTAACAGGCTGGATCCCATCTGAAACACCATTGGCTGATTTGAAGATTAAGTAATGGAGTTGCTGCAACTCGATAGACCTTACAAATACCACACAAAAGATCGCAAGAGAAGGTTTGTTACTGACTGAAGGAAAAAAGGGATTTGATCAGTTGTGATAAATGTTTTACAAGGCATCTGTACCTGAAAATCAATCTTACAGTCACCTCAATCAGCATTTTAGTATACAGAACACATTGGAGGAAAACAGAAAACATGGAATTTCTAGCAACTTTTGTTTCTTTGGGTTGGCTATAAGTATAAAGTAGGCAGCTACATTTATTTTGGTAATTGGAGCTTCAAAGAAGAGCTTCTTCAAAATAGTTTATTTTCAACAATAATTTCAAAACTGGGTAAAGTTGGTTTGGCTTCCCCTTTATACTTTACACACTATACTATTGCTTGCATGGTTGTTGATGTTTTTTTTGTAAGCTGAATATTTTTATCCCCAACCGGCCACAGCATGCCTGACTTGAAACACATTACATTTATTGCATTAATTTGTAATGGTTTGATAATATCAATCAGGTGTGATTATTTTCACACTGCCATAGAGACCAAAGTGGCCGAGTTTGATTTTCCCTACCCATGTGGCAGTTCACAGATCACATTACAGTATGGGAACCGTCGTCCATTTTACAGTTCTGACAATCCAATAAACCTAAATGCTGACCTATCCGAAAGATTCACTGTTGAATTGATGAATATGAAAGAAACTAGTAAGTGCTCCCTGCAGTTGAGAATCGATCCAGTAACCAGAGATGATGCAGGTACCTACATCCTCCTTGCGAACAATAATGACTACATCACAAGAGTTGGATTTAATGTTGATTTTCTCCCTGGTAAGGCCCGTTGCCAATTGAATGGAACACATATTACCCAGAACTGGATAAAGTTGCACTGCATTGCTCCAACTGGTAGTATGGAAGGAAAAATTCAATGCTACCAAAACGGTTTTGAGATGCCTCCACTGAGTTCTCCTTCTGAATCTTGGAGAACACCCACTTATGGACAGACCATACTTGTTCAGGAAAACTCCCATCCTGTATTCTGTTGTTCCTCCCCTGCGATAGAAATTAAAGAAAGGTGTAAATGCGATGATTTTGTATGGGATCCCATATCTAACAAAGATCTAGGTAGTATGGGAGACCCTTGTCCTTCTACCACATCTGCAGCCTTCTTCACGTCAACAATATCAGAGACAAAATCAACAACATCTACAAGATTAGTATCGGCAGCATCAGGAGTAGGCCTATCGGCAAACCGAAAAGCAGAACAAACTTACCTTCCGACTTTTATAATGATAATTTGTGTTTTCATATTACTATAGTCACTTCTTCGCTCATTGCTGGTGCATTGTGTTGAACAAGATCTTCGTAAAAATAACGAAATACCCAACTCTATCAGAGTGAGTGGATCATTGATTGTGCAATATAAACATACAAATTAATTATATAATATTGGATGCACTTGAGTGCAATATGAGATATATTCCATTCATCAGTATGAATATTGCAAGAGTCGAAGACGAGTGCAATATTCATACTGATGAATGGAATATATCTCATATTGCACGAAAGAAATCCAATATTATTATTACTTTACATACAAACTATGTTCCATGTCAACAGCAACGCTACCAGTTTAAACAAAAAAGAGGTTTACTCATTTGTATTAAATCTGCCTGATCCGAGAATCTCACAAAATTAAAATGATCAATCTATTATGACGTAAATTGTTGCTCCGCGTATCCATTGTTATAAAGCTGTGTGCTATTATGACGTAAATTGTTGCTCCGCGGATCCATTGTTAAAAGCTGTTGCGCGCAGCATTTTACTGGCATTGCGGAGTGCAATATTGTAACTATAATGCACTCATTTTCTCCATTGATACGGGTAGTGTAAACTACACAGGACATACATTATGCTATTATTGAACGCCGACAAGCAAACATCTGGAAGAGTATCAATACATGGCTTTAATGTATCGAAAAAGACACCTAAACGTGTAGTAATATTTATTATCATGTCCAAACTCTCTTGGCATTAGTACTATATTGCACAATGTATATTATATACTTGATTACTCTGATGGTTCCTGGTATTCTAATGCTTTACATTTTCAAAACCTTGTCTTTTTTCATGAACTGTATTATTGAATTTCTTCTTTGATAAGTAGTAAACTTTTGTTTTGTGTTCATTCATGGATTGTAAATGTATTTTAAGTAACAGGCAACACTTACAATGTAATATATGTTTCCTATGCCAAAATGATGGTGAATGCAACTTGATGGAGGATGATGAAGATGGAAATAGAATATTCTTTAACAATATAACAATATTCAATGTTATTGAGTGCAAGGGTTACGAATATTACATGAGCGTGCAAGTTGAACCTTGATCTATTCAACGACGCGAACCATGGTGCACTGAGATGGTTACTACAGTTCAAGAATCCTGAAGGACAGCTTGCAAGATGGTTAGAAGTAGTTACCCAATATCAACTCACCTTGGAACATCGAGCTGGACGGGTTCACTTGAATGCTGATGGGTTATCTCGTCGCCCTTGTTCACAGTTCAAAAGACTTGATAATAACTGTAATGGAAAGACATAGATTGAGTTAATAGACAGAGACTATATTTACATAATAGTTATGCTGACAGTTGTCATGCCATTCCTGTACATATGTACTCAGTGTAGTATACAAGGGTATCTGTGTATAAAGCGAACTAGAAAGTTATTAAGCAAGAAATGATAATCCATGTCACATTATATATTTTCTTGTATATTTGTAGATTAACTTATGGAAAAGATTTATCTGATGAAACTTATTCCGTAATGATGGATGTTGAAGAGTTAGTCGAAGGGATTCAAGCAATTAGTATAACTCCAACTATCAACAATGCTAGCATAAGGAGAGCACAGCTTTTAGATGTTGATTTAAAACATATTGTCAAGTGGAAGGAAGATGAACGACCCAAGCCAGAATGGAAAGATGTATCCAGCCTATCTTCGGCTACAAAATCTTATTGGGTCAACTGGGACCTATTGGAATTGAAGGATGGAGTTCTCATGAGGAGGTGGGAGTCTAACGATGGCAAGGAGGTTACATGGAAGGTCGCATTACCAAGCTCTCTACGCGAGACAGTGTTAGCAGAATTGCACAGCTCCAAAACAGCATGTCATTTGGGAGTCAACAAGCTGATGCACAAAGTACAACAAAGATACTACTGGGTGGGATTAGCATCTGATGTTAGATGCTCAAAACTGACTGGTCGGGTGAAAAAATGATAATTGACTTAATTGCTAGTTATAACATTACTTACAATTTGATACCAAATTTGACACCGTTTGAACAAAATTATGTTTATGTTAATGAAGCCTGACCTTTGACCTTCATTTTGGGTAACAAAAGGTCAATTAAAAAATTGGCGACATATATTTTCTGATTCGTGTAATCAAGTAGAACATATATATAGATGTTGCCAAACATTAACATGACTTGCAAACGAAACGACATAGGAGCCCACACTAAACGGTGCCAAAAGAAAAAAAGAAAAATCAACTTTCAATGTATTATCTTGCCGTTAGCTTGGTAGTCTAGGCTAGGGACCATGTAACCCTTTTTTAAAATATATATATACATGTATATACAATGTTTTTTGATGGTTCTTTGTCAATTCGAGGGTGCTGATTCCAAATCCGATGGGTGTCAGACGCAAAACCTTGAGCATTTTTCACAAATCGCGAAAATTCAAAATGGCCGCCGAAATATGAAAATGGTATTTCTAAAGGTTGTTTTAGTGGTTTCTGGTCAATTCGAGGGTGCTGATTCCAAATCCGATTAGTGCCAGCCGTGAAACCTCGTGGATTTTACGCAAATCGCTAAAAATCAAAATGGCTACCAAAATGGCCACCAAAACTGGGAATCAGTATTCTAAGGCTATTTCTTGGGTTGTTTTGGTGGTTTCTTATCAATTCGAGGGTGCTTGTTCGAAATTCGATAAGTGGGAACCGTGAAACCCAACAGATTTTATGCAAACCTCTAAAATTCCAAATGGCTGCCAAAATGGCCGCCCAATTGAAAATGCATATTCTATGGGTATGTCTCAAGGGTTTTTTTTTTTTTTGTGGTTTCTTGCCAATTCGAAGGCGCTGATTCAAAATCCGATAAGTACCAGCCACAAAAATACACAGGACAGAAAAGAAAGAAAAGAAAAGAGAGAAAGAAGAGTGGAAAGAAATGGCAACAAAGTCATTTAAAATCTATTTTATGGCCATACATTGCCAATAATAAGTTATGAGACTCTTTTGGCCGTTTACTCTCAGTGGGTCCCAAGCTAGCCGTGCTACCAGGATTAAACCATTGATGCTCCCCCACCACCACACGAAAATTCTCTCCAAACATGATTCTTTTCCTTATCGAAATCATTCCCTCAGTTTTTAATTCTTTTTTTGGCCTTCGGCCTTCAAGAAAGTCACCATTACCTATAGGGGTAGGATAAAGTCAAATATTACGGGGAGCGCTGATAAAATAAACAAAGGTTCGTATACAAAAGGAATGCATTTTCATATTATTTTTCCGATCTCACGGGGATGCCCGCACCCTCCGCCCCCTGGATCCGCCCCTGACATGTAAAAGATGTACGCCTATATCGTGCATCACTCAGAACAATAATTTTTATTTAGTCGTGTTCGATAATTTAGTTTTATTTAATGAAAGGGTTAATAAGGAAAACCCAGTATTTCACTTACAGCCTCTATTCTGTCGGGGGGGGGGGGGTATCCAAGAATATTTTATTTAATGTCAGGATCACTCACAAACCCAGTCTTTTAATTATAACAAAATTATATTATGTCTGTAATAGTGCAGTGAGACATGAATATACTTTTGGATGTCTTACAAAACATGCGATATACAATACGAAAAAAAAAATCCAAGACTGAATCATATGACTCATTTTGCATCAGTAAAATGGTAATGACAAGGACCACTAAATAACGTAAGAAATATCGATGAAATAGGCATTTAAACGAATATGCTTTCATTTGGAATTAATAAGTTACATGACATTCGGCCGTTTTCACCCGCTTATGTCATTTGCGTTTAAAAAATTTAAGGTTTCCCTGAAAGGTACACATCGAATTTGGAATCAGCACCCTCAAATTGACAAGAAACCACCAAAACAATCTCTGAAATAATACACATTTTCATTTTTAGGCAGACGATTTAAGCTGTTTACATAAATCCTGTAGGTTTTTGTGGCTGATACTCATTGCATTTGGAATCAGCGCATTCGAATTGGCAAGACACCACCAAAATACCCTGAAATATACCCATAGAACACCCATCTTCATATCTTTCGCTTTGTCTTGCATTCAGGGAGTATTCAGGGGTTCTGTGGACCCGGGCATGACATCTCCATGACAAATTAGGTATCAATAAACAGAGGAATAACTGAACTTGACAATGGTCAAAATTCAATAAAAATTATAAATTACCCCAAAAGTTATTCGGGTCTGAAGTGGAGTTGTGGAACTTCAATGTGATCAATAAAAGTGCATTTTACAACATTTGACTTTTTACTTTTATCCATATTCTGATATTCTGTGCATTGAAGCATGACACAATCATTACAAATAGGATATCAATAAAATAGGTGAACAAATTATCTTTCCAATGGTACGAATATCAGGAATAACTAAAGCGCACCTCAAAAGTTATCATGGCCCAAAGTCGATTTGCGGAACTTTTTGGGAGGGGTTTATACACACACACACACACACACACACACACACACACACACACACACACACACACACATATATATATATATATATATATATATATATATATATAATTTAAACCTTTCTACATGAATATGCACCACATTATATATATATTATATATGTGATGGAAAGATGGATCATCTCAACAAAGTAAGTATGAAATAAAAAACTGTGGAAAATAGAAAAATAGGAATTTGATAAGCTTAATTTTTTTTTGAAGTATTATAAAGTATTATCAATTCTGAGTGATGACGATGATCCGCAGCAGTTATAATATTTCTTTTGAAAACATTTAAATATTTATACGTATAAACATTTTTATAATCATGGATATTATTTGATTTTTTTTTTCGTATCGTTTTTTGGTTTTTGTTTTTTTGTTTGCTATCATAATAAGTCTGGGGTCTAGATGTACAATTCATTCGATATATTTGAATACACAACGAAATAAAAAAAAAATGAACAAATTTGGAATATAACCATTGGGGGATTTAAGATTTCATGAGGAAGGAGGGGCCATAATTGGAATGTCAGATTTTGGTACAAATTTTTTACGTAACCATGGTAACGCCGGCAAAGCGGGTAGGAAAATTTTGTCAGCCATCAAAAATTGTATCATTTTTCAAATAAGAGACATAGAGGTAGAGGTAGGTCGTTCACTTTGGTCAGTCATTCATTTTTTTTTCTAACCGAGAGGCGGGGGGGGGGGGGGGGGGGGGGGGCAAAGGTACAAAATACCCGATTTTAAAGCCCTTTTGTCCGTAAAGAAAATAGAAAGAAAAATTACATTACAGACCTACAGGCAAAGATGTGGCATTTGATACCATGTCAAAATACATCGGTGGACCACGAAATGGTAAAATAAAATAAATTTAATGAAATTTTGTTGACAGTATTGACATTAATCTAATAATTTTGGATTATCGTCAAAATAATCAATACAAATATGATTAAAGAACAGACGTATACAATATTCGAAGTGTTCTTTTTTCATTCAAAACTGCATTTCATGTAAAAAAAAAAATATATATATATATATAGGCCTATAATGTCATTTATTTAGGTGTCTAACGCAGACATGATTGTTTTTAGATTTTTTTTACTGTAAATAAAAAAGGTTCATATACACTGAAAATAATTCTGTTTCGATGTTTGGAAGTTCTTCATGTAATTAATTTCCGAATACGTTTGTGTGTGGTGTATGTCTAATGGTATGCTTGAGGGTGAGACTGAGAGGCGGATTATGCGCAAGAAAGAGGTTGGGTGGGGAAAAAAATTGTGAGAGGGTTATGAAGATGTATGAAGACATGGAAAATCCGTGTTGGGGTATATTTTATGCGAATATATGGAGAGTAAGGGCGTTTGTTGAGGGAGGATGAGTGTGTGTTGTTGTTGTTTTCCCCCTTTTAAGGGCATACATTATTCAATAAATGGTGAGAGGGGAATTAAACGAACACAAATCAAGAAGCAACATACAGAAACTGGGCGTGGATTCAAAAATAAACTTAAAAACAATGCCAGTTACGTTTGCAATTACGTTGTGATATAAATGTGGGTGGGTGGGAGCGGGTGCGTGTGATTTAACTTCTGTGAGAAGTACGGAATGAGCAATATTTCATAACTTTCTTTCCCTATTTTCCTTGGTACATCCCCCCTGAAATTACAGGTAATATCGTCGGCTTGGAGCCAGAAGGGCGCTATTGCAGATCAAGGATGTTCCGTTCGGAGCCAGAAGGGCGCTATAACCATTGACTTTGTACAGTAATAGCGCCCTTATGGCTTTCAATGGAACATCTATAAGATGCAATAACGCCCTTATGGCTCCCAACAGACGATATGGCCTATTAATATAAGAAACGGCGTGCGGAAAATGGATTTCTCTTGATTGAAGAAACTAGACATACCTTAAGATCCATTACAGCATCAAATGAGATTAAAAATAAAAGAAATCCTGTCTTTCTTGTTTTTCTAATATAAAAAAAAATATATAAATAAAATAAGATACCAAACACTACCAGCTGGTAATTAATCTTCATGCTATTAAGAATGTTTCCAATTCTACCATGTTATATGATAAAGACTGCGAATAACATGAATAAGGACTGGACGTATCATTCGGGGGAATTTCGGTCTTTCGCAATATTCAGAAGAAATGAAATTGAATGTTTCGAACTCTTTACAATCAAGCTTTGTCGAAGCATTCGCATAACGAGTTAATCTTGGCAAAATACCAGAAAAGAACTTTTTAAAATCATAAATGCAAACATTCTATAGAAACACAGGAATTTGAAATATTGTCCCAAGGCCCCTGGGACGCTATAGAAAAAAGCTGGATTAAATCCAAGGAAGGGCTCCCAACCGTATTCTGCCTTTATTATAAGGATAATAACATCTCTCATATCAGGCGAATGTTTATTCATACAGCAATAATGAGTGACGGTGCATGTTTCATAAAAGGCTTTGAATTAACATGATCATGATGGTAGAGATCATTGGAGATAGGTCGCCTCAACTATTTGGTAGTTGACTAAGACCTGCATGGTCCCCCTCTCCTCCCATTACCCCAATTACCACTTGTTCGTGTGAGCGTGTTTGTCTTGGAAGAACTACCAACACATTTTATTTTCTCAGAATATGTTAATTTAAATTAGCTTTAAACATATTTTCATTGGAAGATTGTTTACACTAAAGTCCGTTTTACCCTATATGTCGGTTAAAACAGACCCATTGGTAGGGGCAAAACGGTCGTTATATTACAGGCAATAATATCAGTTTTCTTATTTCTATATTTCCAGGAGTTCCTGGTGCTTTGTTGTTTATTTTAGGGCCATGTTGATACCCACAATAAGGAATATGCATTATGCATAGTAAAAAATAAAAGTAAAAATAAAGCACATTTTTTACATTCATATTAACAACTACGATTTAAAAAAAAATAGTGAGCTATTCAGAAAATTAACCTTAGTTACTTCAAAGTATTGAAATGACATTGGGTCAAAACGGACCCGGTTCACCAATTTTGACGCAAATGGAGTGGTCTGTCTTTCCCAAGCTAAAGAGGTCCGTCTTACCCCACACATACTTTTATCAAATTATTAGGTGAACCGGCTGAACAAGAAAACAATACGGAAAAACTTATTAATCACTCTTTTAGATATAAAATGTCAAATCTAACGGATACAAAACAAATTGAAGATAATATTAAGTCATTAAGGAAGATACCTCAAGATTTGTTTAATCACCCATTCAACATCAGGCCTGTCACATTTTACATTTTCATTTACAGAGACGACATTTTTCAGCGGTTGAAGTTGAAATTTTCACTGAATTCATGTTCTTTTGCAAAAGAAAAGTTAAGTTTGAGATATGGGGGTGATTCCGTCTTACTGCAGGGGTCCGTCATACCCCCACTTTTCCCTACATCATTTCGTTGCAGCCCATATCGCAGTTATCGGATGTAAATTTGACTTGATTATCATGATTATATGTTTATTAGTGTTTTTAAATCAAATTTAGACGGAATAAAGGCTTGGGGTCAGCGAAAATTCATTTTGAGCGAAATTAAAAGCATAGGCCTAATTATTTTTCAATCATGGTAATTAGAAATAGGCTAACGAGCGTTACGAATGTTCTATGAAAATTGTTATGCTGCAGTCACACAGACACATACGTATAGATATTACGTTTGTGTTGTTTTTATTTCATTTCATCTTGTATTCTATCATTTCTTATGTATTTCCTTGTTTTACTGGTTGAACGAAATTATCAATATTTCCACTGCTGACTATGACGGGTAGGCATCCTTCGAGATCGGCTGAAAAGAAAATAATTTTGGACGCAACCGGACGTAATTCAACGTAAGTGTCTGTGTGACTGTACTACGGACGTTACGATACGAACTTTACAGCTTTATGCTACAGTCACACAGACACTTACGTTGAGTTACGTCCGGGTTACGTCAAAAAAATTTCTTTTTTCTGCGGATCCCCACGGATGCCCTCCCGTCATAGTCAGAAGTTGACATATTAATAATATCTCTCATCCAATAAAACAAAGAAATACATAAGATATGATAGAACAGAAGATGAAATAAGCATAAAACAACAAAAACGTAACTATACGTAAAGTGTCTGTGTGACTGCAGCATTACTTACATTTCAGCATCATTTTTATTTATCACCAATGTAAAATATTACCCCGCGGCTCCGAAAATAATGATAATCCCTTAAAAATATATAAACACGCGAGCGCGAAAATTGTTGTTCATACGGACTTCACTTGACTCGACATGCTTGAGGAGAGGGGAATTTGTTTAAGCATGTTAAGCATGGACCTATAACCTCTATAGGTCCATGGTCTAAGCGATGTCTTTTTTTAAATTTTTTATTTCTTCAAAGTAAAGCTTAGGAACATATTGTTAATTCATGGCCTCGTTATCATGCTTATGATTACCTGAAAGCAGGGGGTTTAATCACATTCTACATCTAACCCTTCAAAACCCTTTGTCAAGCGGACCCTACTCGCCAGCGCTGGGGGGGGGGGGATCCCCGAACCTCCCTATTTACGGGCCTGAATCCACCATGTAAATCTTTACCTTCTAAGACCATCTTTCCCCGATTATTTTCAGACTATCTAGGCCTACAATCAATTTCACATTTCGAGCAATCAATTTCGTGCGGAATGTGATTGTAATTAAAAATCAGTATTCCAAATCGTTTTTAAGCTCTCGAAAGAATAAACTCGCCAACCAAATACAAATTCCTCCCATCGATTTGACATTATTCGTTAATCATTAATTCTTTAGTATTTTGATATGATAATTGTATACGTAGGGGAGACCGGGTATGGAAGTTACACGGGTCAGTTGTTACAGTTCTCAGTGTGCTAAGTTGGAACAAGAGAGTTCGTGCTAACTGGCATCTATATACAGCCTACACATAGCTGTGATGAACTGCCGGTCGTGAGGTTTCTCCGTTGTTTTATTAAAAAGTAAATCAACAAAAACCATTTTTTACAGTTCCAAGTGAATTTTTGACAAAAATTAAAATTTGTAATAGTTCTTACAACTGAAGGCCCATGATGATAGTCTGGTATTGTGAATATAGTACATGTATGTCACTAATATACCCCTGAGCCATGCCCTGCATTTCTGCCTAATGGCTTTGCTACAGTTGATTTTATGTGTAAAATCACCCATGGGGTAGGTTGTTACAACAACCTACCCCATGTCGATGTAACAACCTACCCCGATTACGTTGCACATGTAAAGTAATTTCGTTTCAATTTTCAGGTGCTAATGTTTTGATATTTCTATTATTACTTTAGTCTATTCTCGAGCTCTACTTGATCTACTGTTAACGATACCAAGAAACTGGAAAGTTGAAACAAAAGTATGGTATAAGAGATTTACACATTGTGACAAATTATCCCGTATGTTTACATAGTAACAATTTACCCCGTTTATATACGGGGTAGGTTGTTACAAAAAATGTCTTCATTAATTAAGCTGTAGTTAATTAGTGTTTACATGTTTTCAAGTTTTATGTGCCTCAGGTTTTAGCCAACATAATAGGCTAACTACAGACCCAAAATGGAGTGTGTGAGTACTTTCATTAGAATTATCTGGCCCAAAATGTGAATTTTGTAACGTCCATACCCGGTCTCCTCTAATATGATTAAACTAAGCAAATCAACAAAATTCACTTTTAAAGAATAAAAACAAATAATATAACATTAATACACATTTTACTTATGAACGAATAAAAAACAAAATAGATTTGAGGTACTTCTGTAAGTTAGCAAGAATTAAACATTATGTTATGTACATTATTTTGGTAACGATATTTCTCAATGAGTCCTTTAAATTCGGTTTTACTTACGCCTTCATACATCAAATAGAAAAAAAAAATCTTTTAGAATGGTTGGACCATTCTTGGTCACGTGTGTGACCGAAATTATGAAAAATCTTGACTTTAATTGGCTACAACTCTAACAATTTTAAAGATATACTGATTTAATGTTATATTATGCTAACATATTTTGTTGGCTATCATTTGGAAATATTTTTTTTGATATTTACAATATGCATGTTCCAGGTCAAAGGTCAAAAGAAGTGGGTCACGTGCGTGACTTCACAGAACGGTATGATTTTGAAAGTTCAATTTCATTTTGAAATTCCTGTGAGTTTTAAAATGAGGAAATGTTATTATTGCTGTGAGTTATATATGCATTATGGATCTGCTAACCATAAAATACCACTGGATAGGAGTCATCTCCGATTTAAATTTTTTTTTTTTTATCTATTATTTTATATCGTGATATCGGGTCACGTGTGTGATATTTTAGTGGGTCACGTGTGTGACCTATAGCAAATTGTACAGAAAAATGAAAATATTATATATATATATATATATGTAGTAAATGTACATTTTGAGCAATTACATCCGCTGTGGTAAAACTTTTATGAACTCAACCCTAATCAGTCACTGGGGTGTTTTGGTAGCTGTCAAGACTGCTGGGATGGGGCGGGGAGGGAGGGGGACCATGATGCCCCCTATAAGATCTCGGCTGTTGATCGCGCGAGCGCGCCGAAAATTTGAACGATGGTAGTGTGTGATGTAAATTACAAGAAAGCACTGTTAATTTTCCCGAAATGATAATGATTCATTTTATATAAATTAATCATGCTAATTTATGCATTGCATGAAATCATACATTTTGTTCTAATTGACAAACTAAAGCTTCTAGAACGCTAATTTTTTGTTTGCATAATCTTTATAGGATTCCTAACAATTGTACTTGGAAAAAAAAATGGTATCGCAATAAATTCCTTAGGTATTTCATTGTTTTATGAATTTCTTATGTATTTCTCTGTTTTTGGACTTTTTGTTTTTCTTTGTTTCTTTAGAAAAATTATTGCAGAACCATTTTGGAGCATAGTAATGCTAAAATGAATTATTTTCAGCCAAAGAAAGTGAAAATAATCAGACCCCACCCAATGGGTCACGCGTGTGACTACTTTGTTTGCTAATCAATGATCAAATTAAAACTTTTCATGGATTCATATTTGGTGAGATGCAAGGTACATTAAATCTAAATAATAATAATACCAGAGCCATGGTTAAGACGGGGCATACAGTAGCGGACGCAGACCGGAGTCACACAGTGAACTTACCGGGCCCATGCGTAAACATAATAGAGCCGGTTTTGTCCCCAGACAATTGGACCCCCGAAAAGCATTCAATTCGATTTTCTTGGATCCGCGCCTGGCATAAACTTTTTGTGTTTTCTGGTCACGTGTGTGACATTTGAGGGCAATTAAATTCCAGGGTTATTTATCTTAATATAATCAATTTAACAACATTGTTTTGGGGTTAGATTAAAAGGAATAGATGCAAATAATAATATAATGACAGTAATCCAAGTAAGGAAGTCAGCATATCCCTTTTTCCATGATCTAATTATTATATATGTTAATTTATGCAAATTAGCATGAAAAATTGCAAAAATCACGAAAAACATCAGTTCATGAACTTCAGACATTGCTCTATTTGAATATGCAGCTTAAAATCAAGAAGTAAAAATTTATTTTGTCCCAAAACGTTCACTTTTCAAAGAATGGCCCCATAGCAGAAATCTCCACCATGCTGCATGTATATATAGAAAAAAAAAAAAATTGTAGGCCTATGTGTATTTTATACTGTAGGACCACATTCTTTGGGTTAATTAATGTCATACAATGTAACCATTATTTTCAACACATTCCAGCCATAACATTGTAGGGTAAATGTAAGGCTCAAGTCATGCTCATCTATTCCTGCAATAGCATATTCCCTTTTTTTAGGCATGAGCATAGTTGGTCACACACGTGACCAGTGGGTCACGTGTGTGACCAATTTCAAAGTTAATTAATAACTAAATGAAAAGCTATCATGGCTTCATACTTGGTGAGATGCAAGGCACATTATATCTAGCTTTGGAGAAAAAATTGTAATAAAAATAGAACTGGCCACATGTCATGAGTTGGGTGGAAATGCGTTACATGTCAAAAAATTTGTAGAAATGTACATTGTCACAATCAAACATCTCTAGTTTCTTAGTAGTAAGTCAGACATGTATAAATATAAGTATATATTGAAAGCAGAGATTGAAAGGAGGAGGATTAACATATTTTTGTGCCTGTATAAGGTGTGTCATAAAAGCTATACAGAGTGTTAAAGGGAAAAATGGTTTGAAAAACTTCACAATTTTACCGGCGAATAATTTCTTAATCTTTTCACCAAATGAAATAAATCATCGTGGATTGTGTAAATAAGACGCTATGCTTCTAAAAAATATAAACTTGTAATACAAAATTATTTTTTCCAACCGCTCTACAGGGTGTCAAAAAAGAAGACAAAAAACAGTGCAAAAAGGGCAGAAATCCTGTCTTTTACACTTGGATTACAACTCAAACAAAGTTTATTGCAAGGAATATGTTTCCACTTAATTATGGTTTTACATGCATGCTAAGAAAATGGCGAAAAAATGACAATTATTGTTATAAAATTGCATTTGACAATTATTGATGCCTCCAATGCATTGTCTATGAGGATGTGTGCATTAAGTTTGTTTTAATTGATTAATTAATTGATTAAATTACTTTTGAAAAATCTTCTTCACATTTATCTAGAACCACATAAATTCCCAAGAGAATGATATATCACTCAACCCATAAGACTAATTGGCTGCAAAGATATAACGCAGCAAACAATAAGAAAGTAACAAAAATGGGATTTCCCTATGCTTTAACACGTGCCTCCACCGTAGGATCCTCCACCGTAGGATCCTCCACCCCTTACCCTACTCCACTAAAAGTATCTTTGTATTAAAACTATGAGCATAACGAAGCTGTAAACTTCACAGACATGTAGCCTGATAAATTAACTATAATATGAATTATTGCACAGCTTACGACTGTACATCATTTTCATGCTATGTGAAAAAATGTGATAATTTTCTCTCCAAAATGTAACGCCTCCACCCTTTTACAATACCCCAACTTGTGACACATGGCCAACTATGGTTTTCGGGGAGCGTTAACTTTTCGTGTTTTTGGGTCACGTGTGTGACATTTGAAGGTAATTAATTTCTTTAGTTAATCATCATAAGACAATCAATTCAACACCATTATTTTTCAGTTAGATTTAAAGGAATGAAGTTTTAAAAAGGATATAATGACAATAATCAAAGTAAGGAGACCAGCATATACAATCAAGTCGGGGTCAAATGATATTTTACGTACCATTTTTCTATTCAAATTCTATATATGTTAATTTATGCAAATGAGCATGAAAAATTTGTAAAATTAAGATAGAAAATGCATTTCATGAAACTTCAGACAATGCTCTATATGAATGTGCAGCTTAAAAACAAAAGGCAAAAATTGTATTTTTTCCCAAAAAGGTTCACTTTTCAAAGAATCGCCCGGTTGTAGAAACTCTTAAAATGAAAGTTGCGGGCGAAAGACATATCAATTTCGCAAAATGAAATCAAGAAATAAAAAGTCATTTTAAAGATATTATAGGCCTACTATTTTATGTAGGCCTTCAGACTGTATTTAAAAATGGTACATGCTGGGACAAATAATTTGGATATAAAATCTCTTCGAACGATGTGGGTATGTGGTACCAAATTGAATTGAGTCAAGAGTTTTCTTATTAATACCCTTTATTTTGTAAAAATTTCTTTTGTAAAATACAAGTTGCGCTGAATTTTAAGCGACTCGAGGAGGGAATCGAAATTACAGTTAATATGGCCTATTAGAAATGCTCAAAATGGATTTTATTGATTAAAGAAAACTAGACATACCTCGAGATCTACTACGGCATCAAATGAAATTAAAAAATAAAATAAATCCTGTCTTTCCTGTTTTTCTATTAAAAAAACAAAAACAAACAACAAAAAACCCAGCAGTTGGTGATTAATCTTCACATCGTAAAAAATGTTTCCAGTTGTACCATTTAATTTGATAGACTGCGAATCAAACCTTACCCTTGGTGAAAGAGCATTACATAATGCGGATCCCAAATTATGGAACTCACCCTCACTCTCTATTAGGGAATCACTCACAGTTAAAGGGGAAGTTCACCCTGGAATTTTATTGGTCTTAAAAAATGAAGAAAAATAAAAGAAAAATATTAGTGAAGGTTTGGAGGAAATCGACCAAAAAATTAGGAAGTTATGAATATTCAAAGTTTTGATTCTGTGACGTCACATGCGAGCAGATCTCCTATGTGTTATGTAGTGTAAATTCCATAAAATG
>CALNVZ010000218.1:5329833-5377525 GCA_940671915.1 Paracentrotus lividus
GGGTACATGCAGGTAATATGGGCCAGCAGGTAATATGGGCCACCTGAAGCAAATCATGTCGTGACCGTCGACCGGTGACCGGTGTGAGCACCATAATGTTGTTCATATGAACTGTATACGAAAATATATCGTCGTGAGAACATCTGATGCCGAAATTTCTCTGAGAAAATTGCTGAAAACCAACAAGGTAGATAAAACTTACGGCATTTTTTTACCCTGATTTAAAATTTGATATTTCACAGAATGTGATGGTGAAAGAGTGTTTGAGGGGGTAACCTCAATTGTTTTGTATATTTAGTAAGCTTATAGTTTCATTTTGATCATACTAGCGTGTACAGGTCAATTTGTTTTAGTGAAGGGATGCAATGTGGCACTTAATGCTTGCCTGACACAGCAACATTAGTGCAGATAATATGGGGCTTCCAAAATGGGGGAAATGATTCTGATACTTAGTATTGGGATGAGGCATTAATCTCTTTGCTACGATTTTTTTGTGGTATATTCACAGTATATAATTTTTTTATTATTTTTTTTAATTATTTATTCGGCTCTTTGAAACACATAATCATACATATTCATTTCAAAATAAATGACAATAAAAGTACATAATCAATGCAAATTATTTTGTAGCAGTCAACCCAGTGCATCAGTGGCGGCCAGGGAAGAGGAAAGCAAACTTAATCACTGTAACTATCATAGTCCCTCTGCCCAAAATAATATAAAATATAAATAACTAATTTTAGGCCTATATTGACTTGTATAATGAAAATAATATTCAAATAATATTAAAAAAAGAAATAATATACAAAATACATAACAATGAAATATATAGTCAAAGGATTTACTGAAGGGTCTTATAATTTCAAATTATATCTTAAAGTTAATGATTTTCAACATTTTAAGCAAATTCCAGACATGGTAGAGTCATTGTAGTTTTTAAAACATACATTAAATACATGTGCCCATATTACCTGCACGTGCAGGTAATATGGGCACTTTGGTAATGACGTCAACATTTGAATATTGCAGACAGGGGGGTTGGTGATAATTGTTTTTCTTCACAATAAAAGTTAGAGAAGTAGTTATTGATTCATATAAACAAAGATTAAACTGTGTGTAATTTCGTAATTTTATGCAAATTAGGCAAATGAGCTTAGGGGGCCCATATTACCTGCATGTACCCTACATTGAAAGTTGATATTTTTCTTTTGGCACCGTTAGTTCATTTCTTTCTTCACTAGTTCAAAAACAGGACATCTGGTTTCGACCGGTTAAAGTTAATCTATTCTGTCTATTTCAGATGATCAATTTAAATAATGTTTATTGGAGCACATTCACTGTCACACAATGCTACATGAAATTAGTGCTTAGACGTATTTTGAGAAGGGTATTTAAACCAAATCTTTTGGAAGACTGCCAAGAATAATAGCAGAATAAAAGCAGTCATGCAATCCATCCTTTATAGTCAAATAATTGAAAACGTGGCAATCCTGGTAATGCTACAGTCACACAGACACTTAAGGCGGGCTCACACTATGCGACTTGCTGCGGCGCGATTTTTTAAACAAACGGTAGTTTGCATTATTAATGCGACATTTGAAACATGCAAAGTTCTCTTATGAGATGTAAAAATTGTAAAGGAACAATTTTATCAAAATTTTATTCCAATGCGTGTCTTTAATTAGGAGTAAAGGTCAAATTACCTTAAAACCGCAAGATCGCAGTGACGTCACTGCGATTTGGAAACAATTAGATTTTATACAGTGAAGGGGGTTCGCAATCGCCTTGAAATTTAACTTTGATATTCATAGGAATACCCACAACTTTGTACATTATGAATTTCCTTGTTTGAATGTTTGTATCAGATAATATTAAAGTTTTCCTGAAAAATCGCACCGCAGCAAGTCGCATAGTGTGAGCCCGCCTTTACGTATAGTTACGTCTGGTTGCGTCCAAAAATTATTTTCTTTTCTGTGGATCCCCACTGATGCCTTCCCGTCATAGTCAGGAGTGGAAATAGTGATAATTTCGTTCATCCAATAAAACAAAGAATTTCATAAGAAATGATAGAATAGAAGATGAAATAAGATTAAAACAACAAAAACATAACTATACGTAAGTGTCTGTGTGACTGTAGCATTACATCCAGGGATTCAATCAAACCAAGGCGATTGAATGCATTTATCTAAAATCTTGTTTCCGCTTTGTCATTGCTATTGTTAGATATATTGCGAAATAATGTGGAACTCCCCTAAAATAACAACAGCATAGTTTTCATTGTGGTACCAATAGGCCGCACAAAATATTCCTTCCTAGGTCTGCTCTTCGAGGCGCAGACCTCGAATTTGACTGGCCTGATGGTTTTTGTGAAACAACTCCTATGAAAGAAATAATTATAGATATTGAAACTATTTTCTGAAAAATATATTTCTATAAAGAGGAATCATTGGTGCTTCAGATGAGTCCTCTGAATAGAAACCTTATTTCATGGTATAAGAGCCAAATAGATGATGTGATAGCACACAATCTGATAACGTTTCATTCCAGGCTGATTTTAGAAAAACCCAGCTGAA
Organism: Paracentrotus lividus; assembly: GCA_940671915.1. Taxonomy (NCBI): domain Eukaryota; kingdom Metazoa; phylum Echinodermata; class Echinoidea; order Camarodonta; family Echinidae; genus Paracentrotus; species Paracentrotus lividus. Next base: position 5,332,407 of record CALNVZ010000218.1, read on the forward strand.
GAATGTCACTCCATAATTTGAGGAGATACAGACAACATTATTATGTAGTTATAGCAGAAGCATGAATATCCTTGATATACACAATTATTTTTCATGATTTTTTAAATTCATTTTTAACACATACCCTATGGGGTGAATACTCTCAAAATTACGAGTAAAATATAACTTAGAGCTGTTCACAAATTATGTTTCTAAAGTAAACCATGTGAATATTTTAACTTCGTGTCCTATTAACATGATTAATTTGAAATGTTAAAACTTAAAATCTGAACTTTGAATTAAGATTGATTTGATTTATAGCTTTGGTTTAGTAAAGGTGATGTGTCAAAGTTAGCATGATGTGTCAGGACCTGACATTTTGCTGACCCAACGATACAGATACAGTTTAAGTTTATTTATCAAATGGGTAAAAACCAATCCGCTGTTCTTATCATACATTCTTTTATAATGAATGTTCTTCTTGAAAATATCGAATATTAGAAATTCTGTGTACAAAAAGTTATGATAGTCGTCTAAAATCTGTGTGACAATCACGGCAAGAGTAGAGCTTTCAATTGCTTTCAATTTTGCTCAAATTGAATTTTCGCTGATCCCAGGCCTTTATTCCGTCTTAGTTTTGATATAAGAACTAGGAACTTTCCTCGTAATAAGCTGCCTTATTTCAATTGTGGGTCGTTATCAACTTGGACATGGGTGTCGAAGGTGGGGGAATGGGGGGGGGATGCATCCCCCAATAATTTCGGTGGGGGGGGTGGTGTGTACAATAATCCCCCCCAATATTTTGATATCAAGAAAATAAAAAATATCACATTATATGCATATAAATTTACCCATTACAAATTCGTTATCATATAAAACACTTTTATGAAATTATTATATCATTTTGCAGTCTAAAATACGTATTTCTGTCATTCAAAAATCCAAAATTTTCTCACTCTTCCGTTAATCATGTTAATCTTGCTTGTGTGTGTCTGATATATTGTAGTAATCATGTAATACACAAAACACCGTGTAGATAATGGAAGCGCAGATCATTGCAGATGTTTTACTATTCACAATTGGAAAAAAAAACCCATTGAAATCGATAATAATCAGGGGCACCGATCCCATGGCGCATATAGGGGACAGGTACCTCGATAAGTAAAACTGAAGGCATAAGTATTCCCCCTCAAAAATCCACGATAGTTTTGATAAAATAAATAATGAATATTAAAGAGTCTGTAACACTTATCTCGGCTCTTCATCGACAAGGTAACATTTTTGGACTCGGACCATTGATTATATAATACACTTTTCTCTACTATTCTCCGGGGGCTAAATGCCCTCTCTTCAAAATCAATCGCTACTTTACTCTCAAATTTCAGATAACTGTTAAAAATTGCCTGAAAATTTTCAGCTCGCGCTTCGCGCTCGCATAGAGTGCAAACCGCACTTGACTTTGTTCATCTTTTAGGCATGTAGGCCTATTAACGTCACGATGGTACTTTAATCATCCAACTCCATCCCCGTTTCGTGCTCCTATGAGGCTACAAGTACCTTGTTTCATCAGGTCACTATTATTGAGAAAATTTTCAGCTCGCGCTTCGCGCTCGCACAAAATTTCGGAGACAGATTTGGGACTACTTCAGATTTTTTTTTTTTAATGAATTGTCGCGGAGACGTCTCGGAGACGTCTCCTGATTTTCGGAGACGGATTTGGGACTACTTCAGACTTTTTTCATAAATTGTCGCGGTGACGTCTCGGAGACGTCTCTAATACTTTTTATCCGTCGCGGAGACGGATTTTTATTCTGGCGCGGAGACGTCTCCGCGAAGTGAGATAGCACCCTTATAGTCAACTTCAATATAGCTGAGGCGACCTATCTCTATCATGTTTATTCAAAGGCTTTTTGAGAAACATGCACCGTCACACAACAATGCTGTATGAATAAACATTCGCCTGATGTGAGAGATGAATAAGGTAGGATACGGTTGGTAGCCCTACTGGATTCAATCCAGCTTTTTTTTCTATGGCGTACCAGGGGCCTTGGGACAATATTAAAAATTCTATAGAATTTAGGAAGCAGGAAGATAAAAAGTTCTGCTTTTCTTCTCATTCGGGGCTGTAAATCCTAAGGTATGTTTACTTATTGAAGATAAGTAAACATACCTTGGGATTTACAGCCCCGAATGAGAAGAAAAATCCATTTTGCGAATGCCGTGTCTATGGCTTTGTTCAGGTTTCGCACTAATAGGCCATTAACTGTAATTTTGATTCACTCCTCGCGTCGCTAAAAATTCAAAACAACTTTTTTTTTAAAGCAAAGTTTAGAAGATTTTATTCCCACATTATTTCCAGCAGCCTTGCACCGAACCCTTCTCGAAACCACCAGGGGTGAAAAGGTATATTCATGCCCTTATCTACCCTAAAATGAATAAATAAATAAATGAATAAATAAATAAATAAATAAATAAATAGAATAAAAAAACAACAACAACCAACGTACAACCCACACACTCATTCTCCCTCAACGCACACACTCCCAATAAAATAACCTAGCCCTGTCTCCCTCTCTGTTATTCGAAAAATCCCCCCCCAACCCACACGATGGGTTTACTAATGTATCTACGCCCTCATTTAACCCAAACACTCATACACCCCACAGACGCACAGCACACACACACACACACACACACACCGTTAAACCACATCCTCTCGTTTTCTCTCACAAACGCACAAACAAACACACACACACGCACGCGCACACAGACACACTAAACAAACACACGCACATATCCACAGTCACGCACACACAATCACCTCTCGCACTTTCTTTCACCCAACCTCGCTTTTGCATATGCATACCCGCCTCTCACCAACACGCACATCACCACATATACCCCACACACATTTATTCCAAAAGATTCAGTTAGAAGTTAGGGTCAAAATATTTTTGGGGTATATATCTTTTATCTAAAAAAAATTTTTTTTTAAATAGTGATCTCTTTAATTTATGAACAATTTTTACTTTATCGTTTCTGTTTATCATTCTACTTAGATTGAATTTGAGTGTTTAGTAATTTATATCACTGCATAAAATTCTCGAAATCTTAAAGACTCGAAATGCGATAAACTGCGTAGGCCAAGGTAATGAGAATTTTCTTTGGAAAATATGAATGAATCATTTTGGATCAAATAAGCTGAATAATTATTAGTCTATTAACAATATTTTTGCAAGGGTAGAAATATGTTCATTTTAATTACAGTAAAAAAAAATAGTAAAAAAAAAATTATTTTACAATCCAACCTACAAGCTGATACGGGCACTTATAAATCAGGTCTAAAATTGAACAAAACTATAATTGGAGGCATATACATTTATATATACATTTAGAAAGAAATTTTGACAAATACAACAACATTACCTTTACCGATATTTTTTACATGAAATGCCGTTTTGAACAAAATAAAAAACAACAACTAAACAAAACAACTTCAAATCTTCAATTATTTTTACAGAGCTTATAACCCCACACAGCCTTGTGATTACAAATCATATTACATTTCCTCATTTCTTCGCCTGTCATATATATTCTAGCTTATATAATATATACCATATACCGCTTTCAAAGGGTTTTGGATCTTGGTATGATTAGTATACAGAATTAAAATAAGGCCTGTACCTATTCTTGTATTATAGCCCAAATTTATTTTAAAAAGTATGAAATTTCGTTGTTTATTCAGATATATCCAATGAATTGTACATGCTGACTACATACATGTACATGTATTATGATCAATGTAATCACGTAAACGGAAATATCTATACCGCAATGTGTTGTTTAACAATCAGGGTATATCACAAACAGGCCTTCTGTGCATCATGAAAAGAAGCATGTGTACTGTGATATGAAACCTATGATGGCGAGCTGTTGGGCACTGGTTAGTAAGTTCTTGGTTATAGCAATCTACAAAAGAGAAATAAGTTATTTAAATACATGTTTACTTCTCAAACTTGACAATTTCTGGCATTTTATGGTCATTTTTTTTTTTTTGGAGCTTGCACATCTTTATTATTAGCAATGATTGCACTTTGTTTTACCAATCAGAAACAAATATTATAAACTGAAAACTTCAGAAGCTTCAATTAATTTGAATTTTTTGTGTGACTATTTAACAAAAAATGATATGCCAAATCTCTCAAAAAATGCCCTCTGTAAATTCGGTATTTTACAGTCACACATTACGTGATTAACAATGTTTTTGTCTTTAAAGACCACTTGAATTTTATGCAACAAAGTACTGAGAATGTTCACTTCACCCACAATAACATCCACTTGTATTTCAGACAGTTCACGTGCGAATGTTGTCAAACCAATTTCTGTGCAAAAGTGTCCGCGTTGAAAATGAAGCAATTAACAGAACGCTTAATAAAAGATGTGTACCCCTATAAAAAAAAATAATAAAATAAAAAATAAGTGGTTGACCTCATGCCTCACAATCTAAGAGAAATATCATTTTATTTGTTTACAACACACTCACAAAACCTGAAGAAAAACAAGGCAATCTTTTTTTTTTTAGTCCAGTGAGCCAGACATGACAGATGGGTATACTCTAATTGTAAAGCAACCCATATGGTCGTGCAATGAGAAAAAAAAATTGAATTCTGTACTTCGTGTGGTGTTATGATCCTCCGATTTAAAAACCACATTCATATATTAATATTCATGTCTGTTTAGCAGATCGATGTAGAAAAGTTTCCAAACTATATTCTTTCATAAATAACAATGTTCAACACTATTAACAATATATGCATTATTTTTGAGCTGCCTGAAAAAAGCGAACTCAGGCATTTAGGCACATAAAGAGTTGTCTCTATGATAGAGATAACAAAATGGACTAATAATCTTTCAATATGACATGCGATTTCACAAGCTAAAGACTTATCTCAGGAAACTCTACTCGATGTTCTCACTCTTCCAAAACTTGTTAAAGTTTTTATATGTTATAAGGAAGAGGTTCATTAGTTTTTTCACGAAGAAACAATTTTGATCTTTTTAAGTATAATGCACGAGCAATGAACGAAGACATTACTGTTATGAAAACACATATTATCAACACAAAAGTCAGAGGGTAAATTAGTTCTGTATTTTGGTTTTCCAATGGGCCTAATCTTGATGCTGCTGATGCTACTCCTTTAGACGATGTTGTTTTTGTCTCTGATAATGTTGATGTGACGTAGGCTGCAGAAATCGTATGAACGTTGGCAGATGTGGTAGAAGGACAAGGGTCTCCCATACTACCTAGATTTGTGTGAGATATTGGATCCCATACAAATTCATTGCATTTACACCTTTCTTTAATTTCTGTCGCAGGGGAGGAGCAACAGAATACAGGATGGGAGTTTTCCAGAACCAGGATGGTCTGTTCATACGTGGATGTCCTCCGAGATTCAGACGGAGAACTTAGTGGAGGCATCTCCAGACCGTTTTGGTAGCATTGAATCTTACCATCCATACTCCCAATCGGAGCTATGCAGTGTAGCTTCACCCAGTCCTGGGCGGTATGTCTTCCACTCAATTTACAACGTGCCTTACCAGGGAGATATTCAACATTTAATCTAACTCTTGTGATGTAGTCATTGTTGTTCGCCAGGAGGATGTAGGTACCTGCATCATCTCTGGTTATTGGATCAATTATCAACTGGAGGGAGCACTTACTAGTTCCTATCATATTCCCTAGCAATTCAACTGTAAATCTTTCGGATATGTCAGCATTTAGATTTATTGGATCATCAGAACTGTAAAATGGAAGTCGGTGCCCATATTGTAATTTAATCTGTGAACTGCCACATGGGTAGGGAAAATCAAAGTGGGCCACTTTGGTCTCTATGGCAGTATGAACATAATCACACCTGATTGATGTTATTAAAACATTCCAAATTAATGCAATAAATTTAATGTGTTTCACGTCAGACATGCTGTGGCCGGTTGGGGATAAAATATCCAACTTACAAAAAAAAAATCAACAACAACAACCATGCAAGCAATAGTATAGTGTGTATAGTATAAAATGGAAGCCAAACAAACTTTACCCAGTTTTGAAATTACTGTTTGACATTTGACTCCTGAAAAACTCCTTTTTCTGTTTTCGTTGCACTTGCAAAGATGGACCAATATGTTATTTCCGACATTGTATTAGCACGAAGAAGGGGATCTCTCTTTATGTTACTTCGTGTATGCGTATCAAACTTTGATGTTGCGGAATATACCAGATACCGAAGCAAAAGTACAATTAACATGACAAAAATAACTACTAGCATGATTACAAACGTGTCTTTGAATGGATTATCGTCCACATTATTTCGATCTGTGGTTGTTATTATTTTGCTCACAGTCGCTGGGGTGGATGAGCTATCATCGTGAAAATGAGGAGAGGAATGAAGATCGGTAGTTACATACACAGGTGTAGTTGAAGGACACGGATCGAGAGTGTCACTTGACTCTTCGTTTGTTGAAGGGTCCCAAGCAAAATCCTTGCAGTCACACCTTTCCTTAGGTTCTATCGCAGGGGAAGAGCAACACAATACAAGATGGGAATTGTCTTGAACCAAAATGGTTTGTTCTAAAGTTTTTAAACTTTCTTCTAAAGGTTCACTCAGTGGTGGCATCTCCATACCATTTTGGTAGCATTGAATCTGTCCTTCCATACTCCCAATCGGAGCAATGCAGTGTAGCTTCACCCAGTCCTGGGCGGTATGTCTTCCACTCAATTCACAATGTGCCTTACCAGGGAGATATTCAACATCTAATCCAACTCTTGTGATGTAGTCATTGTTGTTCGCAAGGAGGATGTAGGTACCTGCATCATCTCTGGTTACTGGATCAATTCTCAACTGGAGGGAGCACTGACTAGTTTCTATCATATTCCCTAGCAATTCAACTGTAAATCTTTCGGATAGGTCAGCATTTAGATTTATTGGATCATCAGAAGTGTAAAATGGACGACGGTTCCCATACTGTAATGTGATCTGTGAACTGCCACATGGATAGGGAAAATCAAGCTGGGCCACTTTGGTCTCTATGGCAGTTTGAAAATAATCACACCTGATTGATATTATCAAAACATTACAAATTAATGCAATAAATTGAATGTGTTTCAAGTCAGACATGCTGTGGCCGGTTGGGGATAAAAATATTCAGCTTACAAAAAAACAACAACAACCATGCAAGCAATAGTATAGCGTGTGAAGTATAAAAGGGAAGCCAAACCAACTTTACCCATTTTTGAAATTATTGTTGACAATAAACTATTTTGAAGAAGCTCTTCTTTGAAGCTCCAATTACGAAAATAAATGTAGCTGCCTACTTTATACTTAGAGCCAACCAAAAGAAACAAAAATTGCTAGAAATTCAATGTTTTGTATTTTCCTCCAATGTGTTCTGTATACTAAAATGCTGATTGAGGTGACTGTAAGATTGATTTTTCAGGTACAGATGCCTTGTAAAACATTTATTACAACTGATCAAATCCCTTTTTTCCTCCAGTCAGTAAGAAACCTTCTCTTGCGATCTTTTGTGTGGTACTTGTAAGGTCTATCGATATGCAGCAAACTCCAGTTATTTGAATCTTCAAATTAGCCAATGGTGTTTCAGATGGGATCCAGCCTTGTTAAAAGTTTGATATTATGTTGGAAAGTCAAATGTATCTGTAAAAAAAAAAATAATAGAAAATGGGAAACAAGAATAAATCGTTTGTACACCATTTTACGAACACGAAGGGCGTTGAGAAAGAGAAGTAAATTTTCTTTTTTCCCCTTTCTCAATATCTTCCTCAAAACATTCAACATGTATTTCTTTTTAAGATTTCATTTTCATTTTTCACATCGCCACTACCCGACACCCCAAAACCTCACCCTGAACCTAATTTTAACTCAAAACTTAAGCCTAAATTTAACCATCATATTGAACCTAATCATGTTTCATGGTAAGGTTTTCAGGGCTGTCAGGTAACATAATAAAGTGAGGTCACAACGCCATTCTTATGAAAAATATAAACTATTCACTTCATTTCCCCTTGATTTCTATTGGCAAGATCGCGTGACTGCTGATACGTGGATATCGTCATGAAATTAATGATCAATTGTGTCTTGCATGCATGAAAATAAGAATAAAATTATTTTCAGCTCTTCCTTATCATGCTTAATATAGGGTTAGGTTTCAGAGGTGTCAGGAACACAGTAAGTGAGGTCACCACACCATTGTATGAACAATGTTATTCACTTTATTTTCCCCTTTATTTGTATTGTCAAGATCACGTGACTGCTGATATTTGGATATCGTCATAAATAATCATTTGTGTCCTGACGTGCATGGAAATAAGAACAACATTCTTTTCAGCTCTTCCTTGAAGATTTATTTATTTTTGTTTGTTTTTTGGGGGGTATTTTTTCAAAACTTTCTTCAATAGGTTGTTTTTCTATTGAACAGTGCGTATTAGCATGGCATGTTTTCTTTTGTGCTGCTTTGTTAGGCAAGCACAAAGGGGTTACTAAATATCTCACTGCATTTTTAATCCAAGTGAATGAAGCAATTTTATGTTCTCTTTGATTCGTTGGGATAGTTCTTTTTTTTTTTTTTTTTTTTTTGGTTCGTTTGGGTTCGTCTGGATTTTCTCTCAGTTCGTTTGGGTTTTTCTAAATTCGTTGGGTTTTCAGGTTTCGTCTAGAAAATGGCCAATTTGCCGGGAACCCGAATTAAAAATTTTATAGTAGTACTAGTAGTTTCAAGTGATATATGTTTAATTATTCATTTGTAATTCAAAGTAAATTAAAAAAATTGAAGAGCATATGTTGAGATTTGAAACAAAACTACAGGGGGTTACCGCATCACTCTATAAATTTGCAAATAATCATCATAATTCTTTTTAAATATAAGTAAGTAAAAGTCCCATTGAATTTTTCCTTCTTTAAATATGAAATTGAATCCTTGGTTTCAAGATATGTATTGCTACAACTCCACCTCACCCAGCAATTATTGGTATCCTTTTCATTAGGATTTTATTGCACCATGACTGAATAAACGGCAATCTATCAAAGACTCTAAAATCTAACTTAAGTCAACTGGCTAGGTGAAGATTTTGAAAGACCTGTTTGTAAGTATTCACAGGCACACACACCAACACACCGACACACACAAACCCTCACACACCGTCGCCCTCACCCTCTCACACTTTTCCTATCTCTCTCTGTTTGTTAGTCTTACAATTCTTCCACTTTCCTTCTTTATAATACTCCTATCAATTTGAAATTATTAGTAATCGTATTCGTTAATCATTAAATCCTAAGTATTTTGATATGATAATTGTTAACGGAATATTATTAATTAATATTTTTAATTATTATTATTAAAGTAGCAAATCAGCTAAATTTACCATTAAATAATAATACAAAAAAAAATATTTTACTAACATTAATGAGTATTTGCGAATTTTCAGTTTCTTCTGGATTCGATATAAAGTGCGTCCCAAAAAGGACTATACACTTTTCAAATAGCTCCCAAATAGAAAAATATGTTATCATTGGGGAAAAGGTTTATAACTATATGAAGCTCATATCCTCAACTATCATTATGATACCAAAAATTCCGAAAATAACGCATGCTTCAGTGAGTAATTCCCACTTTTGCAAAGGACACAAAAATTAGCCAGCGCAGGAATTCACTATTCATTTTGCACGTGGGGGCGGATTTTTTTTTGTTTTTTTTGTTGTAGCCCAATTTTTTTTCCCTCCAGAATCACGAAAAAAAATAATTATTGCATGGAGAAGTCCCAATTTTATAAGCAAGACTGTTTTATTCTTTACCGCAAGAAGTGGCCGTATAATGTTTCGAAATAAAGTCTTTATGAAACAAAGACGGCATGAATGCAATCGCGGAATTAATTATTTAGTTATGGGGTGATAACGGGCCGATGTTAGAAGCGAAACGTATTCTTTATCGGAAGAAGTCGCCGTCGATAACGTTTCGAAATAAATTCTTTATGACATAAAGACGGAGCGAAAACAGTTGCGGAAATAGTTATTTAGTTATAGCGTAATAAAGGCTCGTTTTTAGCAGCAAATTCTTTACTGGTAGAAGTCTCCGTTGATAATGTTGTGAAATAAATTCTCCGAAAATCAAAATTTAACAGCAGAAGCTGTTAGATAATGACACCCCTCCCCCGAAAAAAAAATGCCCCTAATCTGTAGGTTATTCACATGTGACCAACATACAGTCCCCAACATTTTTATACCATTCGCTCAGGCAGCAGTTGCTCAGATAAAAACAAAATCAATCTTGATCCACGCCACTTCTTGTCTTGATGCAATACATGCTTTGCCCACGAAATACACATGTATCATCCTCCGCTGAGACTATTATTGCATAATATCCTATTGATTTTGAATTACAACACCGTGTTTGTTACTAAAATAAGTTTTTTCATTTTCGGATTAACGAACCTTCGGAATAACGAACCTTGTTCGTTTTCGGATTAACGAACCTTATTTCGTTTTCGGATTAACGAACCTTATTTCGTTTACGGATTAACGAACCTTCGGAATTACGAACCTTCGGAATAACGAACCCTTGGAATAACGAACCTTCGGAATAACGAACATCCCCTATTTTACACAATCACTTTTCCATTTAATATAAATATGATATTAGGCTTACATTTAATTAATTCTCGGGGGGAGGGTATTTCCGAAATAGCAATGGGCATGATCATCTACATGTAGCATTGTCTAGGGGTAACCCATAAAATGTATATCACAATCGACAGCATAACCCCCCCCCCCAAAAAAAAAAAAAAAAAAAAAAAAAAAAAAAAAAGGTTTAAATTTCATGAGAATTCATGGAATAATTTTTTTGCTCGTTAAGATGGTATCTCACATGATGAGGAGACGTCTCTAAACGACAGACAGAATTTAGAGTTAATCTCAAGTGAAAATACATACTTCACCCCAAAATGAGTTAATATGGAGAGAAATTGTGTATTTTTACTCCAAATTCACTCGAATTCCACTCAAAATTCACTTTCTTCTGATTCAAAAGTAAACATAGTTACTAAGATGTCAAAATAAATATGCACGCCAAGTATTAAACGCTGATTACTGTAGGGCCTACCCCATCAGTTCAGTTACTGGATACTTTAAAATGGCAATCTATAGAAATTAGATTCAATTTTCAACATTGCATTTCAGTTTTTAAATCATTAAATGGATTGTCTCCTCCATATATCAGAAGACTTATATCTTTTCGCCATACCACTTACCCTACTAGACACGTTATAACAAACCAATTATACTTGCCTAAACCGAAAACCGAAAACAAAAAATGCTCATTCTCATAAATTGCAACTAAACTAAAGCCCGTCTCACACTGTGCGATTTGCTGCGATGCGATTTTTTGAAAAACTGTTATATTATTTGATATGGACATTCAAACAAGGAAATGAATGCTGTCCAAAGTTCTTGGTATTCCTGTGAATAATAAAATTGTAATTCACGGCTATTACGAACCCCCTTCTCTGTATAAAATCAAATTGTTTCTATATCGCAGTGACGTCACAGCGATCTTGCGATTTTAAGCTAATTTGACATTCACTCCTAATGGATCGCATTGGAAAAAAAATCGCTTGCATTGTTCCTATACATTTTCTGCGTCTCATAAGATCATTTTGAATGTTGGAATTTCTCACATTTAAGGAAAATTGCTATTTGTTCCAAAAATCGCATCGCAGCAAATCGCACAGTGTGAGGCGGGCTTAACTCACTACCGCTTCATATTCAAGTATCTCCTTCTCTTCAAATATTAAAAAAACGCCTCAGACAATATCAAACTCCTTGAACCCGTTTTTGCATGTAACCATCCCAATGATTTAATTCTTATATTTTTTGTATTCTTTGTATTTTTTTTTTTTGTATTTGTTTTTATCATTAACCATTGCGTTTTTCCTTTGCTACTCTATTGATATCATCATGTTATTTTCCCATGTACTTATTATTTTCATCTGTGATTTCTTTTATGCAAGTCATTGTCACTGTCATTATCTTGTGATTATTTTACTTTTTTATGTTATGTTCATTTATGTACTCCTGACAGGGCTCCATTATAAAGCAGGCCTTTTGGCTTGAACTGGACTACCCTGTCTTTCAAAGAAAACGTGAATAAATAAATAAATAATTTTCACTGATTTTTAGAGAGTAAGTCCGTATTATACATATTCTTACACTACTTGTTGTTTTAAACAACCAATGCAAATAAAAGAAGAAATGAAGAAATCACAATCGAATTATTACATGGCAAAAGCTCTGCTTCTCCTTTTTCATTATGTTGATCCATAACTTATGTTCAAATTTCACGCATCACGACGGTCACTTTAGTACCATGCAATTTTTTAACTGCACGAACGTTTTGAAATTTTGAGTTTTTAGGGTAAACATAATCCTAATCATCTTAGGGATAATCATTCTTTTTTTTTTCTTTTCTTTTTTAATGAAACGTCATGCATAGAAGTTGATGAATACAAGTAAAATAAAAAAAGTTGCATATTACTGGACAATGGGAACTTAAACCACACAAAAATGGAGCATAATAAAAATGAAATAATAATAAAAATTGTCATAGCATATGGTTGATATCTGGCCATATCTGAATTGTTCTGTGTAAATTTATTTAAAAGCATTAGGTATAGGGGAGACTGGGGTAATTATGGCCCCCTTTTTCACATTTCCTATTACTACCATTAAATGAAAAGTCCAATAGTATTCTAATTATGTAAAAATACAGTCAGTCTATATACCTATAATATACGAAGGAAAGTATAAACCTGTGACTTCTCATTTGCATATTAATTACTATTATGTTAACAACTTTATGAGGCCATAATAACCCCACGGGTTGGGGTATTTATGGCCCCTATTGTAATGACTGTATGAATTCAAAGATATTATGCTAATTAATTATGGTAATGTAAAATAAATGTTGATGGGTATTCCTAATACACTTATCAAACAATGATTTAATTAATAATTGGTTCAGCCAAAATGTTGAAATTTTCCAGTCATAGCAATCATGGCAATAGCAAATAGCAATTACCCTAAGTGACATTTTCAATTTGATCATTACTATTGAAGATAATTCAAGTGAAAGCTTTTCTGTTGCGTTTGTTAGTTCCTATCGTTTCTGTTTCAATCAAAATTTCATCTTAAATGATTTAATTAATGATATCAGACCCCAAATAAAAAAAAAGCAGACTTGCCACTTTCCAACGGACAGAATTGTGATTGCCGTACATTTTAGGCTCCCCTAGGCACAAAATTTGAAGTAAATGGCTTATTCATCTCATATGATAGTAGGAAGAGTTTAACTAGGCATGTGTAAAACTTAAATTATCATTGTGTAAAGCAGCAAAGAATTATAAGCTCTCAAAGACAAAGGGGCCATAATTACCCCGGGGCCATAATTACCCCAGTCTCCCCTACATTGTAAGCTGCGACTCCACCATTTCAAATATTATATTTTGTTCTCAAACAAATGATACTACATGTAAGTATACTACTATTAGTATAATCATGATTAAGATCATAAACAATGATAAAAAAAAGTAACTTTATGTACAAGTATATCACATTATACAGTACGTTGAGGGTGGGGGTTGGTATTTATTACATTTTCGAAGCGATCTGCGACCACAAATTAGCATAAACGTGATCAAAGCCTATACAATCTTATCGCCCTTATACGAGTGATGTATCATTCAAGGCATATTCCCCAATGAATCTTTTATATTCAAAATAATTGCCGGTGCACATACACAAATATAACTTTCCTTACCCAACTTACTTGGTCAACTGAAATCACTGTTCCTTCTGTCGTCCTAAAATCCTCTTGAAAATCGCGATTTGCTTTCTATAGACACAGGATAAAAATGTTTACTTTATTTGATCGTCCAACATTTCCGAGGTAGGGTAACCGATGTCTACAGGCCTGGGATGTACAGGGCATTTACTTAATTACGGTACGTAGTCATAAGGCAGGCAAAAATTATACATGTATATCATTGATCTGAATTGAAGAAGAATGTTTCAAAATGCAAAATTGTTTGAGACCTCTTCCAGAGATTAAAACTTGCAAGTTACACCCCTAAACCAGCTTTAAATATTCATAGATTCCTTTGAATATTCAGAATATTGCCGAAGGCCAACTTTGGAGTTCCCCTTGAATGATTGTGTTTAAAAGGCCGAGGCAAACTTAACAAACACCCGATTTTTTTTTTTTTTTTTTTTTTTTTTTTTTTTTTTTTTTTTTTTTTTTTTTTGGGGGGGGGGGGTATATGTGTGCAAAAGCGCAGAAATTATTATCATAACATTACGCTCTTTTGCATTCTCAGATCATCCACTTGAATCTTAAACGCTCGTCGTAGGTCCCCGGCCGAGCAGTGAAGTTCTGTCGTTGAGTGACCCTTCTCATGGAAATAAATTTTATAATGTTCTATGTTAAATATGTATTTCATAAAAATATCCGAAAGTCGTTAAGAACAAAATATTCACATTTTTGCAAAAAGATGAAGAAATAAAACAAAGAAGGAAAAGAAAGAACATAATAAGCTCAAGAAAATTATCCAATTATAATGGGTTCATTTAAATAATGTTTATTGGAGCACATTCACTGCCACACAAAGCTACATGAAGTTGGTGCTTAGACTATTTTGAGAAGGGTATTTAAATTAAATCATCTGGAACACTGCCAAGAATAGTATAATAAAATCAGTCATGCAATCCATTCGTAGTCAAATAAATGGTAATCCTGGTAACATCCAGGGATTCAATCAAACCAGTGCGATTTAATGCATTTTTCTAAAATCTTTTACCTTTTCTTCTTTGCTATTGTAAGAGATATTGCGAAATAATGTGGAATTCCCCTCAAATTACAGCTGCATAGTTTTCATTGTGGTACCATTTGGCCGCACAAAATATTTTTTTCCCAGGTCTGCTCTTAGAGGCGCAGACCTCGAATTTGACTATTCATGCTATTCGAAAGCCGGTAATCATGGTAATGTCCTCTGTGGGCCTGATTTTTGTAAAAACAACTCATATGAAATAAATGATAGATATTGAAACTATTTTCTGAAAAATATATTTCTATAAAGAGGAATCCTTTGTGCTTCAGATGAGTCCTCTGAATAGAGACCTTATTTCATGGTATCAGAACCAAATAGATGATGTGTAAGCACAAAATCTGATAAAGTTTCATTCCAGGCTGATGTAGGAAAAAAAAAACAGCTGAAGAATATCACTTCATAGCTTGAGGAGATAAAGACAACATTATTATGTAGTTGTAGCAGAAGCATGAATATCCTCAATATACACAATTATTTTTTTTTTTTTTTTTTTTTCAATTCATTTTTAACACATACCCCATTAGGGTGAATACTCTCAAAATTATTTGTAAAATATAGCCGTTCACAAATTATGTTCCTAAATAGCAAAGTCTTATGTTGATACCCAAAGTTTTCAACTTCATGTCCTATAGACAAATGATTGATTTGAAAATTTTAACTTGAAAACCTTATCTTTGAATTAAAATCAATTTGATTTTGGCTTTTGTTTAGTTAAAGTTTATTCATCAAATAGGTACAAGCCAATCCGCTGTTCATATCAACATTCTTAAAAATCTTAATCTTGAAAATATCGAATATTTGAAACTTTGCGCACAAAAATTTATGACAGTCGTCTGAAAAATTGTGTCACAATTATGGCAAGAGCAGAGCCTTCAATTGCTTTGAATTTCGCTCAAATTGATTTTTGGCTGATTCCAGGCCTTTATCCCGTCTTAGTTTTGATATAAGAACTAGGAACTTTCCTCGTATTACGCTGCCTTGTTTCAATTATGGGTCGTTATCTAATTGGAATTATTAATATTATTTCTTACAGTATTTCTTTCTTAAATTATACATAATGTTTTTTCCAAAAATCAAACCGAAGATTCTTTAAAAATAGATTTTCAGGTAAAAGAGAATAACACGATAAAATAATAAATACACAACATTAAAGACATTTACGACTAGCTTTTATTTGCGTGCACTTAGTAACAATGTTTGAATATGTATGTGGTAGGTCAGTGATGTTTTAACTTATGGTGTCTTATTATTTTCTGCAGTAGGGCGGCATATCATATACAATATCCAGTAATTCATCTGTATGCTTTAAAATATATACACAGAACTATAATATTGTCCAGAGAAGCTTCGCAAGTTTATATGCATCGAAAATACTAATGGGGTTGAGCTAAAAGCTTGTAGCTATCCATATTGAAGATGAAATACAAAAGAAGAAGAAATAATTATGCACTCTAACTCTAACAATTTTAAAGATATACTGGTTCATTGTTTATATCATGCTAATATAGTTTGTTGGCTATCATTTGGAAGTATTTTTCGATATTTGTAATATGCATGTTCAAGGTCAGAGGTCAAAAGAAGTGGGTCACGTGTGTGACTTCACAGAACAGCATGATTTTGAAAGTTCAATTTCATTTTGAAATTCCTGTGAGTTTTAAAATGATGAAATGTTCTTATTGCTGTGAGATATGCATTATGGACCTGCTAACCATAAAATACCACTGAATAGCAGTCATCTGTGAAATTTCCTTTTTATCTATTATTTCATATCGTGATATGAACAGCAACAACCAACCAAATCCTATACTTCCAGCGGCGGGAGTCCGCAGGAATCATGAAGCTATACGGACTTCTGCACGTTCGCCCGTCGAACATCATGACGCGGTATCCTTAAACCCTGCTGGGAGGGGTGCGACTGATATGTGCAAGAGACCTATGGCAGTACTTAGGTGTAAGAGAACCATTCAACTAGCATCATTTAATATACAGACACTTACAGCACCACGTGTCACAGAACATGAACGTGGTTTAAAACCAGACGAGCTGTTTTGGAATATGAAGAAGTATAACATAGAAAATGTGGAATCCAAGAACACAGACAAGTACACAGGCCTGAGCTAAGTGACAACAGTAAATGTTTGCAAAGCAGGACTTGGCTATCAACTATACACAGCATCAGCCTGGAGAAAATGATGTACAAGCAGCAAATGGGGGAGTTGGTTTGTGCCATTGGGAAAGTAAGCACAATCGGCGCTGATTGGTGTTGATCGCATATCAAGCAGGATCATCAAGGCCTCTTTTCAGGGAAACCAGCTCTTACTGTAATTGTTGCATACGCACCATGTGAATATGCAGATAATATTGACAAGAATTAACTTTTACAACAAACTCAGAGGAGCAATTGAAATCTGTACCTCGACATAACTTCCTTGTTTATTGGGTGATTTTAAATGCTAGACTTGGCCCTAATGATGTCTTCTTTACCCATAATAAACAGACAAACGACAACGGAATTGCGTTTGTTAGAATTATTTGGAGGACTACCAACTACTTGCCCACTAATACATATTTCAGGGAAGTGGTAACTGTGGCCTGGATGTCACCCAATAAAACAACACACCAGATTGACTACATTACTCACCAGACAAAAGGCGAAAGAGTGTCACATTGTGAAGCTTATGGATCTTTTGCTACTTAGGATCAGACCACAGAGTTGTTACTGCAAGAGTGAGACTCAGTCTACGATCACCGAGTAAGAGTAAATTGAAGAAGAAATAGTTCTTATGGAAAGAACTTTTTGGTGTCGTCAACTGCAGGAAAGATACGCAGTTGAAGTAACAAACAGATTTCAAGTCCTTCAAGAACCAAATGATGGGATTTTCAAAATTACGGAGCACTTTTGTGAGAGCAAACCAAGAAGCAGCAAATACCTGCCTGAGACAAATACCAAGGTAAAGCAAAAGTGCACAGCTGGACCATCAATAACTAGAGCTAGAGAGAGATAAGATGGCTTACAAAGCATATGAGCAGGCCAAAGACGACCCTGGACACATAAGGGAAGCATATAAAGAAGAAGAGAGATCTGTACCAAAAATATGCTTACCTAGAACAACAAGATCTCCTGCAGAAGTAACCCAGATGAACAAGCCAACTGACAATTATAATTGTTTAAGTTGGAAACTTATCAATGATATCTCTGGTAGAAAGGCTACACAAACAGCAGGATACATGGTGAAACAGTACTGATAGGATTAAACTTGGTATACCCATTTCAAGAATCTGCTAGGAAGCCTTCCAAAACATTGAAGAACAATGGGCTATCTACCAACCATCTTTGAGAGCAACCCAATCCCCATTGGTCCATTTTCAATGGACGAGTATAGAAAGCAAAGGATTGCATAAAGTGCAAACAAAAGCAGTGGTGAGGATGGTGTAAACACCTGAAGTGATAAAATAATGTTCCCATTGATGACTAATTCTTGAAATTATAAACCGGCATATTGAGAAGGAGACTACCAGGTGTTTGGTCTACCCTTAATATTAATCCCATCCGCAAAGTCAGGGAATCTAAGAGAAATTACGTGGAAATAAAGCCTGAGCTCTGTAGTGGCAAGACATATAACCCGAATGATCTTAAATCGGATTCGACCATTTATAGATCCTCTCCTCAGAAACTCTCAGAATGCTTCCGTCAAGATCGCTCAACTGTAGGCCAGGTCTTAGCACTCAGAAGAATACTTGAAGGGTGTGAGAGAGAGAAATCTAAGAGCAGTCATCACATTTGTAGACTTCAGTAAAAGCTTTTGACAGTATTCACAGAAGAAAACCTTCAACATACTGCAAGCATATGGAATCCCAGAAAACTGGTCCAAAGCCATCAGTGTCACATATTCGAACACCCACGCAAGGTTTGTTCCCCTGATGGTGAGACAGATTATTTTGAGATACATAGAGGAGTCTTACAAGGTGATACACTGGCTCATTTCCTGTTTGTCATAGCACTTGACTATGCAATGCGCTCAGCCATCAGTGGTAAGGACGAGGAACTTGGATTACTTTGTTTCCTCGGAAGAGCAGACGTGTACCACCAGTAATGATAACAAGACTTGAGCTTTGCAGATGACATTGCTCTGTTATCAGGACTCTGTAGTGAAGGCAGGGAAGCTATTGAAAGCTCTGGAACTGAATGCAAACGTATTGGACTGCAAGTGAACGCAAGGAAAACGAAAACAATGGCAATTATAGCACTCATACAGGTATAATGTGCTACCTCAGATGGGGCAACATTAGAGGTTACAAATGACTTTAAATATTTAGGATCATGGATCCTCTTCAACTGAACATACATTAAAAGAGCGGGCACTTTGCATGGGTTGCCTTAACACAAGATGATGAAGTGTGGAAATCTACAACTAAATGACAACTTAAAGCGAAGGCTTTTTTGTAGCAACAGTTGAATCTGTGTTACTTTATGGGTCTGAAACTGGACACTAACATCCAAACTGGAAAAAGCACTGGATGGAGTGTACACACGTATGCTGAGGGTAGCGCTCAATGTTTGTTGGTATACTTTGTAAGCAATGTACTCTTATGCCAATTACCACGAGTATCAGTTAAAATTCGTATGAGAGACTGAAACTAGCAGGTCATTGATGCGACATCCCGAACTCTCTGCCAATCCGCTCATCCTTGGGACGCAAAGCAGGCACAGGGAAAAGAGACGTTGCGTCTTTTGTGAATGTACTCAAAAGATACTGGACTTTCACACCAGGACTACAAACAGTCATGCCAGAAATGAATTGTTGGGTTGTTGGAACCCGAAATGCACGGCTAAATGCTATTCTGCCCTCGATCTAGTAGTAGTAGTAGTATATCGTGATATCGGGTCACGTGTGTGACCTATAGCAAACTGTACAGAAAAATGAATATATTTTATAAATACAGTCTGTGTCAAATACTAGTAAAATGGTACAATTGGAAAACATTTTTTTTTTTATAGTATGAAGATTAATCACAACCTGGTATTGTTTGATATGTTTGTAAAGCAAGACAATCAGACTTTTCCTCTGCAATTTTTTTTCATCAAATTTGGTGCTGTAGTTTTTGAGATATGACTAGTTTTCTACAATCAAGAAAAATCCATTTTTCGCACGCCGTCCCATGCCTTTGTGTATAGGTTTCGAATAATGGCCGTAAAGTGCTCAATTTCGATATGTTCCTCGTCGCACAAAATTTAGCATAACTTTTGTTTTACGAAAGCAAATTACACGGAACAAAACTTATCAGCAGGGAAAATCATTTGGCTTTATTTTGGTACCATATACACACATTATTTGAAAATATTTCACACCTAAATATATCCGCTGTGGTAAAACTTTTATGAACTCAACCCTAGTCAGTCACTGGGGTGTTATGGTAGCTGTCAAGACTGGGGGAGGGACCGGGAGGGAGGGGGGGGGCATGATGCCCCCTATAAGATCTCGGCTGTTGACCGAGCGAGTGAAAATTTGCACAATGGTAGTGTGTGATGTAAACTACAAGAAAGCACTGTTAATTTTCCCATAATAATAATAATTTATTTCATAAGAATTAATTATGCTAATTTACGCATTGCATGAAGTCATAATTGTTGTTCTAATTGACAGACTAAAGCTTCTGGAATGCTAATTTTGTGTTTGCATAATCTTTATAGGATTCCTAACAATTGTACTTGAAAAAAATTTGGTATCGAAATAAATTCCTTGTGTATTTCATTGTTTTATGAATTTCTTATGTATTTCTTTGTTTTTCGACCTTTTGTTTCGTTTGTTTTGTTTTGTTTTGCTTTGTTTGTTTGTTTTTTTTTCACAAAAATTATTGCAGAACCATTAATATTGCTAAAATAAATTAATTTCAGCCAATGACAGTGAAAATAATCAGACCTTTATGACCGCCCCCACCCAGTGGGTCACGTGTGTGACCAATTTGTTTGCTAATTAATAATCAAATTCAAACTTGTCATGGATTCATATTTAGTGAGATACAAAGTACATTGAATCTAGCTTTGGAGAAATAATAATAATGATAATACCAGAGCCATGGTTAATACGGGGCATAAAATATTTGTGTTTTCTGGTCACAATTTCCAGGGTTAATTATCTTAATATAATCAATTTAACAACATTGGTTTTTTTTTAGTTGGATTAAAAGGAATATAGGCATATAATAATATAATGACAGTAATCCAAGTAAGGAAGTCAGCATATCCATTCCAGACGGGGTTAAAAAATATATATTTCATGTACCGTTTTTTCATCTAATTATCATATATATTATGTTAATGCAAATGAGCATGAAAAAATGCAAAAATCACGAAAAA
Source organism: Paracentrotus lividus (assembly GCA_940671915.1). NCBI lineage: Eukaryota > Metazoa > Echinodermata > Echinoidea > Camarodonta > Echinidae > Paracentrotus > Paracentrotus lividus. The sequence continues at coordinate 5,353,688 of CALNVZ010000218.1, forward strand.
ACATCAGTTCATGAAACTTCAGACATCGTTCTATTTGAATATATGCAGCTTCAGATCAAAAAGCAAAAATTATTTTGTACCCAAAAAGGTTCACTTTTCAAAGAATGGCCCTATAACATAGTCCCTTTTTTCAGGCATGACCATCGTTGGTCACACACGTCAGCCGTGGGTCACGTGTGTGACCAATTTCAAAGTTAATTAATAACTTAATTAAAAGCTATCATGGCTTCATATTTGGTGAGATGCAAGGCACATTGTATCTAGCTTTGGAGAAAAAATTGTAATAATAAAAGAACCATGGTTTTCGGGGGGCGTTAACTTTTCGTGTTTTGGGGTCACGTGTGTGACATTTGATGGTAGTTTATTTCTTTAGTTAATTATCTTAAAACAATCAATTCAACACCATTATTTTTCAGTTAAATTTAAAGGAATGAAGATAAAAAAAAAAGGATATAATGACAATAATCAAAGTAAGAAGACCAGCATATACAATCAAGTCAGGGTCAAACAAATAATATTTTACGTACCATTTTTCTATTCATTTTTTTACATGTTAATTTATGCAAATGAGCATGAAAAATGTGTAAAATTAAGATAAAAATGCATTTCATGAAGCTTCAGACAATGCTCTATATGAATATGCAGCTTAAAAACAAAAGGGAACAACTTTATTTTTTCCCAAAAAGGTTCACTTTTCAAAGAATCGCCCGTGTATTGATTGCCCCCTTTTCAAAAAATAAACTGTCCATGGGACTTCTAAACTGACTATATCATTCTGTTATGGTTCCCTGTTTTGTAAACTATTATCATGAATATTAAATGCCTGTTCAATTCTGAACACGATGTAGTTTGGTCATCGCTTAATTTGTTATTAACTGATTATTTCTCTCAACAACGATTATTCTATATAGGATAGGATGAAAGAGGAACTTGAAGCGTAACATTAATTTCTAGAGCATTTTGCCCCTCCCTCTCATTTACCATGTTTACATAACAATGAACTGAAGAAAACGAGAGAACATCATTTTTAGTTTTCCACTCGTCGACGACAGAGACAGAACAAAAAATGTGTTTGCACTGCCTGGTACTGACAAGACTGACAGAAATTATTTTGGAAATCCCCCTAACATTTTTTTTTTTTTTTTTTTTTTAACAATTTATTAAAGCCTTGTAAAGTGAGAACGAAATAATAGCCGCGGAGAGAATAAAAATCTTTTATTAAATTTTTCCTTGTTGTTCTGGCAAGGAATACTCGAGTATACGATAGTACAAACACTGACAAAAGAACATTCATGACATTCTTTTTCTGCTCGTCATCCTATAGATATCATAACATGTTTATGAAAGCATATTGCAATTTTAGTGATCAGAAATATGTGCTGAAGAAACTTGATGCATATTCCACTGACTGCATTATAATGTTTGGAAAGGTTTTATGTGAATGTGAACGTTTACAACAATGATAACATTCTGTTATGTATTTGCTCTAAAATTCCTTCTTGCATAAAGATTATTATGCTATAAACATGATAAAAGTTGACATTAGGCTTACAAAGCACAAGACCCTCTTTGGTTTAGTTTTATATAATTCCCAACACCGAAAAACGCCGTTTTCGTGTTAAAGAAATATTGATAAAATATACAACGAAAATACAAAACAAACAAAGAAATAAAAAACAAGCAAACAAGAAAAAAATAAATCCAAATTTTGAGTTTCTGTAACCTTCATATTTATTTCATGTTAAAGGGTGAAGTCATATGCCGTTAAATAATACCGAATTTGTATGCTGTAACGGATGACTAAGCATTAGACTTAAATAATGTAAGAAACAAGTATACAAATCAAAATTGCTGTGTACCAAGTTTGGGCAAAGTAAATTTCAATAGACCATTAAACATTCTGTCCCTTATAACATTTTGTCCTATATAACTTTAATCAAGAAGGCTCATCTGAATGGTGGAATCTTAATTTGTTAATCGTAATTTCAGTATTATTGTATTATCTGTATTGTTGTCTTATTGTTACTGTTATATTTTAAGCTATATGTATTTTTTTCTGTGCAATGTTTGTATTTCATTTTGAACCTTTTTGAAATATTTGTATTTTTACCATGACCCCAATGGAAACCAGTCTTGTAACTGTTTGGGCTTTTTAACCGTGAATAAATAAATCAATCAATCTCACCTGCTACGAGGGGGTTTGATACTAGTCGTAGAGAGGTCTCGAAGACGTCTCCTGAGTCATTACGCGACTTTTCGTTACTCGAGCGAAACGTCTTGGAGTCTCCGAGACAGCATGAATTTGGGGGAGAGTCCACGAGTCCGAGTATTTTCCCACGAGGCCGAGGGTCCACGAGTCCGATTATTTTCCCATGACGCCGAGTATTTTTCCCACGAGTCCGAGTATTTTTCCCACGCGGCAGAGGATCTCCGAGGTCGATTTTTCTCATATTGTATTTTGCAATATACTGCTCGGCCTCGTGGACCCTCGACCTCGTGGGAAAAATACTCGGCCTCGTGGGAAAATAATCGGACTCGTGCACCCTCCGCCTCGTGGGCCCTCGGCCTTCGTGGGAAGACCCGCCATAGGACCAAAAATATTTCGATTTCCCCGACCCATGAGACGTGATGGACCAGCTGACTTGAGCTAAATATCGGAGACGCGAACTAGTCTCAAGCCCGTCTTATGACACGTAAGTTACAACCAAAAACAACGAATAAATCATGCGCGCATTCTGGGGGGGGGGGGTTGGGCTTTACCGTCCCGGGCCCCGTGTGGGCCCCCCCAAAAAAACACACCACACACACACACACACACACACACACAACACACCACAAAATGTACATGATTTGAGCCGATTGACATGTGAAACCTACCCTTACAGCTGATAATATGACCTTTTGGTGGCCGAAGGCAGATGTCAATCGGCCTCAAATCATGTACATTTTTTTTTTTTTTTTTTTATTGTGAAATACACATTGTCCTAAAAATAATATAATTTCTTAATATAATATATATATTATATGAATATATTATATATATATATATATATAATTATATAAAGAAGTGAAGATTAACATCATGCTTTTTTTCCAACGAAGATTTATTTTATATTTATTCTCGAATTTTCGGAAAAAACCTTTTCCTTTTTCAAGAGAGACAAGATTGAACAATAACAAAGTAAAAAATAAAACATACATACAAAATTTGAAACCAAGGCAGCGCGTGGGTGTGAGCACACGCCCACGCGTTGCCAAGGACCTACGTTACAATTAAAGCAGTAAAACTTAAGACATCATAAAGATTGGCTTAATATTTAATATATAAATATATATATATATATATACCGAGTGAGTCAAAAAAAACTTTACACCTAGAAAAATGTCAATAAAAAGAAAACCAATTTATGAACCCAAACCTATTTTACATATTCCGAAAGAATAACTCCTCCCGCATCTTGTGGTTACATTTTTGTGTGGTATCTCTTTATGCTTGGATGAACACGACGCATTGTTTGCGAACATGTCAATTTCGAATTGTGACAGAATGGGAGTATAATCAAAACAACAAAAAGCTAGAAAAAAGCAACTTCATCTTGATTAAATTAGCATAACTTTTTAACGAAAATGTCTTCCGCGTAAAAACTTGGCAGGGTTGTTGTTACACATATTGACTACATTTTGTATGAAAATTAGATTGACTCGTGAAGTAATGCACGAATGAGTACACATTAAAGACTAAATTGCCACTGACAGACCAAAAAAGGCCTCCTAATACTTTCAAAAAGTGATTATTTTGTATTTGACGTGTGCTAACTCATGCCTGACTCCACAGATCTATCTAATTTTCATACAAAATGTAGTCAATATGTGTAACAACAACCCTGCCAAGTTATTAAGCGGAAGACATTTTCGTTAAAAAAGTTATGCTATTTTAATCAGGATGAAGTTGCTTTTTTCTAGCTTTTTGTTTTTCTTTAAATTTTACTCCCATTATGGCACAATTCGAAAATGACATGTTCGCAAACAAAGCGTCGTGTTCATCCAAGCGTAAAGACATACCACACAAAAATGGTACCAGAAGATGAGGGAGGAGTTACTCTTTCAGAATATGTAAAATAATTTTGGGTTCATAGATTGGTTTTCTTTTTATTGACATTTTTCTAGGTGTAAAGTTTTTTTTGACTCACTCGGGTATATATACAGTGGTGGCCAAAATTATTAGAACACCTGAACCTACACAAAGTCTATAGGATTATCAATGCCCTAGTTCATTTGCCGAAATACGATTAAAGATATCATTTATGTGGCATGAGCTTTCATGACTTTTTAGCATAAGGTCTTACGTATATTTTGATACCAAATTTATATAGTTTCGACCATCTGGTAATGCGCAGCATTAAAAATAGTTGCGCTATGTGCTTTTGGTTTCCCCATAGACTTGTGTATTAAACATGTAGCCCAAATGCCAAAAAGTAAAATGCCAATTAAATATGCCGATTGCTAAAAAAGTATTGGAGGTAGAAGTTTGAAACTTATACCGTAGTCACACCGGCGAGACCGACTCCAAACCGACACCAGACCGACCAAAAAATTACATTGCCATGAATGGCAAGCTAGAGGTTTGTTTGGAGTCGGGCTCACCGGTGTGACAACTGTATTACCAGGCTTGTTCATTCTAATATACCTTAAATACCTGCCAAATTTCAGAAAATTTGGTCGAATGGGAAGGGGTGGATTCGCCCCCTCCCTTTGGTAGTGAGAAGACCAAAGTAACCATGCCCATTGAAGGTTAAGACTATTATTTTCATTAAATGAAGACACTCCTTGTAAATGTAATTTTTAGAAGAAAATTTCATGAGCAATTCAAATATGTTGAAATATTAAGGGTCAGAGGAAAGGGGGACTTAAATGGGGGCTCTAAATAAAAAATTTGGGGCCCCTCACAAATAATTCAAAAAACTCCCACAAGACATGTTACTACTTCACCCTATCGTATTGTGAATGACATTTTTGACATTCTCATGAAATTTCCTTTCAGAGAATGTATACTTTTGTAAGGAGAGACTTGATATTTTTAACGTTATAACATTTTGATCCTGATATGGGCAAGATTTTTTAGATTTTACAATTGGTAGCGTAACACAAAAAAAAGCGATTTGGGGGCGAGTTAGGGGCGAGTTCCAAACGCATGACTATGTTAATTAGTTTTTAAAGTATAATAATGACTTTTGTAGACATTCCAGGCATTTTAAAGGTATTTAAATGGTCAACTGAATGAAAACTAAAATCATTTAAATTAACTTGGTGTTCTAATAATTTTGGCCACCACTGTATATATTAGCGAAGTTTTGAAGAAAATGCACCAAAAATAAAGTTGTGAATATTTAATCCTTTGCGAGCTGGTATCTTATTATAATATGTTGACTTGTTTCCCTGTTTTTCCTAGTTTTTTTCACATTTATATTATATATATCATCATTTATCAAGAATAATGGAAAAGTAAAGTGATCACAAAGGGAAACCAGCTCGCCAGTTAGATCAGAAAATCAAAATCGAACATGCACAATTTTCTTATACCTTGTTGGATTTTCTTCAAACTTTTACTCATACTTCTCTTTCATTAACTCCTGATCAGGCGTTTCGTAGTATATTGCAAGACGATCGTCTTCAATACTGCCTGTCTGTATCCCTCTCCCGCTCACCTCTCTTTCTCTCTCTCTCTCTCTTTCTTTCTCTTTCTATCCTTCTCTCCCAAGCCCCTCTCCCTCTCTTTCTCTTGATCCCTCCTTTTTCCAGTAAAAAAAAAAAAAAAAAAATTAGTTAACACGTGAATGAAAGGAACGTAAAAAATTCCTTAAGTTTCTGATTATAACTTTAATGAAAATATAATGAAATTATGACAACATCAACTTATTTAACATACGCATTTAGTTGTACGAATATATTATCATTGTATTTACATGTACAAAAAAGATCAGTTATGCTTATACAATATTATTATACATGTAATAACGGATTTTGGTGTCATACGGCGAGTCTAAAAAAAAGCCATATTCATGCTAACCATGCCAACCGTTATTTATTCATTTATTTATTTATTTTGTTGTTGTTGTTTTTTTTTACTCGCCGCACGGGCCCTTGAGTAAAATGTGCAGGTATAGCAAAGGTGCAAACAGAAAGTTATAGGTCCATCATGGTACAACCATATGCCCTGTAAAATATCCACAGTACCCCCCCCTCCAAAAAAAAAAAATAAATAAATAAATAAAATAAAAATAAATAAAAATATAAATAAATAAATTAAATAAAAATAAATTAAAATTAAAAATAAAAAATAAATAAATAAATAAAAATAAATAAATAAATTAATTAATTAAAAAAAAAAAAAAATAAATAAATAAATAATAATAATAAAAAAAAATAAAAAAAATCTTTCACTGTCATGACGAATATCTCGGGTGTACGAAAAAAAACCCAACTTTCTTATGAGTCTTATTTTCCTTTGCCCTTGTTTTGGTACATTAAGGCAATTGTTTCTAAGCGAAATACGGAAGGAATCTACACACAGGTTTAGGTTGAATACTATCAATGACAGATTCATAATGATTCGTTCACTGACAATGCTCATCCCCTAAATTTTTATTTAAAAGAAATGTATTTACTTATTTATCTATCTATATCTTTCTTTACTTATCTATTAGTGCTGTTTGTTTTTGTTTTTGTTTTTGTTTTTTGTTTGTTTTTGTTTGTTTTTTTATTCATTTTGCGTTTGTTCTTTTGCCTTTCGCTTTTTTTTTTTACCCGAGTGTTTTTGTATAACGCAATTACTAACAATGCAGGGTCCGCGGACCGTTTTTGAGAGTGGAGGGGCTGAGGCGAAAATGGGGGGGGGGGCTGAACAGGCTAAAAATCACAAATGCATGGTCATTTTGCGTTTTTGTACACGTTGGCTGAAAAAAGTGGGGGCTGCAGCCGCCCCCCCCCCCGGCTCCCCGGCCCCTGAATAGCCAAATAATATTATACTCCGACTGTAAGTAGGCAAGAGCGTGTGCATTATAGGTCTCCTGAATTTCTTTTCTTTTTTTGAAAATATGATCAAGACATGTCGTATAATCACAAAGAAGATCAATTGGAAAATTGTTGGTGGCAATTTGTGCATAAATACATGTATCTTACTGTGTTCGTTACTGTGCTGATATTAATATAAACACAGGTCGGGAAAATCATTAGACCTAGCCCTTTTTCATAAGGGTCATAAGTGTGTATCTTTCTCGCTTTGTGTGATAAGAAAACATAATTAAACACAGACTAACCGAATTTTTATACATTTTCAGCAATCACAGTTGACATGTGAGTATAGACCTTTCGTTATTAATGCAATAGCGCTTTTGTCCCAGAACAAAAAATGAGCTTGGTCCATTTTCCCCTGGCTGTAAATTCTATTGGCTGATTATGGCAGAACAGAGCAATTTTTTTCATCATTTTCTTTTTATTGGATATTATAGCCCATTATTATCAGGCAATAACAATAGGCTATAGATTATCATGAATCAATTTTAAAAAACCACAACATATATTTAGTAATATGAGATGAAGACAACACACATGCCCTCTTTATGCTCACATACTATGATATCATTAATAAGATTAGGCAATCATAATTTGCGTTTGCATATCTCAATGAACGCTTCATGTAATATCAATAACCATCTTAGACACATGAATATGATTAAACACAATGTAACATAATATGATTAAGCTATTAATCATAAAAGGGGAACTCTTGTAATAATTTGCCAATCATTGCTATTTACACGAACTTTTCTATAAGAGCGGTCAACATTTTACAATTTCTTTAAAGGGGAATCCAACCCAAGGAGAGAATCAACCTTACAGGAAAGAGGAAAATGAGAGGAGCAATCTAAAAAAAGTTTCATCAAAATCGGTTATAAAATAAGAGAGTTATGGAAGTTTGAAAAGTCTAGCTGTCCCGTATATGGGGATCCTCAAATTGGCATCATCGGCTTCAAAATGGCCGGTTTTATGGACAACTCTCCATTCATTTTGTACACAAATTTTCAGATTTTCCCCATTTTCTTTCAAAATATATCTTACCTCCTTCAATTCATGTTGTGTGTAATATCTGTTAACGTCTCATAGTATTCCCTCTCCTTTGAAAAATAAATACTTAGACTTAAAAGATTAGGGTAAACTTCGACATCTAACCCAACTCTTGTGATGTAGTCACCGGGGTACGCAAGGAGGATGTAGGTACCTGCATCATCTCTTGTCACAGGAACGATATTCAAATAAAGCAAGCAGGTACTTCCTTTGGTCGTCCTATCTACTGTAAACCGGCTCTGTGGACCACGAGGCAGTGATAATACCCCTGGGTTGGTCGAATCGAAAAATGGGGGTCTGTTTCCATACTGGAGAGTAATTTTATTGCTGTTACACGGGAAAGGGAAGTCAAGAAGTGCTTTTTCTCCTTCCATAAAGCTAACTATTTTATCACACCTTGTCGATGTTATGACCGACACCAAAATGGCGATTACATATGTTAACCTAAACATTTTCACTTTTATCCAATTTCGTTTGATATGTTTCAGGAACACACCAGGTCCCCTGATTTTAACTGTTTAAAAACAAATATTTTAATTACGTCTCTGATATTTTACAACAAATTTACAGTTATACAAAAATAAACGGCTGACTTGAGTTATGGATTAGTGACGACAATCAACAAGATCACGTTTGGAAAAAAAAGTCAGTATGGTGTTATGCCGGTTTTACCCGGAGAACTGCGAAGGTAGTTGTGTTCCTCAAGTCCGCTGAACAATATTCAGTGATTTATCTGCCAATATAGCAATCTGCATTCACTCCTTGTAATAAAGTACGTCATTGGTGGAGTAGACCGACCGAGTAGATTCGCAAGAAGGTGGCAAAGAAATGTTTGCATGTCCAAACACTGATAATAAGATAGTAGAATTGATGTTTGCAGCTAAAATAAAGAAGGGCCACTTTGTGATTCAAGTCTGAAAGAAAAACACACAAAAATAAGTATATTATGTTAATTCATTGATGTACCACCGCTGGATGTATCGAGGCAAGTCCATATGAAATGTACACTTCATCTCGTAATAGTAGCCTAATGATAATGATAAATAATGATAATAAGAATAAAGACGATAGTGATAATAAAAAATATTGACGACACTGTATTTGTATTCACCTTCGGTAAAACAAAGTACAGGTAGAGACCTAAACGTATAGTTATCGATCCTTGATGTTTAAAGCAAAATGGCTTCCAAGCTACGACAAATTGTCCAACAAAAGCAAAGTTCTTGGAACAACCGTAACCATGCTAACGGCAAGATAATACATTGAAAGTTGATTTTTTTTTTTTTTTTTTTTTTTTTTTTTTTTTTTTTTTTTTTTTTTTTTTTTTTTTTTTTTTTTGACACCGTTAGTTCTTTGCTTTCTTCACTAATTCAAAAACAGGAAATCTGGTTTCGACCGGTTAAAGTTAGTCTATTTCAGATGATCCATTTAAAAAATGTTTATTGGAGCACATTCACTGTCACACAATGCTACATGAAATTGGTGCTTAGACGTATTGAGAAGGGTATTTAAACTAAATCTGCTGGAACATTGCCAAGAATGAATCAGTCATGCAATCCATCCTATAGCCAAATTATTGGTAACCCTGGTAACATCCAGGGATTCAATCAAAATAGGGCGATTGAATGCATTTTTCTCAAATCTTTTTCCTCTTCTTCTTTGCTATTGTAAGAGATATTGCGAAATAATGTGGAATTCCCCTCAAATTACAATAGCATAGATTTCATTGTGGTACCAATCGGCCGCACAAAATTTCCTTCCTAGGTCTGCTCTTAGAGGCGCAGACCTCGAATTTGACTGGCCTAATGGTTTTTGTGAAGCAACTCCTATGAAATAAATGATAGATATAGAAACTATTTTCTGAAAAATATATTTCTATAAAGAGGAATCATTGGTGCTTCAGATGAGTCCTCTGAATAGAGACCTTATTTCATGGTATAAGAACCAAATAGATGATGTGATAGCACACAATCTGATAAAGTTTCATTCCAGGCTGATTTTAGTAAAAACCCAGCTGAAGAATGTCACTTCATACTTTGAGGAGATACAGACAACATTATTATGTAGTTGTAGCAGAAGCATGAATATCCTCAATATACACAATTATTTTTCATTATTCTTTTTTTAATTCATTTTTAACGCGTACCCCAATATGGGGTGAATACTCTCAAAATTATTTGTAAAATATAACTTAGAGTTGTTCACAAATTATGTTCCTAAATAGCAAAGTCTTATGTTGATACCCAAAGTCTTTAACTTCGTGTCCTATTGATTTGAAATTTTAAAATTGAAAACCTTATCTTTGAATTAAGATGAATTTGGTTTTGGCTTTTGTTTAGTTAAAGTTTATTCATCAAATAGGTACAAACCAATCCGCTGTCCTTATCAACATTCTTAAAAATCTTCTTCTTGAAAATATCGAATATTTGAAATTTTGTGTACAAAAAGTTATGGCAGTCGTCTAAAAATTGTGTCACAATTATGGCAAGAGTAGAGCCTTCAATTGCTATGAATTTCGCTCAAATTGAATTTTTACTGATCCCAGGCCTTTATCCCGTCTTAGTTTTGATATAAGAACTAGGAACTTTCCTCGTATTAAGCTGCCTTGTTTCAATTATGGGTCGTTATCAAATTGGAATTATTAATATTATTCCTTAAAGTATTTCTTTCTTGAATTACGCATAATGTTTTTCCAAAAATCAAACAGCAGATTCATTAAAAATTGATTTTCAGGTAAAAGAGAATAACACGATAAAAACAATAATACACAACATTAAAGACATTTAATAACAATGTTTGAAAATGTGTGTGGTAGGTCAGTGATGTTTTAACTTATGGTGTCTCATTATTTTCTGCAGTAGGGAGGCATATCATATACAATATCCAGTAATTCATCTGTATGCTTTAAAATATATACACAGACTATAATATTGTCCAGAGAAGCTTCGCAAGTTTATATGCATCGAAAATACTAATGGGGTTGAACTAAAAGCTTGTAGCTATCCATATTGAAGATGAAATACAAAAGAAGAAGAAATAATTATCCACTCTTTTTATTCTTATTTTTTTAAATATAAACATGTATTTAAAAAATAATGGGTTAATGGGAGGAGAGGGGGACTACACCATCACAGGTCTTAGTCAACTACAACATAGTTGAGGCGACCTATCTCGATCATGTTTATTCAAAGGCTTTTTGAGGAACATGTACCGTCACACAATATTGCTGTATGAATAAACATTCGCATGAATATGAGAGATGAATAAGGCAGGATACGGTTGGAAGCCCTATTGGATTTGATCCAGCTTTTTTCTATAGCGTACCAGGGGCCTTGGGACAATTTAAAAATTTCTAAAGAATGTTTGGATTTATGATTTTAAAAGGTTTTTTTCTGGAATTTTGCCAAGATTAAGTTGTTATGAAAATGCTCCGACACAGCGTGATTGTAAAGAGTTTGAAATATTCAATTTCATTTCTCCTGAATATTGCGAAAGACCGAAATGCCCCCGAATGATACATCCAGTCCTTATTCGCAGTCTTCATGAAATAAAATGGTAAAAATGAAAACATTTTGATAATAGTATGAAGATTTAATCACAACCAGTTAGTGTTTGGTATATTTAGAAAGCAACAAGACAGAATTTCTTCTTTTTTCTCCTCATTTGTAAACCACCATGGGTTTAAAAGTGTATTCATGCTCTTGTCTACCCTTGTAAAAACAAACAAATAACAACATCAGTTAACCCCACACATTCATCCCCTCTCAACGCACACATTCTCACTAGAACACCTAGATTCAGTAAGAATGTCTGAAAAGGTTTTTAAAAAATATCAACGTAAATTTTTGGGGATGTTTTATCTAAAAGAATAGAAAATGGAAACAGTGATCTCTTTAATTCCATATTCAGTTTCACTGTTTCGTTTCTATTGATCAAGTTAGATTGAGTTTGAATGTTTAGTAATTGATATCACTGGATAAAATTCTCGAAAATCATAAAACTGGAAATGTGATACACTGCGTAGGTGATGACAATTATTTTTTATTTTTTTATTTTTTTTTAGAAAATATCATTTTTGATCAAATAAGATGAAACAATAATCAGTCAATGCACAATACTTTTGTAAGGATAAAAGGTCCATTTTAATTACAGTACAAAACAAAGAAAAAAAAATATGTTACAAAGTCAATAGCTGCAATCATTCACCCTTAAAGCTGATACGGGCACTACTAAATCAGGTAAAAGAGGCAACATTGGCACAAACAACAGCATGAGCAATATACATGCATAAATACATTTTAAAAGAAACGTGGACAAATACAAACAACTTTGACTTTACTGATACTGTTTTTACATGAAATGCCGTTTTGAGTGAAAAAAAAACAACAACAATAAATTATACAAAAACACTTAAAGTCCTAGACCGGACCGACAAATGAAATAGCCAAAAACGAAAGCTAATATGCTTTATAATACAACAATTCCAAATTAAGGCGTTTTTATTGTCCATCTAGAAAGTATTTAATTAAAAAGATGACCGAACCTCAACCAGGCCACCCCTCCCAAATACTTGTAAAATTACCCCTAATTTAATAGTGCGAGTGATGACGTCAAAGGATGTTAATGGAATGTTACAGCAGTCCTGTGGCCAGGCATGATTGAATTTGCCCTTTCATTTCATAACAATAGAATTCTAGCTCACAGGCCATAGGCAGGCGTCTATTGTCCTGACATAGCAATACAAACGTGTTTTCTAAAGGCGAAACGCAATCATGCCTAGCCGCAGGACCGCTGTAGCATCCCATTAACATTCTTTGACGTCATCACTCGCACTATTAAATTAGGGGTAATTTTACAAGTATTCGGGAGGGGTGGCCTGGTTGAGGTTCGGTCATCTTTTTAATTAAATACTTTCTAGATGGACAATAAAAACGCCTTAATTTGGAATTGTTGTATTATATAGCATATTAGCTTTCGTTTTTGGCTATTTCATTTTGTCGGTCCGGTCTGGGACTTTAAAATGTTCAATATATTTGAAGAGAACTTATAACCCCACACACGTGATTACAATTCATTATTACATTTCCTTCATTTCCTTATTCCTAGGTCTGTAATACATATAAGCTACGACCAGAGTTCATTTTTTTTTCCATTTCTTCCGCTGATATATATATATATATATATATATATATATATATATATATATATATATACAAGTGAAAGAAATGAAGAAATGAAACGCCAGTCGTAGCTTCTGTGTTCCTCTTTTATTCTGCCAAGCTTTCGATTTTAATCTTCTTCAGGGCCTTTCTACAATATTGAAACATAACAAAAATACCAATATGGCAGAATAAAAGAGGTACACAGAAGCTACGACTGGCGTTTCATTTCTTCCACTTGTATAAAGGCCACCGCACACCTAACGATTGGTCTGCGACCTGATTGTGTAATAAAACTTCATAACATTGATATGGATATTTAGAAATAGAACATCATACTGTGCAGAGTTCTAAATCATCGCAGGAATACTTATATGTTCAAATCAGTGACTATGTAACCTCTTTCTTAAAATATAAGCGAATTCAATATCTAATCGTAATGACGTCATAACAATCGCACGATTGGCTACGATTTCAAACCAATTTGCCCTTTACTCCTTAATAAAGGCTTGCAATTTTCCGAAATTCGATATCAATATTCTTGCAGTTAATCTGAACCTCTAATGATAAGATTTTATTCATTCATACTTTCGGAAAATAAGCAGAATGCGATTTGTTCCAAAAACGGATCATAGACCAGTCGTAAGGTGTGCGGTGGCCTTAATTCATACAATGAAGCACCAACGACGTTTTGTCCGGGATACATTTCTTTCGCTATAAACATATATATATATATATATCCTAGAATATATATATATATATATATATATATATATATATATATATATATATATATATATATATATATATATAAATATATGTATATATATATTTTTTTTGGGGAAAAAAAAAAAAAATACATATATATATATTCTAGGATATGTAAAATACACCATACCACTATTTTTGGTTTTGGATCTTGGCATTATATTTCTTTCTCGAATTTTGAGCCTGCGCATCTTTATTATTTATAATTAGCAATAATTAGGCATTATTTTACTAATCAGAATTGATTAATGAAATGCGATTGTTTAAAACCTGAAAACCCAAGAAGCTACAGATGATTTGAATTTTTGTGACTATTTACTAAAAATGGAGTGCCAGATCTGTCAAAAAATGTCCTCTCCAAATTCGATATTTCTATGCATAGATACACATCACTTGATTTACCATGTTTTTGTCTTTAACAACACTTGTATAAAATGCAACAGAATGAGAATGTTCACTTCGCCCACATCCATTTATTTTCTAGACAGTTCACGTTTGAATGTTTTCACACCAATTTCTCTCCAAAAGTGTCCTCTCCGAAAAATTAAGTAATTTACATAACAATAAATAAAAGATTTGAACCCATATAAAAAATATAATAACTTCATGACTCACAATTTAAGGAAAATATCATTTTACTTGTTTACAACACACACTAACATAAATTGCAGAAAAAAAATTTAGTCCAGTGAGACAGATCGGTATACCCCAATTGTTAAAAAAATCCCATATGTCATGCAATTAGAAAAATGTGGTTAGAAATCAATTTTTAAGCTAACGAAATTCTTTTCTTCCATTTTTTCCACAGCTTTAAATTTGGTATTTCCTTTTAAAAATCATAAAATTATACGATTCACGTCTGTTTATAGCAGTTCGATGCAGAAATGTTTACAAACTATATTCTTTTATAAATAACAAATGTTCAACATTGTTGCTTTTTAAATACAAAATACAAAAAATATTAATTATGTATGAGCTGCCTCTGGGGGAAAAAAACGAACTCAGGCACAAGAAGATTTGTCTCCATTATAAAGATAACTAACTGGACTAAAAACATTTGTGTATAACGCGATTTCATTATTATGCTCAATACGAAATTGAAGAATATCCTCTTGATCTTTTTAAGTATGAGGCACGAGCAATGAAGGAAGAAGTGACTGTGATGAAAACACAAATTATCAACACAAAAGTCAGATGGTAATTTTTTTCTGTATTTTGGTATGCCGATAGGCCTACTCCTGGTGGTGCTGATAATTTTCCTTTAGATGTTGTTGTTTTTGTCTCTGATATTCTTGATGTGACGTTTTTTGCAGAAATTGTTCTAACGTTGGCAGATGTGGTATAAGGACAAGGGTCTTCCCTACTACCAAGATTTGTGTTAGATATTGGATCCCATACAAAATCATTGCATTTACACCTTTCTTTAGGTTCTATCGCAGGGGAGGAGCAGCAGAATACAGGATGGGAGTTTTCCTGAACCAGGATGGTCTGTTCATACGTGGATGTCCTCCGAGATTCAGACTGCTGATATTTGGATATCGATCGTCATGAAATTTATGATCAATTGTGTCTTTGCATGCATGAAAATAAGAATAAATTTTTTTTCAGCTCTTCCTTTTAGGGTTTGGTTTTCAGAGGTGTCAAGAACATAGTAAGTGAGGTCACCACACCATTGTATGAAAAATGTTATTCACTTTAATTTCCCCTTTATTTGTCTTGTCAAGATCACGTGACCGCTGATATTTGGATATCGTCATAGTCAATAATTGTGCCCTGGCATGCATGAAAATACATGTAAGAATAAAAAATCTTTTCATGTCTTCCTTGAACAAATATTTACAAAAGTATGGGGTAATGCTGCTTCAAAATTACACTGTCCGTCATAAAGGTGGAATATTTTTTTGCCGCTGTAGCGACATGACTTTGCTCTGACTTTAATTTCTTGAATATGTTTGTCCCTGCTTTTACTTTTTGGGACCCTGGCTATATCTTAGACATTCTCCCAACCCTTCACGTGGACCTTTTTCCAAAAAAGCTCTGTCAACCCCCGTGATGCCCATTTTTGTAATTTTTTCTCATTTTGGGGCCCCTTTTTGTTTTCCCGGCCGATTAAGCCCCCCTCAGTCCTACTCCCAGGAAACGCGACTGAAGTGTATTGTTTTATACTGTTCTTTAAGTTAAACCTATATTTCTGGGGACAGGCTAAGGTCTCTTGTCTAGGGGAGGGGTTGAAGTAAAAAACGAGATTGGTGAAAATCCGGAATATTTTGTTCCATCTTTATGCTGAAAACAAAAGAAATGTAAAACCTCCTTTAACCCTTAAATATCATAGTTTTCCCCTTGAATTTTGTTTAGACTTGATGACAAGGCTGTAAATGGTCATTATTGATAATATTTTATTTTGATTTATGTTTAATTGAGATTTTACAATACAATTTCGGGAAAATGGAAATTTTCATGGTGTAAAAATAAGTACTGTAAAATAAATGTTAACAGTTGAACCCCAATCAGAATAAATTTTGAACCCTCCCCTAGACAAAAGAGTCGAGCCTGTAACCATAAATCTAGATTTAATTTAAAGAACAATAACAAATCTCCACCTCAGACGTGTTTCCTTGGGGTAGGACTGAGGGGGCCTTGGTGGGTCGCGTGAACAAAAAAGGGCCCCAAAAATAAGAAAAAATGATAAAAATTGCCATCTTGTGGGGGTGACAAACTTTTTTGAAGAAAAATCCCCAGGAAGGGTTGAGGGAACATCCAAGATATACCCAGACTCCCAGAAAGTGAAAGCGGTGACAAACACATTCAAGAAATTAATAACGGAGCAACATAATGTCGCTTGAGCTAGAAAAAAATATTCCACCTTTATGACGAACAGTGTATAATTAGATAACAAGCTTCAAAAGATTGTCTTTTCTATTTGATGTATGAAGGCGTACATGTTAGTAAAACCGCATTTAAAGGGACTCATTGACAAATATCGTTACCAAATATACATATATATGTTTAATTCTTGCTAACTTATAGAAATACCTCAAATCTATTTTGTTTTTCATTCGTTCATAAGTTAAATGTGTATTAATGTCACATTATTTGTTTTTATTCTTTAAACGTGAATTTTGTTGATTTGCTTTGGAGCAATTTGAAATTTGGTTGGCGAGTTTGTTATTTCGAGAGCTTAAAAATGATTTGGAATACTGATTTTTAATTATTATTACATTCCGCACGAAACTGATTGCTCGAAATGTTAAATTGATTGTAGACCTACATAGTTTGAAAATAATCGGGGAAAGATGGTCTAAGAAGGTAAAGATTTACATGTTGGATTCAGGCCCGTAACTAGGGAGGTTCGGGGGTTCAAATGATCCCCCCTCCCCCCCCCCCCCCGCGCTTGCGAGTAGGGTCCGCCTGACAAAAAAAAAAAAAAAAAAACACTTCTATGCAGATTCTTGAATAAAAATAAAACGAAAGCAGCTTAAAATACCATGGTTTCTAGCGGCGTAAATCCGTGTCGAGGAGTGGGGGGGGGGGGGGAATGAGCGAAATAATTTGCCAACTTGTCGCGATCTTGTTTGGCATACACAGCACTATACTCTATAGTGACACAAGGAACGTTATTATACCCATATAGCAGTGGCAGTGGTGAATTTGAGAGGAAGGGGGTGTGAATAGAATTTGTCTTTGAATGTATGCTTCTGGCTTATGGCTGCCTTGATTAGTGTTCATTTTAGTAATGGAAAACTAATGCGAGCGCGAAGCGCGAGCCGAAAATTTAAGCTAAAAGTTGGAGATATTTGTGCATTAAAGTTCCTATTTAGTATCAGCGAGCGCGAAGCGCGAGCCGAAAATTTCAGCTGAAATTGGATATGTTTGTACATTAAAGGTCCTATATAGTATCTGCGAGCGCGAAAAAAAAATAAAAACGAAAAACAAAAATTTATAGTAGAGGCAGAATGGACTTAAAAGTGGGGTCTCGTTAAAAAGGGCACTTTTTCTGAAAAGGGGGACACTTTAGATCAGAGGCATAAATCTAAAGAGAAATTTATTTCATTATTTTATCATCGAGGAGATACGAAGAAAATTTCTCTTGAATATATGCTTTAAAGAATCATAATGGCTGCCTTGATTCCAAGTTTATTTTAGTAATTGAAAAAAGTAATGCGAGCGCGAAGCGCAAGCCGAAAATTTTAAGGCAAATGTTTGAAATATTTGTGCATTGTAGTTCCTATTTACTATCAACCAGCGCGAAGCGCGAGCCGGAAATTTTAAGCTGAAATTGAATATATTATTATTATTATATATTTGTGCATTAAAAGTCATGTAGTATAGTATCCGCGAGCGCGAGAGAAACAAATCAGAACAAAAAACACACAGTAGAGGCGGCGTAACGGATTTGAAAGTGGGGTCTCGATGAAAAAAGGGCACTTTTTCTATTAAAAAAGAGGGACACTTAAGATCAGAGGCATATATAGACCTAAAGAGAAATGTATTCGAAGAGGGAGGGGGTACGAAGAAAATTTGTCTTTGAATGTATGCTTTTAAGAATGATAATGGCTGCCTTGATTCATGTTCATTTTAGTAATGGAAAAGGTAATGCGAGCGTGGAGCGCGAGCCCGGAGTGCGAGCCCAAATGTTTAAGTAAAAATTATTCTATTTAGTATCAGCGTGAGCGAAGCGCAAGCAGAAAATAATTTAGTATCCATTTAGAAGATACATTTTACATGCTTTGTTGAAAAAAACAGCGATAACGAATCCACAATCTTTGCTATGAAAATTTTGAGGGCTGTAGGCCCCATCTACGCCCTCCACCAACCTAGCCCGCACACAACTTTCCTAATGCTGCAGTCACACAGACATTTGCGTATAGATAGGGGAGACTCAGGTTAGTTGAGCCACATTTTACTCAAGGTCACCTGGTGCCCATGGGTGAAGTTTTTTGGGGATGTTTAGGATTGGGATTGAAAGAGTAGTATGTTAGGCAAATTATAAAAGGTATATCCCGAAAATAGCACTTTCGGTTTTGGAGCCCCGGGCAATTAAAAAAAAAGTGTTAAGTGGCTCAACTAACACCAACACGCAGGTAAGTTAAGCCAAGGCGTAGGGCAAGTTGAGCCATGCGGCATAAATCAAATTGGGGGGGCTGACTCCCACATCCCAAAAGACACACATAAACACAAACCCACACCCTCACATACACCAACTCACACGCATGCACGTACACATTACGCTTACTTTTTGGTGCATTTAATTTTTTTTTTTTTCCTATTTTCGCAGGTATGTCCTTCATAAATAGTCTTGGGGCATGACAGATGCTTTTTCCGGTTTAATAATGATAACAAAATAGTTAATTCATGTAACACGCCATACAAAACCCCAAAATATTCTTTTCAAAAATTTTAACCCATGTAGGCATAGGCTCAACTTACCCCATCAACAACGGCTCAACTAACCCCACACCTTATTTTTTTTACTAATTGGGGTGGAAAGTGAAATTCTTACTAGACACAAAATAATCTAATTATATGGTTAAATTTATATACAATGATACTACTTTCAACAGTAGTATGATAGTCCGTTAAATCTTTAGGGTATCAAAAATATGAGCACACATATCACTTTTCACGGAAGTCACTTTGACCAGCAAAAATCAAATTTTGTTGATTTTAACAAGCTTGTAGTCTGCACCCATATATCAAATTTAGCATGTATGGTCCATCTATCATTATGTAACAAGAGATGGAAGCATTATAAATTTAAAAATGGTCTTGACCTATTTAGATGGGGTTGCTCAACTAACCCACTGGCTCAACTAACCTGAGTCTCCCCTACGTTTGTGTTGTTTTAATCTTATTTCATCTTCTATTCTATCATTTCTTATGTATTTCTTTGTTTTACCGGATGAACGAAATTATCAATATTTCCACTGCTGACTATGACGGGTAGGCATCCGTGGGGATCCGCAGAAAAGAAAATAATTTTTGGACGCAACCGGACGCAACTCAACGTAAGTGTCTGTGTGACTGTAGCATGAGGTTTGTCCCCAGACGAGGAGAGGGGGTGTATTGGGTTTTGACAGATGTGTATCAATCAGATACATTGGATCCGACCTTTTTATAATTAGGTTACTGTTTGTTACTAATGCTAAAGTCACACAGACATTTGCGTATAGATAGGCCTACGTTTGTGTTGTTTTAATCTTATTTCATCTTCTATTCTATCATTTCTTATGTATTTCTTTGTTTTACCGGATGAACGAAATTATCAATATTTCCACTGCTGACTATGACGGGTAGGCATCCGTGGGGATCCGCAGAAAAGAAAATAATTTTTGGACGCAACCGGACGCAACTCAACGTAAGTGTCTATGTGACTGTAGCATGAGGTTTGTCCCCAGACGAGGAAAGGGGGTGTATTGGGTTTTGACAGATGTGTATCAATCAGATACATTGGATCCGACCTGTTTATAATTAGGTTACTGTTTGTTACTAATGCTAAAGTCACACAGACATTTACGTATAGATACAATTGTGTTGTTTTAATCTTATTTCATCTTCTATTCTATCATTTCTGATACATTTCTTTGTTTTACTGGATGAACGAAATTATCAATATTTCCACTGCTGACTATGACGGGTAGGCATCCGTGGGGATCCGCAGTAAAGAAAATAATTTTTGGACGCAACCGGACGTGACTCAACGTAAGTGTCTGTGTGACTGTAGCATTAGTGCGAGGTCGCATAGCTAAAGAGCAGAAATTTTGGGGGGAGGGGGGGGGGGGGGGGGTTGGAGTAAAAAGAGGTATTTTTTAGTATTGAGAGCGCTATTTTAATTACTAACACAATTATCTAGTGTAATTCTTTTTTAAATTTCTTTCTTGAAATCTGGGGGGGATGTTTGTACAGGCCATACCCCCTCCTCAAAATCTTGGGGGATGTATCCCCCCAACCCCCGGGATTTACGCCCGTGATGCTTCACATACCTAAGTTCAAAAACTTACGCTCGCGCTTCGCGGTCGCCCTGTGTTCTACTTATTATTTTGAAAGGTAAGATTTAGAATGTGCTTAAACCCCCTGCTTTCAGGTAATCATAAGCATGATAATGAGGCCATGAATTAACAATATGTTCATAAGCGTTACTTTGAAGAAATTTAAAAAAAAAAGACATCGCTTTAGCGAATTTATATATTTTTAAGGGATTATAATCATTTTTGGAGCCGCTGAATACGTGTAAATGTATATAGTCTGATGGTGGGGTAATTTCACGATTTTCTACATGTCTATTAAAAATGGAGGGGCTGCAGCCCACCCCTCATTCACCCCTGATTTTCAGAAGAGATTACGCATTTTGATATGAAGTTTAATCTTTATATGGATGAACTTACAGTCTAATAACTGAAGTGATCTTGTTAGCACGTCAGAGGCTAAAATCAGCACTTTTTAAGAGCTTGTACTGTCTGTGTAAAAAAAAAAATGGTACAGTCGGAAAAAAATTATTTAGGTGTGAAATATTTTCACAAAATGTGTGTATGTGGTACCAAATTAAATCCAAAAGATTTTCCTTCCTGATGAGTTTTGTTCTGTATAATTTGCTTTCGTAAAACAAAAGTTATGCTTAATTTTGTCCGAGGAGGAACAAATCGAAATTAAGTACTTCATGGCCATTATGCGAAACCTATACACAAAGGTATTGGACGGCGTGCGAAAAATGGATTTTTCGTGATTGTAGAAAACTAGTCATATTTCAAAAATTACAACACCAAATGCGATGAAAAAATTGCAGGTGAAAGTCTGATCTTCTTGCTTTATGAAAATACCAAACAATAGCAGGCTGTGATTAATCTTCATACTATAAAAAAATGTTTTCCACTTGTACCATTTTATTTGACACAGACTGTATAGTGACTGCACTCAAAGTGCTGCACTCAAAGTGATTTTTTAGCACGTTCACGTGAGGTGAACTTTAAGCAAAAATGGGCATTTTATGAATTAAAGAAGTACTGACACAATATTACTCATACCGTCGAATACATTTTCATGTCTACTTTTTCATAAAAAATAAACAACATGAAATTAAATGCTTTATAATCAAGATCTATGTGGTTTCATAACGTAATGTACAAAATTGTTTAGTGAAATATTCCGAAAATTTTCAGGTATAATTAATTAATGCATAAATCTACACATTGCTCTATATATTTCATGTTATTCACAATCAAAGCAGCTAATTTTTGGTTCATATATTTTATTTAAATTATGATAAAGTGGATTTAAAAATTCATTTTCGTAGTTCTTATGTATCTCTTTGTTTTCCGACTTTTATTTTTTTTCGATAATTGTCGGAGACATTATTAATGACCAAAATACACCAAAAAACCAGTTGATTTCTAGAAGCAAAATTAATCATATATTTAGGAATATTGAATTTGTAGTGGGTACACGAAAGCATATCCAAATAAACCCGCCCCGCCTACCCGGACGTGTTATGTATTCATTTTTTTTTCCCTGAGGCACAGATTTTTGTTTTTCTTCTCATTATAACCCTACCCTAACCCTGACTTTAACGTTTTCTTTCAATTGTTAATTGGCGAAACGTCGCTACAAGTGAGTGTATTTCCAGTTTCTTGACTTAAAGTTCTATATTGATCACGACTGGATGAATGAGAAGAATTTACATCAGTTTGTTTTCTTTCAAATACGCTCAACACACAAAAAGGCACCAAATACTGTCCCAACAAAATTGCCAAAGTTCAAAGTGCAATTGTTATACTTGTAGGCAAGATTTAAAATGTAATAATGAAAGACAATCTTACCAAACTTTATACTTGCAGAGTCGATTGGCAATGAATGAGCGTTCGTATCGAAGTTTTGATACAATATGACGGCGAAGTTAGTACTAGTATACGTTGTCAAACTCCTGGAATGGTCCAATGAAATGAAGACAAATGCAGGATTTTGATTGGTCATGTAAAGGCGGATTACCATTCATGGTGATGTTGACATTAATGTTCTTGGTGCTGTTTACCATGACTCTTCTTCTGTGCTGACTTCTCATAAGCCCTGGCTCTCGAGTCAGTTGGTGGTAGATCTTGCAATCCTCCTTGTAACTGCCCATCAAGTCAATGTCATCTGCAAAGCGAATGCAGACAGGCCTTCGACCAATGGTATGGAGATCTGCCTACTCGAGGGTGTCCAACATATTGCTCCAGAAAGAGTTAAAAAGAAGGGGAAAGGAGGCACTCGCTTACACCAACAGTTGTTGGGAAGAATCTTCCGCCATGTTGTTTAAAGCACTGAGTGCTTGAGTGTTCGTAAAGGCTTGGATGACTTGAACTAGCCCTCGTCGATGTTGAATCCTCTGAGACTTGCAGAGACCATCATGCCAAAACTCTGTCGAAGCTTTCCTGAAGTCGATGAAATTATGGAACAGGTCCTTCTGATGTTGTAGGGTTTTTTTCAATGAGGACCTACAGTTGAAAATTTTGTTCCACAGTGTCGACAAGCCTAAAGCCAGCTTGCTCTTCTGAAAGTAGTTTCTGCTTGGTTCAGTCGGTTAGGATAAACAGACAGTGACTTTGCTGGGATGACTATAAGGCTTATAGTTTGTAATTTTGGCAGTTGTTTTAAGATTGCCCTTCTTTAGGAAGCGGATCACCAGTGACTGTGTCCACTCCTAGACTGTTTTCAACAGACTCACACAAAAAAAAAAAATAAATAATAAGCTAAAAAATAGAAATAAAGATAAATTTTTGTAAATCCAAATTGTACTATATAAATAAGTAAATTTAAA